>CM073763.1:27930670-28518528 GCA_037127475.1 Arma custos | reverse complement strand
CCTAATGAAACAATTATAATAAAATTCTATTTTTGATATTAGGCAATATTTTCAAAGAGCTTATCCCCGAACGAGGAACTAAATTCCCCATTTGAGAGAAGAGCAAAAAGAAGTTGTCTTTGTTCTTAGTATTCGCGAAATATTTAATAAATTATTCATCCTAGAAGAAAATAGAAGTCTTTGTAAGGAAAGTTGTTATTTTCGTTTTATTATAACTCAAAAGACAGAAAATGAAAATTAGAATATTACGCATACAGCGTGATACTACTATATTATTAGTACAATAGATAGTACTATATTATTTTACAATATAAACAAACAAAAGATTTAATATTATTGAAGAAATATAGAAAATAGAATTTTTAAGATACGAGAAACGTGAACCATTTGTTTAAAGTTTCCTTTAAAATAGTACTCCATGGTTGACAAGAATATTTAAAATTTTCCTCGTTTTACTTTAATTTCAAACCAATTCGAAATTTGAAATGAAGTGAGAGAAATGTTGTTTAAATGTATCAAAACATGATACATCACTTTTCAATTTTAATAATATAGCTTTTATAGGCATAATAATTTCATTAAATCAATTTTTACAATTGAGTCGCAAAATTATACGTAATTTTTTTTTAATGATTCGATGCTTCATTTTTTTTTTTTAAGCAAATGTCAATGCTTAATATTTTTTTTGTCATTTCTAAGAATGGCTTTAAATATATTTGTAATAAATTTTATTAATTTATATTTAAATAATTTCAGGCATGCGTTTCTATCAGAGTTGGGCGTATTTGTATTCGCGAATACGAATACGAATATCACCCAAAGCATCCCTAGGATTATGAATATATTTGTATTTGCAAATGTAAATACGAATATGTACTCGTATATTCGTATAAATACGAATATTCGTGTATTCGCAGAATAATGTGCTAATATTCGGAGAAAAATATGCGAATATTCACAGAAAAATATGCGAATATTCGCGTATTCGAGAGAAAATTTGCAAATATTCGTGTACTCGCAGTGTTTAAAAACACTAATTCATGCATTCCATGATTCAAAAATGTTGAAGCAGCCATTAAAATAATCATTGGGCAAGCCAAAACTTTTATATTAACAAAAGACCCAGTTTTTGTTGAACAGGTGAAAATCATATTTTTGTCAATGAATCTTATTTAAAAAAAAAAATAATTAAATAGCCATTAAAATAATCATTGGGCAAGCCAAAACTTTTATATTAACAAAAGACCCAGTTTTTGTTGAACAGGTGAAAACCATATTTTTGTCAATGAATCCTATTTCAAAAAAAAATAATTAAATAGCCATTAAAATAATCATTGGGCAAGCCAAAACTTTTATATTAACAAAAGACCCAGTTTTTGTTGAACAGGTGAAAATCATATTTTTTGTCAATGAACCCTATTTCAAAAAAAAAGAATAATTAAATAATTACTTTAATATTAACCTAAAAGTTAATACAACAATAGTAATGTTTAGCCATGGAATGCCTGAATTAGTGTGAATAGTTGAGAATATACCTTAAAGTAGCCGACCAGCAAGCTCTTAGAGTATTCGAAAGGAAAATCCTAAGACGTATTTTCGGTCCAATAAATGAACAGGGCACATGGCGTATTAGGAGTAACCAAGAGTTGGATGACCTGCTAAAGCATGAGATATTTTAAGGTTTATTAAATCCAGAAGAATTAGTTGGCTGGGTCATATTGAGCGAATGCCGGATGAAAGAATGCCCAAAAAAGTTCTGCGTGAAGCGTTTCCAGGAAAAAGAAAGAGGGGAAGACCACGTAAATGCTGCATTAAGGACGTGGCGGAGGACCTGCGTAAAATCGGAGTGACCAACTGGACGAGACGGGCCATGGACAGAGAGGAATGGCGAATCATTGTTGGAGAGGCCAAAGTTCATCTTGGACTGTAGAGCCGAAGAAGAAGAAGAAGAAGAAGTTGAGAATATACCTGCATTTGTATTTTTTTTCTTGATTTTCGTGGATGTACTGTTCAAAAAGGAAGAGCGGTCCCCTCGAGCTTCCGTGAAATTCGTTTGTTGACTTATCATTTTTGAACAGTGCATCCACCAAGTGGGTTGCTGATACATCAGTGGGTCGGTGTCCACTAATTCTAGTGGTGGTTGGTATCCATGTTTTTCTGGATGTAGAATCGATTGAAATCATTTCAAACTTCGTATATTGCGATGTAATCGAGATATGCCGATTTTTTACTTTAATTGGGACTTCTCATGGCCTCAGGATGCTCAAAAGTTGTCAAAGGGAGGTTCTGTGCTAGTATTAAGATTTTTCTTCAATTAGAAAATCAAACCAAAACCAGAGGTGACTAAAAATATGAAAATAGCTAAAGTAACACATTTATTCATCAAATAATTAATCAAACATAACACCCTACTCCCATCGAGTACCCAAGTGGAACGCTTCTTCTCTTACGCGACCATGACTAACACGCCGAAGTCGAACTGATTAAGTGACGAAAAATTTGAGCAGCGCGTTCTTCTGCGGCCCAACGCAAATGCAAAATTTTGATTTAAACAGATTTTTACATTGTTTTCAAAGTGAATAATCTTTAATTGATTATTGCAACTAAGCAAACATTAATTTCTTTAAATTGATTAATATTTTTGTTTTGTTTGAATAGGTGCTTTGGGTGATATTCGTATTCGTATTCGCGAATACAAATACGCCAAACTCTGGTTTACATTCATCAATTATAATTCATTATAGCATTTACAATGTAGCAGAAATCTCTTCCTTGATTATATTTGAAAGTTCTTTTTTAGCGCAAAAATCCACGTTAAATTTGGTTATATTTATATTTCTTTTATTATTCTCATATTATATTAATGTTATATGACCATCATATATTAATCATAATTTTTTTTATCCTATTAATATTAACATTTTATAACTAATATGGGTGGGTAACAAGTCGTACTCTTGTAGAAAAAGTGCGTCAGTATTAAGTAAAACAATTCGTCAATCATGAAGTAAAGTACTCTGAAACTGGGAAGTAAGTGTTTTTTATTGAGTACTTTTATTCCACCATTACTATCTTAAGAAAAAATACAGGATTGAATAGAAGACTCTTGATATTACCACTCCCACAAATTAAATTCTGATTACATCAATATGTTTGTTTATTGAAGAATATAATTATCAATTACGAATGCCTTAAAGAATAAATATGAAAGAAAAAACCCTAAAAGTCCTTGTCTTTTTTAATACATCAATATTTATTTTATTGTAATTTTCAGGGAGAAGACTTATATACATCACTCATGAAACATTGCACTTGATAATCATTAGACACATCTGGACTTGCGGAATAGAGCTTTGGGGCTCCACTAAGCAATCGAATTCTTCTCTTATTCAATCCTAACGATCCAAAATCCTTAATGCTCTTTACTTTGTTACGAACAAAGTAATCGATAAAGACCTTAATATCCCATTTCTTGGCCCGAATCCGATATCAATCTTTTCATGTCAAACTTCATTCCCACTCAAACCCACTAATTTCAAACCCAGCAACCTCTTAAATTCCTGATAATCCTCCGAGTCGTCTGAAAAGAAGATAAACGGCCTCTTGATCTTCCAAGTTGCTATTTGAGTACTACCACTGGGTAGTTTCTCTACTTGTCATTTCATGCCAATGTTTAAATTCATTCAATTTACTTGTATTATTATAATACAGTTGTAAATTTCATTGAATAAATTATTATAAAAAAAAAATCAGGGACGGTTTGAATTCTTCTCTAATTTCAGAGCTATTATGGTTAATTAAAAAAAAACTTTTTTCTAGTTCTGAAAAGTTATATTTTCCAATATTTTTTCCAATATATTTCCATGTTATTTTTTCCTTGAGACAAAGCGAATTTAGTAAACTACGTTTTTAGATCATTTCATTGTCCGGGAAAACCTTATTCCACACATAACCATTAAGTATATCAGAAGCCATTTCCAGACCTTACCAAATACAAAATCTTGTCATTATTTATACATTCTTTATACAAGATGGAGTTTTCCAAGAAATGGGGCAAATGCAAACGGTTAGACGAATATTAACTAGTGTTAAAAGTGTGATTTAAAAAAAAAAAAGTGTATGTCTCCTCTTCAAATCAGACATTTTAATTTTCCTTAAATTAAGATAACGTTTTCAATAGCGTTTCCAGTTTTGTTTCACTGGCCTGTTTGTGATTAAGGGCGACATCTAAAGAGCTCTAAGAATTTACAAGATCCGGATTAAGCAGTCAAAGTCCACTTCAATATCTGCTCCCCGACTGCAGTAAAAAGGTACCGATCGATATTAAACAAGCTCCACTAATTCGTTAGCTAAGGTATGTTGATTAATAATACAGGGTATCTGTTCCTTAGGTTGTCGCTTGGAATTTAGTCACAAGTTTTAACTGTTTATTCGTTTCATTTTTAATATTTTCCAAATTTACAAATATAGTCGTGAGATTTAGTATGGAAAAGGGAATGTAATTATAATTAAAATTAATGTAATATAATTAATTATAGGTAATGAGTAGATTTTGATAATCATTCCATCAAGAAATAAAAGTTTCCACTAACAACGCTGAAACATCCATTTCTAGATGAATTAACGAAATATAAACATTCCCCACAATTAATATATTTTCCATATCAAAGCTCATCATAATTCGTATTTTTGGAAAAGTTGTGACTCAACTTGAAGCGGCATCTTGAGGAATAATTACCTAATATCAAAATATTAAATTTTAATATACACAATCTTGGTCAGATTTTGATGGAGTTCCCGGAATGTAATATGTTTTTCTTTATTTGTATGAAAAATACCAGAATATTTCTATTTAGCCCTACTAATTCGTTAGCATCAGACTTATTCGAAATGTAATATATTCATTAATAGGTTAAACTTTCAATTTCATTTATACACTTAATTGGAATTAATAAATTAATATAAATAACTTTTATTTTCGTGAAGGCGTGTTTTATTTCTTATTTTGAATTTGTTGAATTTTTGAGCATTTTTAATGAAACAGAAATCTTGAAAAGCTTGCTAAAAAAAAATATAATAAATACCTCAACGGTATTTATTAAAAGTTTCAAAATAATTTAAACTTTCTTAAAAATTGAAATGTAATTTAATGATGGAATGAATAATCATATTAATAATGATTATAAAAAATAACACAAATAAGCAACACCAAACATGTCTAAAATTATTAGTGTATTGCAATAAAAATTAATCTAAGGTGAGAATACTGACTAAACCAAAAATTGCATGAACTCTTTTATTTATTTTATGCTGAAGGATTGTTGATTATTTTTTAAAGTAACTATTGGATAAAGAGTTAATCTACTTCTTTCTTCAGGATTAAAAATGGCTTATGAAGTTCATGTAATTCATACAGGCTATTATTATTTTGGTGATGAAGATAAACTTCAAGCGAAATGTACCTGTACTTTGATAAAGGGAAAAACGAATGTTATTGTCAACACCATGACAATTTGGGATAGTGAAATCGTGATTGAAGGTTTGCAAATATTATTTGTTTTACTTAGTTACCTCTAGGATGTTAATGAAATAATTATTTTATGTATTAATTGTCTAATGTTATTCTGTATTAAGCACAAGTATAACTATATAAAACAATCCTCAAATCTACTTGAACATTGGGATTTGAATTGTGTACAACTAAACATTTTAATGTTTAGAAATAATGACAATTGGAATAATGATTGATCCAATTTTTCAATATATTAAGATAGCTTATAGTTATTTGTATTATTTTACTAGAGCATTGTTGCTCATTATGTAGAGTACTATGCTGCTGATCTCTAGGTATAGGATTCAAGACCAGTTGTGGTAGATACATGTTTATTCTATTATTGCTGAGGATCAATGCAATGGGATTTGGAGGTGCTTACATGGGTGCTCCTAATTAGGGAAAAACCTGGTGGTTGAACTTAATCTTAACCATATTACTTCCCTACACAACCATTGGGCGAGAAACACTAATATCCTTACCAAGTACTTAACACAAGATCCTGTGAAAACAGCTGTTTATATTCATAAATAATCATTAGAACCCTACAGTCTGCCCTAGACTTCATTGGAAAGTCACTGGGAGTGCTGGTTAATATGGATTGTATTAAAAAAAAAAAAAAAAAAAGAAAGTTAAATATTAGTTAAACTTGTATATGATGTAAAAGTTAAAAACAATACAAACTTCGAACCATATATCATATTTATTTTCATCTATCCATAGAAGATATTCTTTTACAGCTAAATGCTAAGAAGACTAAAGCCATTGCTATCAGAAACTCCTCAAATCTGTTTAAGAACTCCACATCCTTTTTCTGAACAACATCCATAACCTGTTCTAAATCTTTAGGGTCACTTTTGACCACATCTCATCATACCTTACCTTTATTAAAGCATTGCAATCCTTTTATCATATTCCACTCAAAACTGTTGAACTCCTTCCTTTCTTTCTTTCCCTCATCCCCAACTACTAAGGATATAGGGTATTAAAAGGTAGAACACATTTACAGGACGTCTAGTACATGAATAACTCATTCTTATGCAATGTTAAATAGCTCTATCATTTCTACACCTATTTTTATTTAATTACATCCTCTCAGTATTAAATGATCAAAACTCAGTTATTAATTATTTTAATAATATCTGTTGAATTCCTTTTTACCATGTCCCATCAATATTACTTCTACTCTCCCCAGGGAACTTTTACATTTGAATTCTTAAATAAACATACATATATATACATTTGTCTTTTTAATGCATTTATTTGTTACTATATGGACAACAACAACACATGTAGACCACACTGCCTCTTACAAATGAACTTATAATTTGTCCTAAAAGAATTTCACTCCCTGAATAATATAGTTATTTTTCATTTCATTTTTATATGACCATCCAACCATTATCATTATTAAAGGGATAGTAAGTATTATCTTTAATTATCAAATAATTTATAAGTAATTAATTTTTTTAATTATTAGAAAGCTGTTTTGATTTTTTTTTTAAATATTTTTATTTTAAATAGAAAAGATAAGCCCCCGGCCGGAATTCGAACCCGGGACCTCTGTGACGGGTTCGAATCCCGGCTGGGGGCATATCTTTTCTCTTTAAAATAAAAATATAAGTAATTAAATTCACAACTGTTAATGTTTTCTTTATTTGATTTGCATATACCTTCTCATATTGAAATTTATTATAAATTAATAGGTTTAAACAAACTTGGATTGGAACTGAAAGATGTGAAGTATGTAGTCAGCACAAATGGAAGTTCAAGTTTTACTGGAAACAATCATTTGTTCATAGAAAGTTATCACATCGTTGGGCAGTCTCTTCAACAATATACACAATTTTTGACTGAAGAACTCAGTAAAGGTAATATGGGTATAATAGTGCAGATTTTTTGACTTTGAATGTCATTCAATGTGAAGATATAATATACAAATAGTCAGGTACAAGGTCAAAGAAGAGAAGATACTTATGAGAAACAATTACTTATGTGCTGATGTTTTGGTATAAATTCCAGACTTTGATCAGTGAAAACAGTCCAAATTTTTTAACTGAAGGGAAAGTGGCCAGAATATTTTCTTCTTTGACTGGACTCCAACCCTCTTTTTCTCATAGGATAAATAACATAAGCTAAATATTGAATGAAATATTTGATGCAAAATTGATTATATGATATCATTTAAATTTTAGGTCATCCGTTGAAAATAGATGGAGATGATCTTAAAATAGTTCCAACACCAGGTAATACGTTACATGATGTTTCTGTTTTAGTAAAAACCGCTAAAGGTATTGTTGCTGTAGTTGGTAAGTACTTCTTTTAAGACTAATTAATTTCAAAAACAGTTTTTATTTTTACTTTTTTATAATTTTTTGTTAATTGTTTTAATTTTTAACGTTTTTTTTTTTGAAGAGAAAAGATATGCCCCCAGCCGGGATCCGGAAGTTTTTCTTTTCTTCTTCTTCCGGGAGTTTTTATTTTTGTTGTTTTCTATCTATGAGGCATACTAGTAGATTTGAATTTCTCCTGCTTAAGTATTAACAGTTGCAATTTACACATGGTTACACTAGGCACTTGGTGATTTTTAGGGAGTATCAAAATATAAGTAACTCCAATTGATATTGAATTCATAAATATTATAAACAGATCAATTAAGTATAAAAATTATCTCCGCTTAGTTTTTAATGAAAGACAAATAACTGAATCTTTATGTTCTACTTTTTAAGGAACTCTGCAAATTTGTTTCCCCATCTATAATAGTAGATATACAACAGTCTACTTTTTTTTGTCATTTGGGGCGATGTCCCAGAATTCCCAGTAATTAGACACTGCAACTAGTGAGTACTAAAATTATTACCTCTCTAGTACATCTAACTTGGTTGGATTTCTTTCAGAAAACCAAAACAAGAAATTGAACTATGACAGATAAAATCTTTCAGTGAAAACAAAAAATTTAATTAGTTTTAAATTTTATTTTAGCATGAAACAAGTATTGAATCACCTTGTTAGTTAAATTGTATTTCCTTATTAATCAAAATGGATGCAAGTAAAAAAATAAAATGTTATTCTGTTACAAATAATAGCATTTTATGATTTTATGATATAATTACAACTTAGGGAACTCTACTAATATCAAATATTTACATTTATCTAAATGTATATTTTTCTTATATCTTAGTTTTATTAATTTAATTGGATCATATTTGTAAAATAAACTCATATGAACATGAATTCAAGTCTAAGAGAAGTAAATAGTAAAATTTTTAGTTCTTTTTTTTTCTTTTATATTGTTGTAGCTTTAGGAAGGAATAATTTGAATGATGATGCTAAATCATCCTTAATCTCATTGGTTTAATTTTGTTTAGATGCAATGGCAATTTATGTAATGCTTGAAAAATAAAATTGCTACGTTTTTCTTTCAAAATTCAACATTTGAACACCCAGAACACAGTAAAATTGACAACAGAAAATTTATGCATTGTTAGATTTTATAAAAGATGTATATAACTTTACATACATTTTTCAAACCTCAAACAAAACCAGTTGCTTTTATTTATTAACTTCCAATTTCAAAATTCCACACCTAAACCATTTCAATTAAATCAAATCACTTACATCTCTTTATCAACAATAAATTTGTTTTCCTTCCATCTACCTCTAAATTCAATAAGTTTGTTTTTAATTGTTTATCACTAATGTCCCTATATTTAAAAGTACCTCATATTATGTATTGATATTTTCGTTTCAATGTAAGGTGGTCTATTTATAAAGGAAGAGGATATAGAAAATGATGGATGTTGGCTAGCTACTCGAAGTGAACATTCCATTCTTCAAAGATATAACAGGAGTGTAATATTAAATATGGCATACATGATAATTCCAGGATATGGAGGACAATTTGTTGTTACAGAACAAATGAAAAGATCAATCAATAGGCACAGGTAATTACTTTTATGCATGTAATTTGTATTTTAAGTATTGTAATACCACATAGACATCACAGTAAAATAACTGTTGAGATTATGTTGGCATGTGCCCTTTGTTATGTTGTGTTCAACCGTTGTTCAGTGGGCATGAGGCTTTGTTTGTGACTAGGCCATATTGGGTGTGAAGCATCAGTGTCTGTCTGTCTAAATGTGTATATAGTTTTGTATATCCAATAAATCTGTTTCCATATCATAATAACTTGTCCTTTGTTATCTCCTTGCACTTTCATCTTTTTACTCTATCTTTCTCTCTCTCTCTCTGTTAAAAGGTCGCCCTTCATTATAAATAATATAATTTGATTATGATATAAATTTTGTTTTGAAAACAACCTTTGGCAATTATATTAATTTTAATATTTAATATAATATTGGGTGCTGAGTTTCTGTACCCAAGGTCCTTGGTTCGAATCCGGCTTTGGCAGATAAATGATTTAATAGTCATGGATGGACCTCAGGGATCTGGAGACCCCCAGCCTCTTTAAAGTGGATAACCTTAATTGGGGGGGGAAACCTGGCCGTTTACATAGCTCAAAAACTCTTAATTCTAGATTTTTAATTTGCACAGTTTCCTAAGGTTACTATAATACATATAACTATCCCATATTTACATTAAAATTTCTCAAAGAATTTTTGACTAAACATGCATATTTGAAGAAGATGGTTTGGGAAGATAGTAAACAATTTAGTTATTATTATTGTTTTTGTTTCATTTGAGGACTTTCTTTGACCACTGCCCTTCTACTCCTCTATATATTATAGTATTTTGTATAAACGAATTATAGTAATAGAGAATGATTAAACAGTTTTGTGGTAAATTTAAGACTTTCTTTTCTTTCTCTACTTGGCCTAGGTCCCCTACTACATTTACTTAGGTATGTCTAATGCTTCAGATAGTCACATATAGCACTATATGTATATGTTTATACTGTTACGGGCTACTGGGTATTAAAATGAATTAAACTATTCCTAAATTAAATATACTAATATTTATTAACAATGTGACAAAAAGAATACAATAAAATTATTAGACTAATATAAATTTACAATATTCTGAATATTTATTATACTTAGGCCTATTTAATTACGAAAATAATATAAGATATTACTACCACGAAATAGCTTAACTATTTACATAAATTTTCACAAAGAAAATAAAATTACGCTAGAGCTTATAACTACAAATTAACACTTACAGTTCACTAATTAAAGTCCACTGACCGTAAGATTCTCCAAGTATAACAAACTGACACACAGTAAGTAACAGAAAAAGTTTATTATACTCACAAAATGTCACAATTCACTGATACACTTATTACTAGTTCATCACAGTGGCTGGTCTACTCTCTGACTAGTTTATCACACTGACACTTACTTATTACTAGTTCATCACAGTGCCTGGTTTGCTCTCCGACTGACTCACACAAGGCGAGGGGGTTATTTAAATAGGCAAGGCCGAACATTCTAGAACACGGAAGTAGGGGGAGACTGTTCTGGGATTGTCGAGAACCTTCTTAATCTCTTCCGACGAAGGAAGCAGTTCTAGTATGTTCGAGAAGGTTCTAATCCCATCTTAACTTCTGGCTTAAGACGCTAATCCCTTGTTCCCGTCCTTCTCTCTGTGGCCATAACAATACATTTTGTATCCAATTAATCTGTACCCGTATCGTTGTAGCTTGTACTGTTGTTTTCCCTGCACTTTCAATTTTTTACTCTCTCTCTTTGTTAAAAGTCTTAACATATATGTGTGCAGCTGGTTGTTTAAACTGTAGTGATGATCAACAGCAATTTAAATTGAAACTTAGTTATCTTTATAGCAGTTTTTTGTACTTTAATAATTTAAAAATATTTTAAGTGCTAGTCCAGGTACCAGTAACAGATTTAGGTTGCTCATTGAGTATGAACCTGATTACTATTTTAAACAAATAGATCATAGTATCTTCACTTTCTTAAAGTGTAGAAAAATGCTTTGAAATTATAATTGAAAGTTAATACCCGAAGCAAAATCTGTAAAATTATTTAAATATAATAATTAATGAAGATTGGGAAAGATTAGGAAACATTTACAAATGTTGTATTTATATACATTGCCAGGAATGATAAACAAGAAAATAAAATTTTCTGATATCTAAAATAAAATTTTCTGATGTCTAAAATAAAATTTCTAATAATCAGAAATATGCATTCTACATATTTTATAATTGAAATAATATAAATTTAATGTCTTTTTCCGTTTTTAGAATTCCTTTCCATATTGATCTAGAGATGTTGAAAGGCGTGTCAATCTGAACTACTTCATTCCCTCACACAGCTGTGAAAAATGATATAATTTCTTTTTTGTGAGCTATATTGGTATCAATTTGTAATAATCTTTGTCTAAATATTTCTCAGAAAATCTTTTAATCTTTGGCCATAATGGTTTCTTCTACAACAGTATGGAAATTAAAAAAAAAAATTATTAGTAATTGCTTAACAAATGTTAGCAAAACATTCATGATAATTTTAAAGCTAATTTAGAGAGATATTTGTTCTAAATAATAAATACACCAAATGTACCTGTGTGGAGTAGATTTTTAAAAGAAATATATACATCTTCTTTCCTTCATTGTTTAAATGTTTCCAATGTATTTGTTAATATATTATATGCTGTTATTTTATATAGACATAATAAATAAATAAAACTATGGTTTATTTTGTTTAATGTCCTTGCATACAGAGGTGGTAAAAATAAAAGACTGATACGCGATAGTCTGGTAAGGGACAGATTAAATGAAGAAGATCAAGTTATAATACTGTATTCTTTTCTTGCATTAGCAGGTTAGTATGCTGCAAGAAGTGGTATACAATTATACAGACAACTGTATAACCCCTCAGTCAAGGGAAATTAGGAAATAAAAATATAAATTAATGAATAAAAATAAAGTTCAGAAGTTCAGAAGGCTATAATTTACCAAAAGGTATTTTTAATATTGTAAAATAAAAATAACTTGAACAGTTGATTCCCTATGTACTAACAAAAAATATTTCTATGAAAAGCGAGTTTTCGAACAATAGACTGCAACAATAGTTTCAGCTCAGTTGTTTGTATTTATTGTTTTTGAGTAGAAGAAGAAGAAGCTTCAAACAAGCAGGTAACTGCAATAAGAAAATAAAAAAATAACTCCTAAGCTGGGTCTAATTAGTATTTATTACTTACTCTAAACCTAGTCCTAGTGAGAAACTAAAATAAAAACAAATAACACAACAACAAGTTATGGACCGAGGATTGCTATATATATTTGTATGAAAGGAAATTTTCAAAATATGCTTTCAAAGTTCAAAGCAGTTTTTTGCCAGTCAGCCAGTGCCTGGCTGAACCATCCAAGGTTGTGTTGTCATGATTCAGCCATTCAGCATTGATTTTGTATTTTGAAATTGTCTTTATTAAGAAATTATTGTTTTTCTCCAAGTTAAAAATTTGAAAATTAGTTTTTCAGTATGGAAAATATAAAATCACAAATGGAAATATTAAAAAGTTCTCAAGGTGTTGTAAATTACAGCTCTCATCATTTCAAATTACATTTAATTTTTGAACAAAGAAACTTTTTGATATTGCTGACTCTGACTCTAATCATTCTGCTTGGGTTGGAAAACATTAAGAGCTACAAGCTTATATAGAGTTAAATGTAAGTAGTAAAATTTCTTATAAAATTGGTAATTGTAAAATGCATGAAAAACTAGAAAGTCTACATGGTAAGAAATCAGGTTCTTCAGCTACCCCTACAATGTCTGCAGTTAACAACTGTTTGGAAGTCCTGCACATTGCGGATAATTAAGAAGCAGAAGGTGATAAATCATAAATGAATGGATAATTTTGGAGGAGGCTTAATCTCAGTGATGGTTTGTGAGAATGGAAAATCCCATTGAAATCCCCTCCCCAAGAAAAAACGAGTTTGAAGGAATGATCATATCCTTGTACATGGAATTAAAATTATATTTATTAAAGAAGTCAAATTACCAACAACTAATTTATTAAACAAGTTACTTTGAAACGTAAAAAAAAAAAAAAATCCCATGGATTATTAATTAAAATAATTTTATATTATTGGTATTAAAAATGCTTTCAAAATGTATTGACACTGTTTTTCGTTTTTTTATTTAATTCATCGTAACAAGCTAAATGTTTTAATTTATCACACATTCCTAAAGAAGAATTTGATTAAATTATTATTTTAAAAACTTATGGTTTGCAATGTAACTTGTTTTATAAATACATTTCTGCTTCTTTGTATAAGATAAAGATGCTTCCTTTAATCTCGATTTTTTTTTATAGTAGAAATTTCTTTTTTCACCTGAAATTTTTACTAGTTAGTGATGTACATTATTCTATACTGTGATATATATTTTTTTTATTCTAAACTAATTTATTTTGTGTGAAATAAAAAAAAAATCCAATTCAGTCATTGAAATATATAATTAAAAAATGCGAACATACACAAAGTAAAATATACAGTTTTTTTATTTGAAAAAAAAAGATATGACATAGGCATATATGACTAACCGAGAAGCGAGCCAGGGTGGCCGAGGTGGTTAAGGCGTCACCACGGAGAGGTAAGAGACTAGGGTTCGAGTCCCGGTCCTGGTCATATCTTTTCTTTTCAAATAAAATATTTAAAAAATTATATCATACAACAATAAAATAAATTATAAAATATACAGTGATTAAAGAAATACTACACAATGCGAGGGTGGCAAAAAACCTGTTTCGCTCTCACAACTGTAAAATAGCCTTGATATATTTCTAAATAGTAAAAAACATTTTTAAAAGTTTAAAAAACATTAAATACGTCACTTTGAATGGGGAGGCATTTAAAATTGAGTAAATACAAGCGATCTATAAATTCTGTCATAGATTTTTTATTGCCGACATAGACTTTAGGCCAGAACGGGAAAAACTAATTCCATGCCAGGCTTCAATGCATTTTTTAAAACTACTTTTTCCATGAAATACAGGAGTACTTTTCCAAAAACTTGGTGAGGCAAAGAAGTCAGTCTGAGTTGTTGTTTTAGTAATATTGTCTTCATATCGAAAAAACGATTCCTTCAAAAACTAAAAAAAATACATGCATTAAAAATGTTATGATAAAATTAGGCCTAAAATATAAACCTAAATACCAGAATTGAAAAAAATAAATAATGTTTCCGAATACTCAGAAATTCGTAAAATGAGATCCATCTGTTGATGGTTCAAAATTTCTTACGTAGGATTCTTTTTAAATAATGACATTTTTTGAACATAATGATGGCTTTTCCTAAATTATATTGCGATCTTTTAATAAAAGGATTACTTGTTTTAGGGATTTGGCGATTTTACCTTTGTTCACAAGAATTGTAAATAACTAAAGCAGAGCGGTAAGGATAATTCTTCTATGTTGGAGATAAAGGAGTCGAAGTCCAATGCATAATATGAACAACAAAAACTCCAGTAAACCATAACCGCCTACAAAAGAAATACTGTAGTTTCGTTGCCGTTATTTTTTTACTTCTTGCTGTGTAAGTACTAACTGCTTTAATTTATTGTTTTTATGAATCGTATTTATGTCTGAACACACCGATCAAACCATTTAACGAGTCGAATTCAGGGTTCAAAATCAATGTGACATGGTATACTATTTCTGAGTATTTTTTTTATTTAACTAACATTTTTCTGCAACCTTTCCACAAATAACTTGATTATAATTACTATTTATCTAAAAAAATACTTGTAGCGAATTGCATTCAATGTAATGAGCAGTAATAGCAGTGAAAGCTAATAGTAAATTTCGATTTTTTAAAACCCATTAAACATCTCTTTTGTGTTTGATAAAAATACGTATTAAAAAATGTTTTCCGTTCATGACAAATTTATTTCCTCCCCCCATCCAAGTTGAAATTATTTTAAAACTTTACAATTCATTCCGACTCATCACGTAAAATAAGGGTTAGCCGATCACAAACCCGAATCAACAAAAATCTGAATGTAAGGCAAATAAATATTGTAGCTTCGATCTAGCATAGGTCTAAAATTAAAACTTTTCCAATTAGTGATTAAATCATAATTTAGAGATAGAAAAATGTTAGTATATTGCATTCTTAAAAATTCACTCAAACTATAGCTTTCTTACACCAAATAGGAATCGCTGACTGAAATAATTGAAGATATTTAATTTTCTATATGAAATAAATTTAAAAGTGTTTTTAAAAAAGGGGACTCAAGGTTCAGTGAGCCCATGGGAATTGTGGAACTAATTGTGAATAATAATAGTTAACAATTATTTAAGAACTAACAGCAACAATTATTGTTGTAAATAAAAAATAAACCGAGTTCTACATTACATAACTCTTGCTGTTATAATATAATATAAGGTTTGTAACCATAATATTATTCACAACATAATATTAAGGTAAAAATAAAATTAATAAAACGTGGAAACATTTTCCTAACCAGTAATAATATTTTTTAATTTTTCTCCTTCATTTAATTATCAAATCCTTTCAAAGTTTGCATTTATCTTTTTTTTTTTATTACAACCAACAATAAGCGATCATATAACAAACAATTTAAATTTTGTTAGTAATAAGTATTGATCATTCAGCATTTAAGTTCTGTCAAAGTCAATGAACGAAGGTGATATTTATGTGATATTAAATACCATTAAAGTATTGAGTTTGATAAACTTTGTAATTATTGTTTCATGAGAAAATGTAAGATGTGTAAAATCTATGATAAAAATAGCATCCTGGCATATTCCCACTTTAATATAGTAGTCAATAAGTTTTGAACAGCCTATCAGTTTTGAGATATATTTTCCTCATTCACAGACTACCATATTGAGAGGCAGTAATTTGGGCTTAGTGGTCTTTAACCTTAAAAAACACGGACTCGATCAAGAGATTCCCTCAATTACATATGTAGCTAAGTTAAAGTGAAAATAATTAAACTAATAAAAAGTTTAATTAAAATGAATAACCGTTTGAGCCAAGGGCGGATCCAGGATTTTTTTCTGGAGGGGGCACAACGGGCAGACGGGAAAAAAATCAACAATAATTTACAAATTAACTTGTAGTATTTATAGAAATATTTCAAAGGTTTATTAAAATATCAAAACAGTAGTTTCACTCATGTTCTTTCTGTTATTTTAACAACTATGATCATGTTATTTGCCTTTAATTATGTATTGTAATGGACTCTCCACAGTACACAAAAATCTTTCTGGGGGGCACGTGCCCTCGTGCCACCACCCCACCCCCTGGATCCGCCCTTGGTTTGAGTAATGAGTGAAGCGGCCAGTAAAGAAAATAGGATATCTGTTCAGCAGGATGTCGCTTCGATTTGAGTTACAACAAGTTTTAACTGTTTATTCGTTTCATTTTTAATATTTTCCAAAGATATAAGTTATAGTGAGCTTCAGTATGAAATAGAAAATGTAATTATGGATAATGAGTAGATTTCAATTCATCATTAAAACATTAAAATTTCGAAATATAGATGGTGTATTTTTTTTAACGTTCATTTCTAGATGAAATGATTACTGAAGGCTGCGCATTTCCCATAATTAAATTCTCTTTTTCATACTAACTTGATAACTTGAACATCATCATGATAACTCATAGATCGTGATAACATAGATCATGATAACTTGAACTTGTGACTTAACTCAAAGCGACAACCTTCGGAATAATTACCATAAATAGTCACAAAAGCTTTAATTATACTCTTGTTTTTAAATTACAGTAAAATTAATTCACAGGTTGTGTACATTTCCAAACATACCTCGGCATTGATAATGTTACTATCTCATGAAAATTATTAACATATTATAAATATTTTTAATATGAATAGTTGCTAATTATTTTATACAAATGTATAATCATTCATTTTAATGAATTTAATCTTCATTAAATAATGAAGACAAGAAATATTATTATTATCTTCTTTCAGGAAACAGTATGCGGCACTTTGAAATTCAAAAAATTGTGGGAGGAACTTGTTATAAATCAAATACCGAAGGCTATGTACTACTCTGTACTAGCACCTTGATAATAGGGAGATATAATGTTATTGTCAACACATGTTCTCAATGGGATTATGACAAGATTATGGGAGGTTCGTATGGTATAACAATTTTAATTTATATTCTGTAGTAAAAGTCAATTTGATATTTTTATAATTTGGATAATGTGAATAAAGATTGCAAGCGGAGAACCAGGGAAACACAACTTGGATATGGGGCGACCTGCGATCTAGTGGTTAGCATAACAACCTACTAAGCCCAATTGCGGGTTCGTAGTCCGGTAAGTGGTCCTAGGATTTTTTAAAAGGAGTTAAAAATCCTTGGTTATGCCGTCCTTCGGAAAGGACTTTAAACAGGGGTACCGAGCCTGTACGATGTCAGGTACTCGTTAGAAATCCCTACCCTGATTAAACCTGGAAAGGAAAAATTTAGAGCTCCCACTGTAGCATTGTCCAATTAGCCATACGTGATGGAATGGTATTGGTTGACAGTGAAGAAAACGTACTGGCAAATTTACATGACTGAATAGAAGAGTTGACAAGAAGAATAGTGGTTATAAACGTCAAATGATGTATAACGTATTGATTGAACAAGGTACACCAAAGAAATTAGTAAATCTGGTAAAAATGAGTTTGAGCGAAACTTTCAGTAAGGGTACGTTCGGGAATAATGGTTTGGAGAAGTTCGAGTTTCAGTCAGGTTTAAAACAAGGCGATTCGCTTTCACCTATAGTATTCAATTTAACGCTTGAACACATCATTAAAAAAGTGATACACACTGAAAATGTTTGAATTTAGAAATAATGAAATGTCCCTGCTTGGGTTTGTGGAAGTTTGGTCCTGTTGGATGAAGACGGTGAAACTATAAAACTAAATACAGAAACGTTGACGAATGCTGGTAAGGAAACAGGGCTGGACTTAAATTTGACTCAGACCAAGTTTATTCTATGTTTTTTCCTTTTAATACTTTAAATTTTACAACACAATGGGCGACTCGTGGACTTCTTGTAATTCTAAATACCCATATTGTAATTTTTAATTTTTACATCAGTTCATCCATTAAACTACTCTTTACTTCAGCATTTTCACTTCTCATTCTGATAATTCCTCGATTACCAAACCCATATGTATAATCTCCTGATCTCTTGTCAAGTTAATTCCCAATCCTTACGTGCCCATTTCGATCAATTTCAAGAATACCATACTCAATTTTTTTGTACATGGCAGTATGTATGTCAGTGGTGATTTTAACGAGCAGATTGTGTGTAAGGCCAGGACGAAAGCCTGATTGAAGTGGATTTAGGATTTTGGACTGTTCCAGAAAATTGACATTGACATTTGGGATTAAACTATAACTATTATAACTAAAAATAAAAGATCAATTTTACTTACAACTTTTACCATATTATTGCAGTATCTGAAACTTGGCTTAAACCACTTATTCCTTCCTCCTCCATCATCCTACCTAACTATATGTTTCTCCGCCATGAGTGAGTTAACCGGACCGGTGGAGGAGTAGGTCTTGATGTCCATCAAACCCTAAAAGTCCGAATCCTTGATTCCTCTCATCCATCTGAAGTCCCTCATATTGAATTCCTTTTCACCGAAATATCCTGTAATGGACACGCGCTCCTTTACGTAGTTGTATACCGGCCTCCTTTAGTGCCTTTTGACTCTACCCTTGAATCTATACTTTACAATTATATTCCCTTCTACGGCCATATCATTATTTCTGGCGATTTCAACACCAATCTCCTTGTTAAACCAAATGACACTCTATATCTGGAAAATCTCTTCCACTACCTAAATCTCTCCATTGTTCCATTTTCTCTCACCCATCATACACCGATCAGACACATTGTTAGATCTGTATGTCATCGATTCTCTTCAGAATCTATCCTCCTCTTCTCAATTGCCTGCCCCGTTTCTTTCTTCTCACGACCTAATCAAAATTACATATAATATCCAAACTCCGAACAAACTATCTAAAACATTTACCTTTCGCAACCTAGATGGGATCAGTCGTGACAGCAGCTTGCCTTCCCTTGAATCCCTGAATTGGAGTGAAATCTATTCCTGTCCCACTTTAATTCTATGGTTGACACACTTACTTCCTATCTTATTGGTATCCTGGAAACTCATGCCCCTCTCAAAACTACAACCTTCCGTCGATTACCCGCTCCTTGGATGGGTCAAAACATAAAAGAACTGCAGAGGAAGCGCGACGCAGATCGCAGACGCTATAGATAAGACGGATCGACGATTATCTTTATATTAAGTGTTTAGAACTCTTCGCAACTTAACGCAATCCACAATAAGGCAGGCGAAATCCAAATACTTTCATGAAGCTCTTTCCTCCGCGCATGATCCTAAATACAAATGACAAATCCTTCGAAAACTCTCACTTTATATAAACCCCCTTCCCCTCTAGTCTTTCCGGTCTCACCTGATGAATTGAACACCCATTTTTTGTCGTTCTCTACTACCTCACGATCTACTTCTCTTACTTCCTCAATAGCACCATGATTCAACCAAAACAACTTTTATTTCTCCGACATTTCACCCACTGACCTTATCTTCACCCTATTGAAATCCCACTCTAATTCCATCTGTTCTGACGGCATTCCCGTCAAATTGTTAAAAATATGCATCCCCGAAATTTTACCTGCCCTTCTCTATATTTACAATTTTTCTCTAAATGCAGTTTTTCCTTCCTCCTGGAAAAAAGTAAAGGTCCATCCTATTAAGAAATCACCCAATCCCTCAAACCCAAATGATTTCCGGCCTATTTCTATACTCTCTAACCTTTCCAAAACCCTCGAAACAATAGTTCAATCCCAAATGTCAATGTCAATTTTCTGGAACAGTCCAAAATCCTAAATCCACTTCAATCAGGCTTCCGTCCTAGCCTTTCCAAACAATCTGCCCTCGTTAAAATCACCACTGACATACATACTGCCATGTACGAAAAAATCTAACAGTAATAATTCTACTCGACTTTTCTAAAGCTTTCGATCGATGAACCATTCCACCCTTTTCTCTAAACTAAAATCTCTTTCCTTTTCCAACAGCTCCATATTCTGGATCCAAGCTTTCCTCTCCGATAGGACTCAAGCAGTCTCCCTATCCAAATCAACCCTAATCAACCACTATCCTCTTTCCTACCGCTGAACAAAGGAGTGGCACAGGGTTCTAGTATTTCCCCACTCCTTTTCAATTATTACATTAATGTCCTTCTCGAATCAATCCTCCATTGTTCCCACCATTTGTACGCCGACGATACCCAAATCTATTTGTCCTTTCCTCCATCAGAGATAATAGCTGGATTTGCCAATATTCAAGGGGATCTAGATAGGATCAGTGCCTGGGCAAACTTGAATAAACTGTCGTTGAATGCTGCGAAAACTTAGGCCATCCTAATTGGTTCCAACACCCTTCTTAAATCTATCAACTCACTTCTCCGATTAACCTTAAATGGTCACCCTATTACCTTCAGTTCCTCTGTTAGAAACCTCGGAATCATTTTCGACCAATTCCTCTCATGAAAAACCCATGTTGCCCAAATTTCCCGTCGAACAATAAGCTCTCTAAAGTTATTCCACCGTTCCAAGCATCTTCTAACACTACCTATTCGTAAGCTCCTCATCACTTCTCTCAACTCAGGAGAGGTTGAGGCGAATTATGAGCTGTTCGCTTCGATTTGTCTTCGACACCCCGAGAAGGTCTCATGTGTCTCGCCGTTACGTTAAAGTGGCTTTTTCCTTCTTCTAAGCCGTTCTAGTTGAGTTAAAGACTTTATTTCCTTGGTTCTTACGTATGTCAAACTATCAACTGACAACATCCATCTTATATCTATAGTCTCCTACAATTCAAATCCTCTATCCAATCCCAGGGCACAAGATCTCGCCCTTCCGATCTTTATATCCGTTCCCATAGAACTAAAACTGAAACTAAAACTGAGCATTCCTTTCTCGCCCGTTCTATCTCTCTTTGGAACTCACTCCCACTCGATATGCGTTATGCATCTTCTTTAACCTCATTTAAATCCAAACTTTTCCTACATCTTCTAAATTCCCAATCCGATGCTTTATAATCAATAAATAATTTATAGATATATTCAACGTCATCGATTGATGAACTACTGTAAATATTCTTCACTCATAATGATATCATTTTTTTTTTATTATTAGATTATATTAGATTATATACTATCATGTATTCACTTATTTTTCCATAAGCCTATTTCTTTTTTTGTACATTGGTCTGTTTTTTTTATTTTTATCTTGTATTTCATTTTCTGATTCTCTACCAAAACATACCTGTTTAGTTATTTACTTTCAAGATATTATATAAATATTGTTTTATTCTGATGTAGGCCTTTGGCCAGATAAATATTTATTTAAATCTGTTCATCTCTGTTATTCTAAAGTGACCAGCTCCCAGAATAAAATTATTTTTCTATTCTATTGTATATGGCTAGTAGCAGAACAGAGGGAGATTTGGGGAATATATTTTAGGATGTAATAAGTTTGAACATGATGAGAAGTTAAAGTATTTAGGGTCTATGGTAATCCAAAAAAGAGAAATTCAAGATGAAATAAAGACACGATTGAAGGCAGGAATTCTTGTTATTATTCGGTTTCGGCTTTACTTAGCTCGCGATTTCAGTCCCGAAATCTGAAAATCACAATTTATAAAACCATCCTTCTTTCAACTCTTCCATACATATTTGAAAAGTGTCTGTTAACGCTGAAGGATGGACAACGTCTTACGGTTCCGAACAACGGAAGATACCGAGTCTTCAAAAATAAAATGTTGCGTATAATATCCGGTCCAAAAAGGGATCCACTGGAGAGTTTAGGAGATTACACAACGCGGAATAGCGAAGAATGCTCCCGGTCAATTATTGAAGTGATAGCGTCACGAATATTAGGATGGGCTAGTTAAGTTGCTGGGGTTAGTAACTAACGAATTCCTAAAAAATTAATAAAAGCTGTGCCGACCGAGTAGCGTCGAGGGGTAGACCGAGGCGTAAGTGGGAAGATTGCATTAAGAGTGGATCTGGCGGATTTGGGTTAAGGTAGTGGTCCGTGGACGGAAGTTTGAATATAGAGATTGGTGGTATCGGCATCGAATCTTCGGATTCGTTTATACATTTAAAAGTTTATTTGTTTGTGTTTTGTGTTGTTAAGTTTTTTGTGAGTTGATTTTTAATAATATATCTATTTAAGTAACATAGACTATACATCTTAGTGAAATTTTGGCGTCATGAAAGTAATAGCGAAATATTTCCCTGAATACACTAATTCCTTTAGAATAGAATAGAATAGAAAAATAATTTTATTCTGGGACCAGGTCCCTTAAGAATAACAATATTGTACAGAATTAATAGAAATATTTCTGATCAAACGGCTACATTATTGGAATACTACAATTAAATATGAACTAAAACGTATGTTCTCATAAAGGAAAAAATAATATATATATAAAACAAACAAACAAAAAAAATAAATTAATAGAATACAAAATAATAATAAATAATAAAAAAATACAATAAAAAAGTTAGATATGAACATCTAATAATATGAAAAATAGTATCATAATAATAGAATATTTACAGTATTAACTCAATATATGGTGTTGAATATAGCTTATTTATTTTATTGATTAGAGAGCATCTGTTTGGGAATTAAGGAGATGTAGGAATAGTTTGGATTTGAATGTGGATAAAGAAGATGCATGACGGATATCAGGTGGGAGTGAGTTCCAAAGAGAGGTAGATCGAGCGAGAAAAGAACGCTCAAAAGTTTTGGTTCTGTGGAAACGGGAATAAAGGTAGAAACGATAATGAAAGTCCTAAATTCTGCATGTCTAGGTACAGTTAGGATAGGAACGTTTAGTGAATATCTGACACCTCATTATGTCCTCTCTGAAGGACTGCATAGCCAAGTATTTTTTTACTCCCTTTAAAAAATCGTATGGCCATCTGCTGGGCTGCAAACCCGCGACCTTGTGCATAGAAGGTTGCTATGCTAACCACCTTCTAGAGCTAAAATGTGACCTAACCTATCTCACCATGATAAATGAATAAAGCAACATTAGTCCAATTGATCTTAGCTATCATATGTCTCCACCAAGTATAAACTTAAAGCTATGCACTTCTATCTACTATGATTTTTATTTTCATATTTATTTATTTGACACAGCATATAAAGTTCAGGAACTGTCAATGCTTATCTAATAATATCATAAATGTGGTATTATATCCATTTAACGTTAAGAATGTTATATAAACATTCCAACTTCTGTTTACAGAATTGAGGAAGAATGAATTAGAACCGAGTGATATAGACTTTGTTGTTAGCACCCATGAGCGTCCTGATTACAGTGGAAACAATTATTTATTTAAAAACAGTATACACATTGTCGGCCATAATATTATGAAGAATTCTCAGTATTTCAAGTCTCCCCTGAGTCTTGGTAATATAGCATACTATAATACAAGTTGAAGATAAAGAGAATTTATGTTAAAAAAAAAATTGTATATCTTTAATTTTAGGTAATGAATTTCGCATAGCAGGAGATTGTCTCAAAATAATTCCTACACCTGGCTATACTTTAACTGATACTACAGTGGTGGTAAAAACCAAAGAAGGAATAGTGTATATTACTGGCATGTACATTTTTTTTCTAATTTTATTACTTTAGTTTATTACATTATATAATTTTCTTATTAGCTGCAAAATTTAGATATACACCATTTTAACTTTTTTTAAAAATTTATTTATTGATATTTACAACTGTATTACAATAATACAACAAGTAAACAGGATACGTGATACATAATGAAATGAGAATGAAAAGTAGAGAAACTACCCACTGGTAGTGCTCAAATCAAAGTTCAACTAAGAAGGTCACGTGACCATCTTCTTTTCAGACGCCTCGGAGGATTATCGAGAATTGAAGAGGAAGCTAGGTTTGAAACTAGAAGGTTTGAGTGGGAATGAAGTTTGTTATGAAAGGATAGATACCGGGCTCGGACCAAATCAGCAACAAAAGGGACATTAAGGTCGTTATGGATGACTTTATTCTTAACAAAATAAGGAGCATTGAGGATTTTACGAAGGATGTTGGATAGTAAGGATTGGAAACGAGAGGAATTCGGTGGCTTAGGGGACCCCAAAGCTCTACTCCTTAAGTCCAAATAGGTCGTATGATTTTGTAGTTAATTGGGAGCTTAGAGCGTTTGTCTAGTAAGTGTTGAAGTAGCCTGAAACTTCGAGCGGTTTCTTGTGTTTTCAGTCTTGTATGAGGATTCCAGGTTAATCGTTTGTCGAGGTGCAACCCTAAGTATCGGATCTGTTCTATAGGCATCAGTAGGATATTATTAAAGGACACTGAAGGACAGGAAGTCATTGGTTTGATGGTAAAAGTGATTTGATGCGATTTTTGAGAATTTATTTTAATTCTCCAGTTTTGACAGCATTCTTCAAGATCAGTGATATGGCATTGGAGGCTTTGGGATGCAATAACTGGAATGGTGTTGACTGATAATACACATGTATCATCAGCATACGTGGTAAGGATAGTATTAGGATTAGTTGGGATGTCAGCTGTATATTGTTACGGGCTACTGGGTATTAAAAACAATTAAAACACTCCTAAATTAAAGATACTAATATTTATTTACAAAAGTGATAAAAGAATACAATTAAACTATTAACAATTAAATTATTAACAAAGAAATTTCTAACAAATAAATTATTAACTGAAATAACTTTACAATAACAATATTTTAGATATTTATAACCTAATCTAGGCCTTAACTTCTATTTAATTACTACAATAATATAAGATATTATTATTACTAAATAGCTTAACTATTTACATAAGCTTGTACAAATCACATAAAATTACAACTGCTACTTAACTAATTAATTACTACTAATTAACACTTACAGTTCACTAATTAAAATCCACCGACCGTAAGAATCTCTGAATATAACAAACTGACACACAATTACACTCACAAACTGTCACTGACTTATTACACTGGCTTATCACTGTTTCCGATGTTAATCGTACCGCGTGCTTTAAAACTATGCCCCCACTCGCGCCGAGAGGGTATTTAAATAGCAAGGCCGACACAGAGGGGGAAGATCTCGAGCATACGAGAAATGGTCTCTTCTTGTCCCTTCTTGTTGGCTTCTTCATTCGTTGAAGGCGAGCTGATTTACTCAGTTGGACCTCTTCACAGGTGCTCGAAAAAGTGTCAGATTGACTGGCTGGAGTCTCCTGAGTTGGCTCCATAGTTGCTTCATTAGACACCTGTGCTGATGATGGTTCTGCCGTACTGGAACAGGACGGCAGACACACTTGTGCAGAAGAAGACCCATGGATTTGATCCACATGCCTGATTTAGTGTCTATTCAATGATGGCACAAAAACTTGGCGTCTCCGAGGTCCTAAACATTTTACAACAGATGCCGGAATCCATTTTTCCCCAGAATGCCGATAGTTTCGGACATAAACTGAACTTCCTTCTCGATAGGAATCAGTAGTTGTAGGTGACCCACGATAAGCGTCTACTTGTTTTTCCTGAGCTTTTTGCACCTTAGTAGCCATAGCAGGAAGTCGTAGGAGGTCAAGTCTGGTTCTTAGCTGACGGCCCATCAATGCCTGAGCGGGGGAAACTCCAGTGGTAATATGAGGTGTATTTCGATAATCCAACAGGAATCTATTAAGAGCCACATCCAAATCTGAAGCAGAAGAATATACAAGAGCTGTCTTCAAACTGCGTTTAATAGAACGCACCGCATTCTCTGCCGCCCCATTGGTCTTTGGTGAAAAAGGCGCTCCATGCTTGAGATCGACACCATTGTGCTGAAGAAAATTCTTAAAAGTCTCACTATCAAAAGCTGAATAATTGTCAGAAACAATGGTTTCAGGTAACACGAAACGCGCAAACACCTGTCTCAAAATTTTCATGGTGGTATCTGCGGACATTGAATGTGTAGAAAAAGCTTCAATCCACTTTGTGTGACTATCGATGATAACGAAGAAATAGCGTCCTTCCAATGGTCCCAGATAATCTATGTGAAGTCGCTGCCAAGGTTTCGCTGGCCATTCCCATGGTACTAAAACTGCCTTTGGGGGGTTATCCTTAGTTGCATTGCATGCATGACAGGATCGCACGATCTCTTCTACGTCTTCATCCAACTTTGGCCACCACACATACGATCTCGCTAGGGATTTCACTTTTACCATACCCATATGAGAAGCGTGAAGCTCCCTCAGGACCTCTTGTCGCAACGCAGTTGACACAATAACACGATATCCCCACAAAAGGATATCCTTTTCCACAAACAACTCGTCCTTCTTTCTTAAATAGTGCTGAAATTTCGCTTCAACCTTGTCTGGCTATCCGAACTTTAAAAAGGTGATGACCTTCATAAGGAAAATCGTTTCATAATTTAATGGAAGTTCACTGCAAACGTCAAAGATGTAGTTGATACATAGGTCTGGGTCATTCGATGTAGAACATTCCGGAAGTGGAGCTCGAGAAAACCAATCTGCGATATTTTTTTTTCAGACTTAACCCATTCTACATCATACATGTAGTTAGACAGAATAAGTGCCCACCGCTGCAACCTATTTGCTGCGCAGGTTGGGATACCATGCTTTGGTCCAAAAATAGATAGTAAGGTTCGATTATCGTTCACTAAAATGAATTTCCGTCCGTACAAGTAGCTATGAAATCTGGTAATTCCAAACATCAAGGCTGCCCCCTCCTTATGTAGCTGAGAGTAGGACTTCTCCGCTTGAGACAACGTTCGACTGGCAAGCGCCAATGGTCGATCCAATCCATCTGCATATCGCTGGTATATTACCGCGCCCAATCCAAAGTCAGATCCATCAACCGCTAAACGAATCGGGTAAGCTGGATTATAATGAGCAAGACTTCGATGCTTCTGAATCAGCCTCTCAATCTTCTCAAATGCTTGAGCACATTTGCTACTCCACTTCCAAAGATGTCCCTTTTTCAGCAAACAGTACAGTGGTGATAGAACTGTCGCTACATCCAGGAGAAACTTTGACAAGAAATTTACTACTCCTAAAAAGCGCTGGAGTTACTTAACATCATTTGGTACTGGTGCTTCCAAAATCGCACGAACCTTGTCATCGGTTGAATGCAATCCCTCAGCATCTATTCTGAATCCGAGATACTCGATTGAGCTCTTTCCGATCTCACATTTCTTAATAGACACCGTGAGTCCTGCTTCTCGAAGCTTTTCTAGTACTTTGAATACTCTAGTCCGTAACTCTTCAATAATTCGGGCTCCAATTAAGACGTCGTCGATCATGACTGACGTACCTTCCAATCCTGAGAGCAAAACATCCATAGCCTTCTGAAATTTGCTCGGAGCTGAAGCAATGCCAAAAGGCAAACGAGTGTAACGAAATAAACCTTTCTGTGTCGAAATTGTGAGGATGTCATGTGATTCTTCATCTACCTCATACTGCTGATATGCATGCGAAAGGTCGACTTTGGCAAAGATTGAACAACCCTGTACTCGTTGAAAAAGATCCTCTCCACGGGGAAGTGGGTGTTGATCAATCAGAAGGTGGGGATTCACTGTCAATTTGTAATCCCCACATATTCGAATCGACCCATTTTTCTTCAATACTGGAACGATAGGCGATCCCCATGGACTGTAGTCGATTGGCTCGAGAACTCCATCATGAGCTAACCGGTCGATCTCTGTATTAACACCAGCTTGCATAGCAAATGGCACAGGTCTTGCTTTCATGAATCTGGGTTTTGCATTAGGTGTCAAATCCAATTTAACTTTCCCTTTATTGAACTTGCCCAACCGATCCGAGAAAACTTCGGGAAATTCTTGCACCACTTCTTGTAACAACACCGTTGACAACTCATTATTGAAAAACACTGGTTGAGTATCCCTATTATTACTAGGACCTACTATTTTGAACCCAAGATTATCAAACCACGCTCTACCAAGTAATGGAGGCCCAGTAGATTTTACCACATAAAACGTCATATCTTGATACTCTTGATTTTTATACTCGACGGACACATTCACAGCACCCAGTGGCCGAGATTTTTCGTTGAAATACGACATGAAAGTCTTTCCAGTAGGTAACAATGGTAAATGTGGGCAATTTTTTTTGTACATGGAAAGGGGTACAATAGTTCTCCGGCATCCTGTGTCTATCTGAAAAGGTATTTCAGTATCCCGATTAAATTTTAGTTTAATGTGATAACCAAATTCCTTATCACCAGAAGCTTCAATGCTATACAACGGTTCTAATTGTTCATCCGGGTCTTCTGACACAAAATGATTTTTTTCTTTATTTGTATGGCTATTTCTTGGATACATTTTTGCTAAATGTCCAATACGCAAACATTTTTTGCAAGAATAATTTTTGAATTTACACTTTGCAAATTCATGGTTAGTATAACCGCACACAGAACATCGAGTTTTCTCTGTTCCCAACGACCTAGAGTATACTATTTGTGTATTTTTCCTGGGACCAGTACCTTGTGAAAATTCCCCTTTACAAAGCCCAATCGGTTCTTTTTTAAATTAAAAAAGTCTATTTTGCTGTTCCGTGATTTCTTTATTAGTGGCTATTCGAATTGCATCCACAATCGTAAGCTTTTCAGCGTCCTCCTCAAATAAACGGTCGCGAGCGGGACCCTTTTGCATTTCGATCACGAATCTGTCGACCAACATCTTGTCGAAATAACTGCTGAACTTGCAATTACCCGCCAGATTACGGAGTCGGGCAATCCATTCATTAACACTCTCAACTTGTTCTCTCACAGCATTATAAAATTTGAAACGAGATGCAAACACAGATTCCGTCTTCGAGAAATGATTATCCAATAAACCAACCAGCGAACTCTAGGAAACCGATTCCGGTTTTTCCGGAATGGCTAAATTTGTCAACAACCTGAAAGCGTCCTCGCTCAATGCGTTTAGAAATGTGTCGTGTTTAAGGTCCTCGGTCTTGAAAAAATGTTTATTTGCTTTAAAAAAACTTTCCACACGCGGTTTGTAAATTACCCATTCGTTTTGAAGAGAAAACTCTCGTAACTGACCGACGATTACTCCTTCACCCATCTTTAGAACCCTGTTTTCCTTTGAGCAATATGACTTCTTACAATTAAAAGAAAAACACTCACCCTGCAACTTCTAGTCCTCAGTTTTCCATTGATCTATTAAGTTGATTTTCGATCTCTGGATTACTTCGGAAAGATCCCATCCTCGTCGCCATATTTGTAATGTCTTACAACACTAATGAAATACGTTGGTAATTAACTCAAGAAAAACCTTTATTCCAACAGAATCACAATTTTCTAATGATCATAAAAAAATATGTGAATTTTCTTATAATCGCATCGATACATCGAATACTATACCACAGAATCCTATATAGGACCAATTTAATTTTAAAATTACCTACCTTACACCATCAACAATAGTTGAAAACTTTTAATGTTAGGTTATTGATGTTATAATTACGGCCGATGAAGTGAAGGAGCTAATTTGTTAATTAAATTAGTCATATTTTCGTTCCTTGATTATCGTTGTCGCATATTAATAAATGCCTTTTCAGCATTGAGGATGAAATAGCACTAACTACTTTATTTGTCTCATGAAGATTTAAATTAAATTTTATTTATGATATTTTATTATTATTATTATTTAATTTTTTTTATTTGCACCTGCGCAATTGCGCATCTAGCAAATTTGAATGAAATTTCTTTCTCTTCGATTTTCTCCAGTTGGACTAACTCGACCACAACCAGTAGTGAGTTGGACAATGTTTATTGATTTCCAGGTGAATTATTTTCAAACCATTATTCACTCAGTCTCAAGGAGTACGATTTAAAAGATGAGTTCACTCAATGGAGAAATATAGAATATCCCATTTTTTGGAGACACTTCAGAAATATGGTGATATCAAAGGCAGACTATATTATTCCAGGACATGGACTGAGGATGAAAATTAATGAGGAAACTAGAGCAGCATTTTTTACCTAGAAATAATTTTGTAAAAAGTATATTAAGTACTATTTAAAAAAATATATGAATTTAGATATTGTTTAAAGCCTTCCTGTTCAAAAAGTCTGGAGCATATGGAGGTATAAGATTGGGTACAGACAATTTCTTTAGGTTTTTTTTTTAAGATCTAAATGATCACAACATTTTAAGTTTGCTGAATATATTCAGCCTTTTATTAAAATAATGCTTACTTTATTAAACTTCTAAAGTTACTTCATATCAAATCATCATGACCTAACTTCAATTTAAGGTTATAGAAAAATATTGTATGGAATTAAAATAATATTTGGTATTTATCACAAAAAAAATTAAATGAAGCAAAATCACAAACACATGTTAAGACTTAAAAAAAAAATTGTAAATTAAAATCAAAGAAACAGTTCTCTCTTTGCTAATAATAATTTTTTATATGGTTTTTGGTCATTATTTGAAGAAATTTTTCTAATTAAGTTTGAATACTTTTTGTGAAGTAAATCTTCTATCGATATTTTTTTTTATATGGATAGAAGTATAAAAAATATGTTTCATTAAAAAACATTTATATACATTTTTTTTTTAAATGCTTAGGGAAATTTCCCATCTTCGGAACCATTCTTATGTATTGCTTCCCCTTTTTATATTTTCAACTGTTCAAAATATTTTTCTATCCATTAATTATTATGTTGTCACACTAGTACTTTAAATTCAAAGAAATATATAATAATAGGATAACTTGCTTTCAAATGAAATTCAGTTGTAATGCTTTTTAATGTTTTAATAATTATACTTTGAATGAAAAAATATATTTGATATCCCTTTAATAAATATAATTTAACAGTATATATTAAATTTCGAAAAATATTTAAATTAAATATGATGGTATCTCCTATGAATTGTAATTGTGTCAATAAAATTCTCATTTCCTTTCCATCTGAATTTCCTATTGTTTATTTCTGCATACCATGGATAAATAAATTGTATATTGGTTAAAATTTTCTGAATGTAATGTATTTATGTCCTTTGGAATGAGGCATCTCAGCAACTGCTATTCTCAATGTCCGAGGTTCAAGAATGGCTGTGGCCAAAGTATTTATTAATTCTGTAAATCATCTGTGGGTCAAATCCCTGGAGAGACACTCTTGGCGCCACTCAGCTTTTATGAATTGGGGTGAATACCTTGTGCTTTATCTAGGCCAAATACCTCTCTGCACATCTGTTGGCTCAAACGTAGCAAAGTACCTAGGGTGTAAGGTTTAATGTCCATATCTAATTTTAAAACAGCATGATGTTAAAGCACATTCTCTTATATGTTAAAGACATATTGTGAAAGAGATATTAATCCAGTGCATATGATGCAGCATGAATGTACTACCTTACAAACTAGAATCAGGACAAGCATTATCTCTCAACTAAAGCATCTTAGAACTCCTCAGCCCTGATAGGAACACAGTCAGCTTGGAATGACTACATTCCATCATTCTTCCAAATCTCATTTACTAAATAATGAATGCCTCATGAGAAATACTCCAGTAAGATGTAATGGATTGCAGCAGAACTGCCTACTGGATTACTGCAATAAAATTATTCCGTACAAACAAATACTACTTAACTTCCCATCACTCATATTAAGGATTATTTAATGGGCAAGAGTATCGGTAACATGTAATTAAGTTTTGTAAAACAAGAATTGGATTGAAAACACTTGGTGATTTGGAATTTCGGTCAGGTTTGTTCATGCAAATACCAACAAACATTCATTATCAAGGAATCATAAGTGTAATTGTATAAGATGGTAATGCAATACCAGGAGTTAATGTTCATAATCAATTTAACTGATAAATATTGAAGTTTAGTTTCACAATTTAATTAAGAAAGTGAAATGATTTTATAATAAAGGACAACCAATGCTAATGAATTAGTCTAAGAGGTCATTTCTAATGACGATGTGATGTACAATACGGAATCATACTGAACAAATCTGGAGGGTAAGGTGTGAATAATCAATATAACTATTTTTTCAGTTTGCCCCATCACTTGATGAATGCACTGAAGCAGCCTCTGCCTATAGCCAACCAGGTTACAATTTTGACTACAGACAATAATTTTTTTAAGATTATAAATCATATAAACTGTAAAATAATAAGGTCCTTAAAATCATTTATAAAATTATGGCTTAATTATTAATACTTAATGTCTCTTCAACCATAAAACCACACAACAAAATTTTTTATTTCCATATTATGGAGTTAATATTTTTATAAAATAAATTAAAACAATTTTGTTCACTTAGCTACTATTTTTAATCAAAATAGTAAAAAAAAAAAAAAAACTGCACCACTACAACCCACGAAGAGGTCCAGGGTTCAGTACATGGTAGAGACTGTACTTTTTCATGGAGAACAGTTCTGCAAGGAGGTGACTTGTCCTAGGTCACGCTCAACCACCAGATTTTTCCCCCTTATTTTGGGTACCATATTTTTATAGTATATTTATAGAGGCTGGGTAAGCCCCAGGAGGGTCCTAGATCCTATATGACCCATCTCCGGCTGCAAACAGACTAAATTCTACTAAAGTCTTATCCGCAGCGGGATTTGAGCCAGGATTTCTGTCATGGCAACTCAGTACTCTACCACTTAGCCACTCCGCTCCCTAATCAAAATATACCTCCATTAAAATAAGAAGAAAAACTTTTTAGAGCCTCAAATGCCATGCGGATCCTCAGCTGGCAGGCAGTTTGTTTATGAAAATAAAAAAACAAAACAATTTGAATCAGATACATAACTTTAATTATATACATAATTTTTTTAACAATGTTAATATTTTTTTTAAAGGAACATATTAGGCATGTCAATGATTTTTGGTTATTTGAACACTGATACTAAAAAAAAAATAAGTTTTGCAATTAATATTTTTTTCAATACATATTAAACTTAAGGAATAGAATAGTAGATAACTTAAACATTTTAAATTAGCATTGAGACTCAGGCAAGTTGTCTATGGTAACTTATATTCTGATCTTTTGTTTGGAAAATATGACAACAAACAAATGATCTGGCAGAACAGTATATGAAGAGTTTTAAAGTCCAATCTTACAAAAAAACATAGGTACATAATATGGTAAATAAAAAACAAAGGAAAAAGTAGAGAGAATCTTATATTACTAATATTAGAAGATTATTTCTATACAGATCAAATATTTTTCATTTCTTCTGTTACTTTGAAAATATTCCCATGCCCTGGGATAATAAAGTCAGCCATTTGTAATATCATTCTTCTGCTATGTCTCTGGATACTAGGGCATTCACTTCCAGCACTCAACCAGATAAATTCATTATCCAGATCTTCTTTCTTTTCAAATAAATCACCTTGAAATAAAAATATAAATAATAAATAAAATAGATAATGAATATACCTGTTTTGGTGCTAACTATGATATAATATCATTTAGGGAAAGAGCCAATCACAAAGATATATTATATAATCAATATATTACATTTGAGAAGTATATAAAGTGTATATTATAGCTGAATCTCTGCATTATTAGAGGACTTTATTGTGTCTCCTAATAAAAAATTAAACACTATAAATCGAGGAAAAAAATGGACATGGATAGCCAATATTTTGAAATATAAAATAAAATTTTAAGATATTACAATAAAAAAACTAAAGTAAGATTATTTTTTTGGCATACATTAATGCTTAAAAAATGAGGCACATTTGAGGGCAGAAAAAGTAAAAATAATTACTCAAAACAGACAACATGGCCAGGTCAGACAAACACGATTTTTCAATGCACCATTTGCTTTAAAACCATATATAAAGGTGAGATTTAATTTGATATCACAAAAGCATGTTCAAATATCTTTAAATGTCTTCGGCCAGTCCTCTTCTGAGTAATCCTGTTCCTGCTTTGCTTATGAAAAACAAATAAAAGAGTCCAACAACAAAAAATGAAATCAATTTTTTTTATGACGCAAAATAGTTACACAATTGTAGTAAATCTAATATCATGATTTGATACAACCGACTTCACACTCCATTCCCCATTCACCTGACTCTGTACATCGTTCTCAGAACTTGAAACAGAATCATTCCAGTCAAGATATTTCTCCTCCAGCCGTGGACCTTTCAGTTTCAGGTTCTCCAGCGAGACCTCCTATCCAGGAAAGCTAACTCTACTCCGGAGTCAAAGGACCATCGGCCACCCTCTTATTTGAATGATTTTATCACTTACTAGAGTGGGGGTGAATGTAGTAAATCATAATATTATATTTGCATCTCACATGTTCTCTATATAACCTTCTCAGTTTATGGTTATCTTTCATTAGTTGTTTACAGCCATGCGATGTAGTTTTTATATGTGTTATAGTGTTCAATAAAACCTTTCAAGAGGTATTTATTTCTTCTCAATTTATTGAACACAGTTCAGTTAACTTTTACAATTAGTAGATAATGAACTAGTGAAAAAAATAAAAATGTTTAAGTGGTTTTTGAGTGCAATATGTCCAAGTGTGTTTACTACTGAATTAATTTCTTGTGATTGATTCTAATTTATCATTAGGTATTAACAGTTTATGAATAATAGTGAATTATAAATAAAAATGTGTTTTGTTAAAAATTTGTTTTGTTTAATTTGTTAAATTATAAATAAAACATTGTTTTCCAGCCGGTGCACCCAACGGCTTCTCTCTCCAAATCGCCCTGAAGATGACCTACACTGTAGGTCGAAACGTCGGCACATAATTATAAGTCTAGTACTCATTCAGTGTTTGTTTTTTTACTGCACCCCCCAACTATCTCCTTTCTACATATAAATAAAAATAATGGATCGTCTACTTCGCCCTGAAATGTTAGGCATCGACCCCAAGTCATTATCAGCCAGCAAAGAATGGAACCACTGGTATCGGACCTTCCAGAACTTCCTACTCACAACTGGGGCGGATGAAGCAGATAGACACCGGCTACTGATTAACCACCTATCGGCGAATCTATATGATTATATCAGTGAATGTGGGACTTGTAACGATGACATCAATACATTGAAGAATATCTTTATCAAGCCTCTGAATGAAGTCTTTGCTCGACATAAGTTGGCCACCAGAAAGCAGGAATCGGGTGAATCAATCAGCCGTTACCTAGAAGGGCTGAAATTACTGGGAAAGGACTGCGACTTCAAAGCTGTAACTGCGGAAACTATACCACTTACTAGAGTGGGGATGAATGTAGTAAATCATGATATTATATTTGCATCTAACATGTTCTCTATATAACCTTCTCAGTTTATGGTTACCTTTCATTAGTTGTTTACAGCCATGCAATGTAGTTTTTATGTGTGTTATTGTGTTCAATAAAACCTTTCAAGAGGTATTTATTTCTTCTCAACAATCTTAGAGATTTGAATTTGCAATAAGTTCCTAATTATGGATATGGCTAATTAAGCATAGTGCTTACAAATATCTAATAATGTTTGTTGAAAAGTTGGCAGCAATTTAAATTTTAAATAACAGAGACTGAACTGAACTTAATATATAAGAGACTGAAGAGAAGAGAGGGATTATAACTAAAATAAGTTTATTTTTTCTCTTCGACAGATGGTGTCACGTTAAAATAGAACTTTCTGTTTTCTACAAAATAAAATTGAGTAAAATGTTTTAACAAGATTTACCAGCAACTGCAACAATTCCATCAGTCGTCTTTACTAAAACTGTAATATCACTTTGAGTATGGCCTGGGGTAGGAATTATCATGAGGTCATCCCCATCTATGTAGTAAGGTTTACCTAAAATTAAAGTTCTCAAATATCACTTTTTCCTTTTTGATTTTTTCTTTATCTATTGATTTTATTACATTACCTTCATTGAATGGGTTATCAAAGTACACATTCTTAAATGAAATGGAATGCCCAACAATATGTTTACTATTTAAAAATAAATTATTATTTCCAATATGATCAGAATGTCCATGTGTGCTAACAACAAAGTTTATATCGTCTGATTGCACTCCATGTTTCTCTAAACCTATTAATTAATATTAATTGGTATTCATATACTACATATATTTACATATTCTTAAAATATAAAAAATATCATCTAATAGTGAAATAAAATTATATTGCAGAATTATCATAATGTTTATGTTGGCCTGATGGGTAGTAAGTATGTTATAAGAAGTATCAAAGGCATGTACCATGCCAAAGTAATATTTGGTCACATTAAATAACAATTATTGTAACCATTTAAGTTTGTTGTTTTGTTTTTTTAGTAACAAAGAAGAACTGTTATTGTTAAAATCAATCAGTAATTTTTTGGCAGTTCAAAAATAGTTGATAGCTGAGAATCCTAATTGTTGATGCTTCTTAATTGCACTGAATTCTATATTAATCAATTAACATCCATAAGGTTTCACAAAATTCCACTCTGTCTTGCAATTAATAAACGCATAAATCTAGTTAGTATATCAATGTGCATATTACACGGTTTGCTAACTATAGTGCAAGATTGAAAATTAGACTCTTCTTGCTCCTTATTTTCAAGGAATAAAGCATATTAACTGTTTTTAAAAGTAATTCCAATTTAGGTTCATGTCATCTTCACAAAAGCCTTGAATGCTAACCTTTTCAGGCCAAACAGAAACTCCCCCTTAAGATAATTAACTTTTGTCAGTAGATTACAATTTGGGATGAAAAAAAAATGGAGTCAACGAATTGTACACAAATAAGTAAACCTTATTTTATTTTCTTCCAACGTTTTCACCTAATTTCTAGACCATCATCAGAACTGAGAATAAAATAAAAGTTAATAAACTGATTCAAAGTGATGCTGTATTTTGGGTATAAAACAAATTTTACAGAAAGTTTTATTTATTTGAGTAAATTTTCAATTGCAAACTTGGTGTTATCTGTATTTTATATGTTTTATTTCTGATAATTTGCCTTTAAAAAATTTAGAGACATAAATTAATAGCTGATTGAAACAAAAAAAAAATGCATGCTACTTTTATTTGAAATTTATAGTTTTATTTTCTTTCCATAATATTATTTGTAAACAATTCAAAATAACCATTAATAAATACAAAATTACAACTAACCTTTTAAAATCAGATCACCATCCCAAGGTGTCATAGTGTCAACAATAATATTATATTTACCCTTTATCAGGGTACAAGTACAGTTGGCTTCCATTCCTCCCTTGATAACTTTAGAATAACCAATATGAATTATTACAACTTCATATGTCATGTTTTAGCCTAAAAGAATTTAACAAAAAACATTATTGTGTTTTGTCATGCAAAGTAGCTTATAAATAACCTGTACCTCTATAACCCATGAAGGGTCTGGGGCTCAGTACTTGGTAGAGACTGTATTGTTTCTTGGACAATTGTTGTGAAGGGAGGTGATTGGTTCCAGATCACACTCAACCACCAGATTTTTCTCCTTTTTTTGGTTATACACTATATAGAGGCTGAGAGAAGCTCAGGAAGATCCTACATTTGGTAGGGTCCTTTTCGGGCTGCTAATAGATTAAATAAAGCAAGCAGGATTTGAACCCACGACCTTTGGCATGATAACTCAGCGCTCTACCACTGAGCTACTCCACTTCTATGTTTAGCAATCTATAATTTACCTATACATATAAAAATACGTTTTTTTATTAATCCTTATAATTAAAAAAAGTTTTTGATTTTCTTTTATTTTGAAATATATATTTTATTTTAATTATGTAATGTCTAACAATATTGTAACTATGATTTATTGCCTCTACAAACAAGTCTGAATCATACTAGGTCATTGCTTATAAGAACTCTTTTCAGTCATTGAGATTTATATATGAGTTTAAATGAACTTCTCAATAGCCTTTATCCAATGTTCTTATCTAGTTGAATGTTCAAACCAAATTGAGTTTATTTCAACATAAAAGTTCTCCTTCATGCTTGATAACCATCCTAACATGTCTCTGGCTAAAATTAATTCTCACTCAGCTCATGAAAACAATGTATAGTACTTGTATGTTAACGCAGCTGCAGTTATTTTTGCGTAAAGAGCAATCTTGTTCGTATGCGCAAGAAGTTATATTTTATAACAGTTATATTTCTAACAGATGATTATATTATACATTATATTTCTAACACAAACCACCCCTAACCCCAAGAAATAGATTTAAAAACGTTATGCAAGATAGCTGTTATAAAAGATAACTGTTGCAATATGTGACAAGTAGGCAAAAATAACTGCGGCTGTGCTAACACACAAGTACCCAATACACAAAAGTAATGTTATTGACTGACACACAAAGAACTTATTCTTTAGAAAGATATGAAATAATGCCTTTAAAAAAAACCTAAAAACCTATGTCACTGCAACCCTTCTGTACATGTAGGGACTGTACTGTTTTCAAGTAAAGGGTAGTGCATAACAGCCAGGAATTTCCTGTATTAATGTTCTTAATAGAGCATGGGTGGTCCACCCACAGCTCAGCAGATTCATCATACTTTTATAAAACATATTTATTTTATAATGGCCAAAGTAGTGAAAACCAATTTATTAAAAAAATACATTATTAGTACATCTATATATTCAAAAGTAGAAAAATAAACTGACATGGCAGTCACCTAAAGATCAGAAATTTGAAATTGATTATTTACTCACTAACCATATTAAATTTCTTAAAACTGTACATGTTACCCAAAATCTTGATTACCATACAGACCATTTAATGGTCAGAGGCGTCAATGAAATAAATAAATTCAAGGAAGATCGACCCTTCAAAGTAATAAAAAACAATTGGAAAATCGTAAACCAAAGAGACAATGACACATTTAAAACCAAACTAAAAGCTAAAATAGCCAGTGAACCAGAAGCGTTTAGTAACCAATATCCATGAGTCCAGATGGTGTACGACCATCTTACAAAAGCTATAGTAGATGCATATACACCACCACAAGCGGTCCCAGTAGTAGCAAATTAACAGAGGAGACAAAGTTACTATTATGCAATAAGACAAGAATTAAAAGGAAAGACACCACCATCTTCAATGGATAAAGTCAAACTAACAGAGCTGAACAACCTTTTTAGGAGGAAGATGATCAAGTCAGATCTTAACTGACGAAGGGAGGACACAATTAAGAGCATACTAGATACAACCAGATCTACCAAAAAAATACTATCGGAATTATCTTCAGGAAAACAATGGTCTTACATACAAATTGGTATTGCTCCAACTGATTTCAGTTTTTTCACTGTTCGTCATCATAACTGTCTTGTCCTGGTTAGGGGTCAGGCCCATCTCTATGCAGCATGTTTCCAATTCCCTCAACATCATGGTTATTTCATCGGCTTTATCAGAAATCAGTATTACATCATCGGCGTACTTTAAGTTATTTAATTTAGATCCATTTATGCTTAGTCCCAAATTTTCTATGTCTGCCTTTTGAAATATCCTTTCCAGCAAGACTGTAAAGAGTATGGGTGAAAGAGGGTCTCCTTGTCTAACTCCCTTGTTTATTTTAAACTTCGGGCCTTTCTTTTCAGCTTCAATGAAAACTGTGTTATCCTTGTAGAGCTCTTTGATGATTCTGATATACTTGTGTTCAATTCCCATTTCATCCAACGCCTTAAGAATGTTACTGTGGTAGACACTGTCGATTGCTTTGCGGAAAACAATGAAACAAAAGTAGACCGGGAAATTATATTCTTTACAAGCTGATTCACCACCTGTAGGTTATCAGCAATTGAGAAGCCTCTCCTAAAGCCTGCTTGTTCGCTTGACATTGAACATCAAACTATATTAGATCCGTAGAGGACCATTTTTTAAATAAAAAAATAAATCATAACATAAAAGAAAGTTACATATTTTCAGGCCGCATAATACTTGAGGCTATGTCAGTAAATCAGATTCACAAAAAAGGTTTAGAGATTAAATAGAAAATATTTATTCAGAAGTAAATTTCACACTTTATTATATAAATTACAAATAACAATTATAAATATAATTAAATATTTTTGGTTCTTTTTATTTGGTATCCATTGTATTAAAATAAGTAAATAATGTTAATTATCATTTAACCCTTTTTGTGCCAACCCAAAGTATCGATCTATTTTGAGATGAAATTCTCTCACAATGCTAATATTGAGATATCACATACTTATACAATCAATTGGCACTAAAAGCATTTAACATAACAACTAACTTTAGGTGACAATCATTAAATAGCTTTCACAAACAAAAACAAAAAAAATTAAAATGTTTATTTGTTAAAATAAAACATTCTTTTGTACTAAAAATAGAGTATAAACTTATTTTTTTATGATTATATAAATAAAAGCCTTTGGCTCAGAGTGTAAAAAAACAACACCATATAAATTAAAATGCCTTACTTATGTAAAGGCATTTCAGAACATCTTATCAATGAAATAACATGACATCGCTAGCTGCCTTAATTACTAATCAACCATACATTTAACAAATAAAATCATTATAAACAATTATTTTACAATTTTAAATTGCAACACAATCATTACAAGTATTTCCACTGAAACATTTTAAGAGAGTTACTTAATTGAAATATAAGTAGTATAAATTCAATACTGATTAAATTGTTAATAAATTATAATTCAATAAATATTGTTTTATAATAATTTCTAAATGACTTTTATAAACAAGCAATTTATTCACCAAAAGCCTAAAATTAATATCATAGTCAATACATCTTTCAATGCATCTTTTCATTTTTTGCAAACATGTTTTGATATGGCTGTAAAATATTTTCTGACACAAACTTCCATCACATTTTATCAAAACATTATGTACTCTCTTAAATTGCCACGGTCAGTATTTTTAAACCATTCAGTAGGTGTTTCTTCTGGTTTCGATCGTGTTGTCAAATTCTTTGCCGACGTTTCGCTGGCCATACTGCAAGCATCCTCAGGGGAGTAATAAGAACATTAATGAAAAGAGCCATGAGGATTTCTGAACCGGCTCAATTGGAAAAAGAAGAGAGACCTTTAATGGAAGCTATGATCAAAAATGGTTTCCAGGGAGAAACTATTTAAAGGGAATTAAAAAAATCCCAACAAACAAAACTGCACAAAACAGAAAAGGACAGAGAAGAAGTAAAAACAGCGGTGATTCCACATCTTAAGAGCACTATGGAGAAAATAGCAAAAATCCTAAAGAATTACAAAATAAGGACATGCTATGCCACTGACAGAAAAATAAGTCAGGCTCTGCGTAGTGTAAAAGATGACTTAGGCCTAAATACGTCAGGAGTCTACTACATTCCATGTTCCTGCGGGAAGGAGGACATTGGAAAAACAGGAAGGCTAATAAGCAAAAGACTTGCAGATTATATTATGAGCATAAAAAAGATGGATAGCTAGTCATCAGCATTGCCAGAACACTGTGAATATCAACCATGCTATCGAGTTTAACAAATTTAGAGTGGTCAAAAAGTGTAATAACACAACAGAAAGAAAGATATTAAAAACAATTGAAATAGTAAAACACCAGAAATTTTCAATAGGGAAGATGGTTACAAATTAAGCAAATTGTAGCTCCCAAACATACCAGTGACCAAAAACAAACCAAAAAACTTGAAAGAAAAGGCAAACCAATTGGAAGTCAGTCAGTTGAGAACCGACCAATCAGAGGCCACACTGTTGGTACCCAGCCGATCAGAAAGCAGCCTATCAGATGATAGGAAGTATAGGCTCCGCTCACGGACCCAGAAGCTTTAAATACCAAAGTAGAAGAAGAACATTTTCAGTCTCAGATTAAGCTTGCACCTGAGAAAGCTTGCAGTATGTCCAGGGAAACGTCGGCAAAGAATTTGACTACACGGTCGAAACCAGAAGAAATGCCTGCTAAATCGTTTAAAAAAGATTATGTGTTTTAAGTGCACTTTTTTATTTAATGCCATTAGTAAATATTACTGTCACATTGTTTTTATTCAAGATTATATGGACGGCCTCAGTGCAAAAAGAAACAAGTCAATATTTTGATTTTTTTTTTTTTATTGAAAACAAGTCAACAAATTTAATTAAATTTTCGATTAAAATACGTAACTTTAATTAGTTCAACAATCACTACTTGTATAATAACATTTTATGAGAATACCTGCAATTTATTTTTCAAAGGAAATTGTAGAAATTTTTTTTTTATTATTTCCTGAAAAGTTGAGTTTTTGACTTATTACTTTCTGCATCGAGGCCGTCCATATATTGGTCTGTTATCAAACAAATCAATGGGTGCTATAGTATATACAAAGTTATCCAAAAATTAAATTTCTACGATAATTAAAAAAATTATAATTTATTTTCAAAATTAAAAACTGAACATTGTTAATATTATAAATAAAAAAGAGTAGTTATTTAAATAGGATTTTTTTTTTAATTTTTTTGGTTTACCTACTTTTCCATGAGATATTTTGAGTTAGTGGAAGGATAAGATAAATTTTACTTTATTATTATTCTAATAATGATGTATTGGTTTTATACTCCCTTCAATTCTTGTTTGATAATCAATTATAAAAGAATTTGAAATCCAACAAAAGCAAAAATTCCAACTATTCTAGAAGTTGTTACTCTTTGGTACAATGTTACATCTAAAAAAAATGCTTGGCATTAAATTATATTAAACATATAATACAGCATGACACTTTATGATTGGGATAAGACTGGTTCTTTTAAACATCTAAATATCACAGCTCCATCAATAATTTGAGGGCAAAACACTGTTTTTAATGGAAAATTGCATTAAATTAAATAAGTATATCAATAATCAAGCAGCCTTTTATTAAGGTTAAAATCATTTCTTCTAATAAACAGCAACAACTATATTTTAGGCAATTTGCAAAATAATCTCTTCAAGTATACAGTTAACAAGTAATGTTGATTACTTGTAATTTACATCAGACTTTCAATATAGTCTATGGAAAGACTTTCAAATATGTGTAAAGTCATGAAAAGCAAGTTATTACTTAAACAAACTTATAAGTGCTTAAGATTATTATACATAAGAACTTATTTTCACCAAAATTGCAGTCATGATGATTCAGTCAAATTTTGATATGCAAAAAATTGCTGGATTGAACCCTAGCTTTACCAACCGATATTCAGGCTCATGAAATCTCTAAATATAACTAAAGGAATATTTTCAACATTCCTGAAGTTATACGAAAGAAATAAGCTTATGTTACCAATTGTCTAAAAAGTCAAATCCAGTTTTGGGGATATCTTCTCCTTGTTGGCCAGGTTCAGATTTACCTTTCTGATCAACAAATGACAATTTAGCTGGAGGCGGAGGAGGAGGTGTTTTTGGCTTAGCCAAACCTTTTGAGCATACTTTTTCAGTTTTGTCATCCCTGGAACTCTTATTCTTAACATGCTTACCAGTGTTTTCTAAAGGTTTGGGGGCAGTATTTTTTGTTTTCTTGAAAGGACTTAAAATATCAGTTTTCTTCAAAGGAGTTTTGTTTTTTTCTGGTTTCGCGTTAATATGGGTAAACAAATTCAGTTGGCTACGAGAGAACCATGAGAAATTCGAAATAGGCCCATAATCTTCAAAATGCTGCAATAAAATCAGCCAATATTAATTCAAAATAAAAATCTAATGTTAAATAGATTTTTTGAATTTATACTTAACTAGGTGTCATATCATAAAATAATTTTGAAACCAGGGGTACCAAAAGTAACTTACTTCATCGAAATTGCCATTATACTTTTCCACCAAGCTTCGATCAATAAGTGCATCATCTATAACTGTTTCCTTCGCTTTGGTATCTAATGTATTCCATTGGGATTTGTTTTTATTTTTTATATTATCGATATCTTCAGCAATTTTTTGAGCGATCGGATTGACAGATCTTAAATATTCAAAACACTTTTCTTCTATTTCCATGGTCCAGAATAAACACCTGAGAAAGACATCACAATTCCGTTTACTATAACCCCCATCTGAACATACAACTCCAATCTAATACAGTTTTAATATATTGTACGATATTGTTGTTAAGTATCAAATTTAGATGATGGTGGCAATACATTAGATCTATATATTTATCTCCTATATTTATTTTTTTTTAATAAATTCGTTAGTACTTAAGGAATTATTTAAAAAAGAGGATATTTTTCTATGTAATAAGATTATGTATAATTATTATATCATCATATTATGGTAATTAGATAAATAATTACATATAAGTGCATTTACCTTGTAAACCTAAGGTTTATTATAAAGAAAAATGTTCAATTAGTACACAAAATAATAATTCATTTGATTATTAAAGAAGATTAACACAAAAATTACAGGGTGTACCCTGAGAGGTAAACATGACAGCGTGCTACCAAGCAGGGCATTCAGGAACTAAAGAGTAATCTCGCTTTTGTTCCGTCCTTACGTACTTTGGGATTCTTCCAACTTTACGTAATCTACTTTCTATTTAACATCTATTCTCATGCAACAGTTCCATGAAGAGCCGGAAATAAGATGTATACCAAATTATTCATCCTCATGGAAAAAACAGGTTCGTATTTTAAATCACATTGAAAAGGGAAAGGTAAAAACAGATCTTACATAAACGTTAAGACCATGGACAAATTTTAACGAAAAGCCCTTAAATCTCCAAAACTAAAACAGAAATTGAAAATATATAGGACAGATATTTTCAATTTCTGTTTTAGTTTTGGAGACTTAAGGGCTTTTCGTTGGAAATTTTTCACGGTCTTAATATTTTAAATCACGTATTATATTTTTCATAAAAGATAAATTTAAAAAAATGGATATAAAAATAAAATAAAACTCAATAAAAACTTTACCTCGGAAAGCTATTATTCTCTTTCTTACCCTCATCTATAATTCAATCATGCGCACAACCTATTTTCAGCTCCTTTGGAAACTTTCCACAATTAAAATGATACCTAAGCATTCTAAACCTTTCACTAATCCTTCATCTTATCGTCCAATTGCACTCCTCCCTATAATGTCTAAATTTTTTGAAAAACTCTTCCTTAATCGCATAAAGCCTCGAAAATAGCGGAGTGATACCGAACCACCAATTTGGCTTTCGTTCTTATCACTCCACTGTACAACAGTGTCATCGTATCGTGGATGCAATATCTATCGCTAAAGAATATTCTGAAAAAAAGAATATTGCTCTACGATTTTTCTGGACATTGAAAAGGCATTTGATAGGGTCTGGCACAAGAGTCTTCTCTGGAAAATAAAACCTCCTACATACTTCTTAATTCTTCAATCTTATTTCCAAGACAGATTCTTCTGTACTTCCGTTGACTCTTCGATTTCCTCCTTAAAGAGGTGTACCGCAAGGCAGTGTTTTAAGCCCCATTCTCTATTCTGTATAAACCTCTGATATTCCCGAGCACTCTTGCACCAACATCTATACCTTCGCAGACCATACAGCCATTGTTTCTTCTCACAGAGACCCAAACCTAGCATTTATAACTCTTCAAAATCATTTATTTGATTTAGAAAAGTGGTTCCATAAATGGCAAATCAGAATAAACGCCTCAAAATCGAGCCATGTAAGCTTCTCTCTACGCAAAGCTTCGTGTCCAGCAGTCAAAATTGACAACGACGAAGTGCCTTCCAAAAATTATGTTCGTTATCTCGGACTATACTTGGACAAAAGACTTACATGGAACGTACATACAAAATTAAAAAGACAAGAATTGACTAGACGGTACAAACAACTATCACATCTTCTAGACTACAGTTCTTGACTTGGCTTGAGGAACAAACGACTTATCCATAATAGTATACTAAAACCTATTTGGACATATGGAGCAGAATTTTGGGGTTCAGAAAAAAAAGTTCACATACACAAGATACAAACAACACAGTCCAAAATTAGTGGCGGAGGATGAAGGGAGTGATGAGATCATAGCCAGGAGCTTTTTTGTTTGGCATTTTGTTCAGTACTTGATAGATTTCTTTTGGATGAAATGCCGGAGGAGGGAGTGATAAAGGTAGTGCTGTTGGTATTAAATAAATTAACAAAACTGTTTTGTACAAAATATAAAAAATCTTACTTTATTTAAATAACACCAATGGGGTACTCTTGGATTCGGTATTTCAAGAAGCGTAGGTGGAATCGTTCTTTCGTTTCTCACTTTTGTACACAATCAAATAAAATCAGCCAAAAATCATCCAACATTTATTTTCTCTTACATTTTTAAGAAAAATCATTTTCTCTTATGTCGGTCGCAGCAAGAGTAAATGGTTTACTGCTAGTTCCACTCCACAAAATTACATCAGCTTGCAGTTCTTACATTCTACACAGCGGCAAAGCAATCCTAATCAGATAAAAATATCCCATACATCGCTCACAGACTATACAAAAATAATTACTGAACTTATATGATTGGTGTAAACTTTGGGAAACCTAAGTAAATCACGACAAATTACATTTCATCATCATTACTCCCGGATAAGAAACGCCCTATATAGTTTTGCTTCCCAATAAACAAGTCCCACAGACTCTGCACACTGCCTTTGCCTGACATTTGAGAAATGATCTTGAGTGATATTATGAAAAAAATCTATAAAAACTAAGACTTCTATCGAAACATTTAAAATAAAAAATTAGTCATATATTGAGCATTTACTCTTATTTATTGAATCCTATTTGGACTCACCCTTACAAACATATAGGACATTTAAAAATACACAAAGTAATAAAATTCAAACTTTTTAGTAAAAGACTTTCCCTTTAACGTTTACATTACTTTATATACCAGCCTTTACGTGTCAGGGGCGACCTATGGTCTAGCGGTTAGCGTAACACACTACTAAGCCCAAGATCGCGGGTTCCTAGCACGGCAGGTGGCCCTAGGATTTTTTAAAGGGAGTAAAAAATCCTTAGTTACGCCGTCCTTCGGAAGGGGCGTTAAACGGGGGTCCTGAGCCTGTACGATGTCAGGTACTCGTTAAAAATCCCTATCCTGATTAAACCTGGATAGACAAAATTTAGAGATCCCAATGTATCATCACAAACAACAACCTTCACGTGTCAGAGAAAATGAGTATTTCGGGCGAATGAGTATAGCAATAGCTTTTTCTTGTTTTTCTATTTCTAAGCTCTTTCGTGTTCTATTTTTAAGTTCTTTACACTTTCATAGTAAAATCCCAACCTTTGTAGTCTGATGCAAGTTAATACGTCCCTTGAGTATATTGGATCCTGACTGTTCTACTCTTTAAGCTCTAAAATTATTGACGTCATCGTGTAAATGAAACCTTAATTAAAATATTTTTAAACTAATAAATCTTGTAACTAAACAAAACAAAACAATTTTAGTAAGGATATTTAGGTTGATAGCTTACCCAACAGTACATAATTGTTATGAAATGCTTAAGTGCCGCATAGTAGTTCTATGCATTCCAATAACAAAATAAATCTTAAAAAATACTAAACGGTAACGTTGATGTTAAATGTTTTAATTTCTGCTTAAGTGATCAGGTTTATTCAGAGTATTGTAAAAACTTATTTAGAACTTGTGTCCCCAACTTTTAGAAAGAATCTCAATATTGACCGAATCTTTCGTGATTAGTCCATAATAACAAATAGCAAGTTGCGGCTCATTAGGAATTTATCATCAGTAATTTTTGCTTATGTCCTATGAGGTTTTTGGAGTAAAAAATAATAGTAATATAATATATTAGCCAGTATATTCGTTGATGTGTTGAAGTAGTTACTGCTACTCTACCAACATGAGACTTGTGAGTATGGATGGTGTAAAGTAAGATACTGTGTGAATTTATTTTTATAATGTTTTATATTACAGTACTGCTTAAGTAGCCATCCAAACAAGCCATGTTATGTACTAAGGTTCAAAGAAATTGTCATGATGCTGGATTGCGGCTTGTCAGCGCAAACTGCATTGAATTTCTTGCCTCTTCCTTTAGTACCTAGCTCTCGTCTTGCTAACTTACCAGCTTGGATGCCTCAAGATACTGTTGATATACAGTTAGAAGGGGTAAATCAAATTCCTAGAAATAATTTATTTTAAAAAACAAATTATTGATTTTATGTGCTGATTTATTTCTCAAATTTATTTTGCAATTTGTAGGAGTTGAAAGAGTGCATGGGAAGAGTCTTTGTTGATTCTGCACCAGAGTTTTGTCCCCCGCTGACAAACATGATTGATTTTTCTGAAATTGATGTTATTCTGATCTCCAATTATTCATCAATGCTAGCTCTCCCATTTATAACTGAAAATACTGGGTTTAGGGGAGTTGTTTATGCTACTGAACCAACACTTCAGATTGGCAGGTTTTAGGTCTTTTTGGTTATTAATTATCTTATGTTCTAAGAATGTACATTATATTATATTAAGGTAAATTTAACTTTTTTCATTTTTGATTCTTTTAAGAAAATCAGCAGTGTGAATTTATTCTATTAACATAAATTACATTTATTAAATGGTAGCATTATTGTTTAAGAACATTAGGTTAAATATAACATCGTTTATTAATGTTCAAATATATTATAAGTGGTATCAGTTCTGCAAGTTCTTGCTTCGAGTTGGCACAACTTTTAACTGAACATTTAAGTTTCAAATTTTAGCTAGAAACAATAAACATGTTTGTTGGAAACATTCACTTCTTGATGAAATGATTACCAAAATATATACATTTCCTGTAATTACACTCTTTTTTTCCATACTAAAGCTCATTAGTATTTCAATTTTTGGAGGATATTAAAAATGAAACAAATGAAAAGTTAAAACTTGGTGTAACTCAACTAGAAGTCACAGCTTACTGAACCGGTACCTTATTTGCATTGCTATAAATTACTTGTTAACTAATTGAAATGTGTCTAAACAATTGTCAAATTATTAATATCTCAATGTCTTTAAAAGGTTATTCCTAGAAGAATTGGTCGAGTATATTGAACAAACTCCAAAGAGGAATCAAGCAAAATTTTGGAAAGATATTCTTCATCTACTTCCAAGTCCTCTCTGTGATAGTTTTAAACCCAAAACATGGAAGCTTTTATATAAGTTAAGCGAAGTACAGTCTAGTTTGTCAAGAATAAAAGTTGTGGGGTACGATGAAAAGTTGGTAAGTCCTAACTAATAAAAGTAATTGTATAATTTACAATGATTTATGTTATGGATAATAATTTTTAAATGTTTGAATTAAAGGATGTTTATGGAGCACTAAAAGTTACAGCTGTTAGTTCAGGATATTGCCTTGGCAGTAGTAACTGGGTTATAAGTTCTGATTACGAAAAAGTAGCCTATGTTAGTGGTTCATCAACATTAACGACACATCCTAGGTAAATATCTATAAGATAGAAAACATTTTTTTTGTTTATGCTGAATGAGTTTATTTTTTCATAATTACTAATGTATTCATAGACGTTATGGCTTTATTGTCCATCGAATCTAATGTCTATATCATAACTTGTTTAATATTACTAAGATATTGAAATTCCAATAACTCACAATTATTACCAGTCCAATTAATAATAAGAAGTTAAGATTCATATGATAAAAATAAATGTAGATATCAGAGTTGATGTACATAAGTATGATTGTTAATTTAATGAATGTAAATGATGGTTTTTTAGTGTGTAATACTTACTATATCCTGACCTGGTATTCTAACATTATTGTATATTGTTTAAATAGCTCAATTTTTATATGTTTGAAGGAAAATGTTAAATGAATATATACGATTGTATGTAAATGTGCTTATTTCAAAAATATAATAAATTTTATAAATCAATTTATGTCAGTGTCTGATTCTATTACTTATTCTATTTAATAATCACAGGATTTTGTAATATATATTTTATTAATGTTTATAGGCCAATGGACCAGTCTGTGCTTAGAAATTCAAATGTTTTAATATTGACTGGTCTTACACAAACACCAACAGCAAACCCAGACACAATGTTGGGAGAATTGTGCATGGCTGTTGGTAAGATTTTTTTTCGTTTTTCTTTACAGCCTATTAGTAGATGTTTTGGTTATTACTGATTGTTTATTGTTCTAGCAATGACTCTACGTGCAAACGGCAACGTGTTGATTCCATGTTACCCATCAGGTGTGGTATATGATTTGTTTGAGTGCCTATCCTCGCATCTTGACAACTCTAGTCTGTCAACAATACCGATGTTCTTTATTTCACCTGTAGCTGATATGTCACTTGGTTACTCAAATATTCTTGCAGAATGGTTGGCATATCCTTTGAAAAATAAATATGTATAGGATTTTAGTTAATACTGTTTGGATGGGTTCATTTTCTAAATATAATTTAATTTCTTAAAATTATAACTTATTTTAAGACAAATGTTTGGAACTCACCACATAATGTAAAGTATTGTATTAAACCATCTTCAAATTCATTTTAACAGATTTACATTTTTTTTTTTTTTTTAAGGTTATCAAATACAAAACAGAACAAGGTATATTTACCAGAAGAACCATTTCCACACGGATACCTTGTTAAAACTGGCCGGCTAAAGCATTACAAGAGAATTTATTCAGATGGTTTTAGCACTGATTTTAGACAGGTAAAGATTATTATAGTTATAAACTAAACTTTACTTTTTTAAAAATATTAATCATAAATAAAAATAATATATTATTATCATCAACACATTCGATCTAATCAAAGATACCCGATTATGTTTCTTGGATTACATTATACCCTAAAAATTAATAATTTATGTTAAAGAAACAAAAAAAAAGTTTAAACTCCCAAACCATTATTTAATATCTTTCATTATTACAACTTAGTGTTTGTACAGTAAAGGTCAATTTAATGATATATTGTGTAATATTAGAGAAAAAATTGAGGGATACAGCTTGGCTAGAAGAAATGATTATGTTGAAATTTTAGAAAAACTGAAAATGACATGATATGAACTGTCTTATGACTGTACCTCTAAAATATCAAGTTAGGTACAAAAATGATATTTAAAAAAAATGAAAAATGCTATCTTGAAGTGAATGAGTAATTCTGTAGGTTGATTCATTTTCTACTAATGATAAGAATTTATTGTATTTTTACTATCTATTTCTAACCATTTCTAAACTGATTATAATTTATTTAAAAATAAAATTACTGGTTTCCTTCGTTTAAAAAAATATATATTTGTATTGTAATATTTGATTAGACATAATATTATAAAGCATTGTTTATAGGTCTTTCTTAATAAGTTTAAAGCAAGGTTTTACAAAATTCAATGTTCTTTAATTAGATATTTATTATAAATTTTTTGTTTGTTAAACATTGCTTGTATATAGAATTAATCATAACAACAGAGCTGTAATTCCCTATGAACATTTTTATTGTAATAATGTAGTATGGTAAATATGTTCGCTAAAATTACATCTGTTTATTGTTAATTTTAGCCTTGTGTAGTGTTCTGTGGGCATCCCAGTCTTCGTTTTGGCGATGCTGTTCATTTCATTGAACAGTGGGGTAATAATCCTCTACATACAGTTATTTTTACAGGTAATTAGAATATGATAATAATAATATGTAATTATTCTTTTATACTTTAATATTTATTTTAAATATTTAAAAATATTATTTTTTATAATAGTCATCCAATTGGATTTTTTTTAGTGCTGCCATTTTTCTAAGCTCAGCTACTTATGTTATAAACTGGTCTTGTTAATAATGATCTAGAAATATTTTACTGTATTTGTTTTATGCTTTGCTAAACCCTTTTTTTTTTTTTAAATGTATTTTCAATAAACAAAGAAAAATACCAAAGTTCCACCTATTTTAATGATGGAATCTGGAAAAAAAATGCCTAAGGATTTTGAAAAACATATTGTATTTGGATCAAAAAATGTGCCAGCCACAGTATTCAATGGATTACTCATTGCCAAATGTTTGAGCTCATGATAAATATTAATAAGTTAATAACATTATGGAAAATGAAATGAGTGTGCTCAATTGTTTGTATGGATAATTCATTACAAGGCGAATCTGACAAGCATATATCAAATTTAGATGGGAATAATGTGTTAGGTTTGATCTTATGGATTTGAATTTTTTTGTTACTTATTGGAGAGAGATTTGTCGGCAAGGGATAATACTTTCATCGATATTGAAACAAAGGTCTGTTAATCCTTCTTTTTATTAAGTAAATTTTACTTATTATAATTTCAGAACCCGATTTTCCTTACCTTGAAGCGCTGGCACCTTACCAGCCTTTAACAATGAAAGCAGTTCATTGCCCTATAGACACGAGTTTAAATTTCACTCAAGCAAACAAGTTGATACGGGAGTTGAAACCTAGTACTCTTGTAGTACCACAGTCTTATACCATTCCGCCTCCGAGCCACACTCATAGAAGTGAACTTGTTATAGATCAGGTATTATCAAATCATGCTGTTTAAGTCAAATAGAACGATTTTTAAAGTATTTTTTCATTTAATATAAATTTTAGGAGAGTCGCTATGTCATTTCTATTCAGAGAGGTGAAGTTGTTTCACTGGCAGTCAAAAGGCAGATGGCTAAAGTAAGTCTTTGCCCGACTCTTGCTGACAGGATTAACTGCTCCGAAGTTCGTTCAGGGATATGTTTGGCTACAGTAACTGCAGGTCTATTTGTTAAGGACAACCAACACAAGATCCTGGTATTTGCATGTCTTGCAAAATAATATGACAAAAAATTTAATAACCTTTAAAATGAATTATCATTTTTGTATTTAGGAATTGCCCGATGAAACACCTGTTGTTCCAAAAAAAAGAAGGCTCTCGAAATCTGAGGGTGAATCCAGTAGTAATATGAGATATGAGTGGGGATCTTTAGATATGGATTTATTTATCAGAAAATTGAAACAGGAAGGAATTTCAGATGCTAAAGTTGAGCAGAACAACAATGGCTATATAATACATTTGGTAATTAGACTATAATTTTACAAAGTTTTATTTCTGTAACAAATTAATTAGGTCGATCTCATTTTTCAGTTCTTCCTGTTCATCTTTTTGGTCTTTGCTATGGTCAGTATTTGTCACCTTTTTTTTTACGACAGCCGCTATGGACTATCTTTGTTTCAACTGTTTTATCTTTACTTCCATGCCTATCTCTCTAATTTTCTTTTTGGTGTATCTTAAAAGTCTTCAGTATTCAGTATTCTGAAGTTCTTTTTCAAGGGTAAAGTCCTTGAGTGCCATCTCGGGAGACATAAAGTTCTTCAGCTAATGGCTATTTTGTTAATTTATTTTACATTTATATCCAGATTATTCCAATTTATTTTAACTTTTTCTAAGTGGAATAATGTGATTGTACTCAATCTTTTTTTTTTTTTTTTTTTAGATTTAGAAAATTGAAATATTATTTTTGTAAAAGAAAGTTAAAAAGAACTTTCTTATGTACATCAATGTAGGTAATGTGTAGTTAAAGAAGCATGTTTCACAAACCAACATTTAGATTATTTATGGCAAATTCTCCATTAATGTTATTAAAATTATGTTTCATTTTCTATACCCTGTGCGCATGTACATTCAATACACTTATGTCAACTTATATAATTATTTTTATTTTAAAAAAATTAGATAAATGATACTTCCAACTATTTAACCAATTTTAATACTTACTCTTTTGTACCAGCGCCTAATCCGTTTTAATGAGAGCTTAAAAAACTCTTACTAGTTCTAACCAATGTCTTCCTAGTTTTCAGTAACAGATTAACTAGCTCTTAACAAGGAAGACCTATCATAAAAACATTCTTTTATTTTCTCTCTTCAAATATAATAAGTTAGATTTGTTTTAGGGTCTCCAAAGTTATTATTAATAAATTAAATATAAATTTATTAATTAATTTATCTTATTTAAATAATTTTTAGCAAGAAGAAGATACACTTATTCAAGTAGAGGACAAGTCGACTCATATTTATTGTGAAGCAGCAGACACCCAATTGAGGCTAAAATTGAGAAACATATTGATGCAATGCCTAAACTCTTTTTAACTTTTAAAGTGTAAATTGTTTGTATTTAGATGTAAATAATGTAAATATTGTTTTACTAGAGAAGATGATGTAAATATTTGCATTTCTTATAAATACCAATAATTATTGAATATATTTATAAAAAATTGAATAAATTTTTTATTTAAATGGTCATATTTTTATTCTATTGTTTCCTTAAGGTTAAGGGGTTGCTCCAACCATATTTTATGACAATATTTCTTTCATTTTCCTTTCTATGCTGTTAGTTTTTTATTTAGACCGTATCCAACTGTGTTTTCCTGAACTTTGTTAATCCAGAAAATTCTTGGTCGGCCTTTCCTTCTTCATCCTGGATACCAGCACAGGGTCATTTTGGGATGCCTATCTCCCATCCTCTTTGGGTGTCCAAACCATACTAATCACTTGATGATGATCATTTCTTAAAAAGTATTTTGAGCATTATCTCTCCTGTTACTTTATCCTATTCCTATCATGCTTAGATATTCTGGCTAGATACCCTATCTTATAAATCCAGCTCAGCAATGATAATAATTTGTAACAAACTAAATGTGCTTAAAATATTAAATATATAATGCATCTCCAATTCAGTTGGGAAAACAGCATAATTGTTAAATTTTATTTTTTATTACAAGTTAATTATTTAATAAGTTTTATTTTCCATTTTCTAAACTTTTGAAAATAATTGTCATATTTTTAATTTTACATTGTTCTGAAGATTAAAAAGTTCTGAATTTTTATAAATATTGTGTTAACAACACATGAGCTCCGAAAACAGAATATTAAATTCAATAGATTTATATTTCTTTATAAATGTCATGTTGCTAATTGCCATTGTGTTCTCATAAAATTTCAATATTGGTTTGGTTATATATTACATTGGAAGCATTCAAAGATCTTTTTTAAAAAACAACAACACTATTTAGAGCTTTCTTCTTTGAGATTCCTATGTTTTACACAAATAAGTTGTTTCAAAACAAGCACAAAAAAAAAAAAAAAAAAAGAGACAATGACTCCTATTCAAACCATTCATTATGCATTAAACGGATACTATTTGCTTAACTTATACCAAATTAGATAATAACAATGTTCATCTAAAAAATTTTAATAAATAAAGATGGCAATCATCTAAACCACAAGGAATATTTAAAAAAATGTAATATTAAGATTAACACAGAATTTATTTATATAATTACATTAACATAATACACCATTTCAGTAATAATATCAACTACCCAATTGAAGAAAAACATAATAGTTAATTTCAGAAGACAATTTTTTGAAAAAATTATAATTATTTTTGTTAAAGATAAGATAATATTAACGTAAGTATAAGTAATTAAAAGTAGAGTTATTAAAGGAATAAAGATTCTTAAAGAAGTCAGTGGGTTAAAGACTAGCTCAGTAAAAGAATTTTCAGTATCTTTTTGTCTCCCTTAGAGATTTAAGGATTTGCTAATCCATTAAAGCTTTTAAAATACTAGAAATTTCATATAAAACTAAAAAAATTGGTGAAATTAAATAATGCGCCCAAACACCATACCACTAGCCATACCAAGAATGAATGATGCCATAAAAATATGTATTTCTTCAAATACAAAGTAATTAGGGTCATTAAGGACTCTTGTATGATACCATTTTTTTGCTTTTACTTCTTTCTTCTTGATTATCTTCTCCACCTTCTCTATTTTTCTATCGACGAACCGTTCCACCTAAATAATAATAAACTTTGATGACCAGTATTACTTCTCTATACTAACATCAATTATGACCAAGAACTCACTTATATAGCCTTGGAATAAATTTTTAGACATTTTTTAATTTGTATGTTTATTTTTTTTTTTTAAATTAACATAAATATATTGAAAGTAAAAAAAATACACAACTATAAAACAAAAGTACAATTATCTCATATTAATGTAAACTAAAGTAAAAACATCTTAAGATGATGCCATTCCAATAAGAAAACCACCAGCGTAACCAGCGGCCATGTAAGTGTTTTCTTGTGCGAATCGTTTCACCTGAAAGTAAACGATTGATTTTTGTACTTTCTTAAAGTCTTTAAGGTAAATTGAATTGTTAATGTGAATGAAAATAAAAACTAAAATATGAAAACAATATTTAAATTCTCTTTTAGGTTTCCAAGGCCACTATTATTACAAAACAATTTGTTGGTTTCTTCTGGTTTAGATCGTGTTGATAAATTTTTCGCCAACCATGCTGCTGACTTCTTCAGGGCTGAGATGAGAATGAGCTCAGCCATTCTCGTTCTCATTTCAGCCCTGAAGAAGTCAGCAGCATGGCTGGCGAAAAATTTATCAACACAATCTAAACCAGAAAAAATCAACAAAGTATTTTGTAATAAAGTAGAACCTCGATTATCCGTCAGGGTATGGGACCAAGATGGTGATGGATTTGGGAGTGAGTCATATGTCTCATATATACACATAAATTGAACTATATATTTCAAACATTCGACATTATATGTAGTAAAAATATTTTTACGTAAAAAAATAATAATTACGTACATCGATGGCTAAAAGCACAATCATTGTATGTCCAATTTTTCCCTCTTGAGAAATTAATATCAATTTAAAGGCGGAGTTTAGCTCTTTAAATGATTATATAGAAAGAACATACTCTAGGGGTCCCCCGCACGTTTTATATCATTAACTGTCATCCGAGGAATTTCATAGATTTTTGCCAAGATTGAAACACTTTTGCTTTTTCGTCAACTTCAATTCATTTCAATTTGTCAATTAGTAGCGAGATCTAAACTCTTCCTTTGTCTTTTTTTCCAATATCATTGTATGTACTTTTAAGAAAACGACAAGTACCCGACAAGATTGAAGGTAGTTCAACAGCGGAAGCTACATTAGGTAGAGATGAGAAGATAATTAATTTCTGAGAAATGTGTGCGAGGATGCCTAGGTTTTGAGTAAACAACAGATTCTAGAAAACGAAGTTGTCAAGACACAACGATTGATTATTAGCCGGTGTCTATGACTTTAGCAACCAATCAATATATATACATCTTTTTTTTTTTTTTTGTCAAACTGAGGTGACAGTTAACACAGAGTGACGGTAAATAGAGTGAAGGATAATAGAGGTTTCACTGTATTTAAATTATTATTCACAGAGCATTGTTGAATTCAACAAATACACATTTATACCTTTTATTTTATTGTTAGATGTTATAATTTTTTAAATATCTATAATAATATGGGGAGAGCCGGGTTCGAGTCCCGGTCCTGGTCATATCTTTTCTTTTCTAATAAAATATTTAAAAAATACACATATAATTTATGCATGAATGTGATTTAAATAATAAATAATAGAACAATGCATCTATGAAGTTGCTAGTGTTACAAGTATAACAGAAACCACCTGGATCAACTCAGGTGATCAAGGGATCATCAAGGACTTTTGGACTTTGAACTTAGGCACTTTAACACATTAGTAAATATACCAAAAGCTGAACAGAAGAAACTAACTTCAAGCAAAAATATATTTAAATAGAACAAAAATAAAAATAAATTATATTATCTATTGTTTAATTATTATTTATCTATCGTTTTTCTATATACAATTATTGTAATCTCAATTCTGTTATTTTTTATTTCTTGTACTCTGTTTTCTTTTTAAATGTTATCACTGGAGGTAATTCGCAACTTTTTTCTTTTCTTTTTTTCTCATTTAATAAAACATTAATACCCTGTATTAATATAATCTAAGACATAATAATGCCCTGTATAGAAACCTGCATTGTTATTCTAAAGGGACATCCCAAAATAAATAAATAATTTATTATTATTATTAAATAAAAATCATATGCCACACATTAAAAGTTAGTTAAAGTTATTCTAGAGAGGAAAGAGTAATAGAAATTATTCCAGTGAAACAGGAACTATATAAAATGCAAAAACCCTATGTAGAAATGTCCTCGCGCACACACTTGCAATTTTAATTCTTGTTCGAGATGAAAATAGTTGACTGGATGATCTAATGTAAAGAAGATAGTTGGGGGGTGCAGTCAATATTTTATTGACTGCACCCCCCAACTATCTTCTTTACATTAATTCTTGTTCAATATACTGGACCGTTTTCACTGTAATTTCTATCATTTGAAAACAAACCACCTTCCAGCCATAAAAACTTTTATTCTTTTAACATTACGTTTCGGCATTCACATGCCATTTTCAAATTTAATTATACATCAATAATTACTAAAAAATATAACTTTTTTAAAAGTTATATTTTTTAGTAATTATTGATGTATAATTAAATTTGAAAATGGCATGTGAATGCCGAAACGTAATGTTAAAAGAATAAAAGTTTTTATGACTGGAAGGTGGTTTGTTTTCAAATGATATAAAAAACACTTGCAATTTTGGAAGTTGATTCTCTTCATACTAAAAAAGTTCATGGTTATGTTTAGTCATTTAGGATTGAGAATGATATTTCCAATTTTATTTGAGTACTTTAAAAAAGTGGGCAAATGTCAAGAAACAATAAAATGTTTGTATTTGTAATGAGATTCTCAAAAATTATAAGTTAGAAGTTTTACCATGTTAGCATTTGATCCCAAATCATAAGTAAACTCATAATAATTTATTTGAGTTATACATTGTACTAGATGCTGTTTTAATTAAATAAAGCACCACTTCAAACAAATTTAAAAATCTTAAATATTGAAAAATGATCCAAAAACTCTTGACCCCCTTATTATGGAATTTTCACCCTCAGAAGGGTCCTAGATCCCATAAGATTCATCCCTGGCTGCTAACAAATTAAATAAAAGTCTTGCCAGCAGCTGGCTTTAAACGAGGATTTTCAGAATGACAACTAAGTAATCTACCACCAAGCCATTCCACTCCCTTTAATAAAAAATGCATAATTTAAATTGACAGGGTTAACATTTATGTTATATACTTTCATAATTCAATATTTGTTTGTGCCAAGTGATAAAGACTAAAACTTATAATAAATGTGCATTTTTTTCATGTTATTAAAATTGTTTTAAATTAACACTTATGAAAAAAGGAAAATACAATTTTTATTTTAAAATTGTTTTATATTTTTTAAAGAAAATTATGGTTCATAGAAGAAAAAAGAAGCGAAAATAACGGGAAGCTTTCGAGCTCAAGTAGAATTCTGATGAAGCTTTCATTGTAACTCCCCTCAGTACAATGTCCATACACATTAGCATGCTAAACAACAGGGCAGCGAACAAGCCTGACAATCCAGACGCGGTGAAAAACTACTTATCCGCCAAGTTTCACGGACTTCCTGATCAACATCATCTACTTCCCCAAGAAGAAAAACTATTACGAAGTCATCAGGGAACTGATTACAACAGTTAACAATCTATAATTTGGTTCCTTATAAATATACGAATTGGATTGATATTAAAAACAATGACGCGAAATACAAATGTACATTTTACGTAAATTTACTCAACTTTATGAAGCAGAGGAAGTGCAGCAATTATTACACAATAATAATTATTGTGGGGGGGGGCTTAGAAAGCTCATCTCATCAATGCCTTTCAAGGCCCGTAGGCCCGTCCAACGATTCTAAAAATATATTTCTTACCGAAAAAAAAATGTTTATTATCGCCACCAAATTAAACCGACTCCTTATTCTCATAATATATTTAGTTAATATTTTTTAAACAATTTAAGGACACATACGGTTAAAATAAGACAGAACGCTTTTTGGGGGAGATTTGTTCATAGTTTGTTCCTGAGCTGTTACTGTTCGTCGTGCCCCCCAAGACGGTTTTTTGTGTACTGTTGAGAATCCATTACAGTACATACTTATAGGAAATTCATATGATGACAGTTGTTTAGATATTTTAATAAGCCTTTGAAACATTTTTATAAATACTACAAGTTTATTTTTAAGTTATTGTTTTTTTTGCCTGTCTGCCCGTTGTGCCCCCCCTAGAAAAAAATCCTGGATCCGCCCTTGAAAATTAGTGTCTCTGATACATCGAGGCATTATAGTTTTATGATAGTTTCGTAATGTCTTAGTTTAGTGCGCTTAGATATTTTGTCGTTTTGTCGTGCAATTTTAATTCAGGCCAAGGTTTAGTATATAAAAATATTTTGGATAAAAAAAAAATACGGCACCATTAATTCACCATTTTTCAAACCACTAAAATTTCAATTTGTATTTTTTTTGTAGGATTTTGTAGGGGAAAAAATAAAAATCATGAGTATTCTTCGATGTTGACAACCAAATCCTCATTGGAAATGTTGAAAATTAAAAAAACATATTTATTAATTAAGAAAGGGAAACAAGTAAATTTTGCTATACACTCAATACACAAGCGAAGCACTTTAAAACTTTAAAACATATTTATAATTTAAATTAAATTATTTAATTAAAGTAATTAATTCAATTAAAGTATTTAAATTAAATTAAATAATTAAATTAAATACTTTAATTTATAATTTAAAACTATATTTTTTAGAAATTGTATCATGGATGCAAACCATCAGAGGTTGTAGAATGTAAAAGTTTTACACGGGCGCACCAACACAAAACAATAAATTAAATAAAACAAAACAACTATAAGCTAAGAAAATATTTTTTTAAATAATAATTGATCGGCTGATGCAAGCACGATTTATTGTTTTGATATCAATTGAAACATGGCAGCTGATAACGCCCGTTCAATGATAAAGCTAATAATAATATCGCCTTACGAACTAATTGAGCCCCCCATCGTTGTAAATATAGAATGGTTCTCAATAAAACATTTATTGAAAAAACAAACACAATACTATCGCATCATCATTGATTTTTGCAAAGATATATTCTGGTACAACCCGACCTTATTATTTTCTCCGAAACAAAATTAATATCACCTATTTTTCTTTTCATTTTTTTCTATTGAGCTAAAAGACAAGTTGTTAAAATGGGTATTCATGACTAATAATAGATATTAGAATGACAAACATAAAAGGAATGATTGTACTTACAGAAATATATTAAATGGTCAAAGTAGAAAGTTATTAATATCCATGTAATAAATAATATGAAAAAATACTGTACAATAAAATTCAAAATAAGAAATTACTTTTGTAGTCAAGAGTGAAGCAAAAACTGTCATTAATATTATTAGGGTATACGTCAGTGAATTATCGTCGTCATTATCACTAGAACCCAAGCAGCATTATCAGGAACATTCCAAGAATTCGAAGAGGCGGCCATTCAGCTGGGTCTTAAGGTGAATGAAGATAAAACTGCTAATATGAAAAACTCATAATTGGAAAAGATGATAAATGGAAAAGTGAGTTTAAGAGAGCACAGTTTTAGAACAGTAACCCAATTCAAGTACCTGGCAAGTGTGGTCACAGTTGATAACAAAATAGAGAGTGAAATACGTGGCATAATAGCAGCAGGGAAATAGGTGTTATTCCTTACTATAAAGAATGTTTCAGTTAAAATCACTCTCTAAAAGAATACAAATTAAACTGTACAAAACCATCATAAAGTAAAAGTAAGACCGGTAGGGTTCGAGGCATGGCCCCTGACCAAAAAATCAGAACATATGGTCAACACATGGGAAAGAAAAATATTAAGAAGAATCCGGAGCGGAGAGGCCGGAAATAGTGTATGGTGAAGAAGAAAGAATGAGGAGCTGATGGAGCTATGTGAGAAGTCCGATATGGTGGCGTTGATAAAGAAAGCTATAAAGAAGGTGGATGGGACATGCGAAAAGAATGCCGGACCACAGCATAACGAGGAGAATGTTCAATGAGAAACCGGACTGTAAACAAAGCAGAGGACGCCCTCGGATCAGATGGCTAGCCATGACGTCCTAGAGGACCTCAAACTGCTGGGTGTGCGAGACTGGAGGATAGCACAGGTCGCGGAGATTAGTCTGCTAAGGTATTGGAGGCCCGGGTTCTTGCAGGACCGTAGAGCGAACAAAATAATAAGTCAGTCAATAACCTCTTTTGCTTTTTTATCTGTAAAACAGCATTTTTCATTCCCAGCGCCATTTTATTAATTTTAGTTTAATTTATCTAGTCGAGTATCGCTATTTTTAATTATTCATTTATTGTAAATTTCATCTTCGAGTAAAAAAAAAACTGCTTCCAGTCAATTATTTTATTCTTTATAAACAAAACGTTTCGGCACTATTGTGTCATTCTCAATCATTTCCTTTTCTGCATTTTTTAAACTGAAAAGTATTGACTTTCCAGTTTAAAAAATGCAGAAAAGGAAATGATTGAAAATGACACCATAGTGTCGAAACGTTTTGTTTATAAAGAATAAAATAATTGACTGGAAGCAGGTTTTTTTTTTACTCGAAGATGAAATTATTCATTTATTAACCCAAGGCGACTCTATAGTATTTTATTCGTTTTTTATAAATAAATATAAATATAATAATAAAAATTACGAAGCTCCAGAAAGATCAAGCCAATCTCGATGTCAAAACAGGTAATGAAAAAGGGGTTCCTTCTTCAAAAAAAGGATAAGAAACTGTGCAATCTTCTTCTTACAAGTAATTATATCTAAATGAAATAATAACCCATAGACCATTTCTCTTGTTCATCGTTAATACAATTAATATATTGTCCATTAAATGTTTGGGTATCGGTTTCCTAGATTGTCGCTTCGAGTTGAGTCACAATTTATAACTTTTCATTCGTTTCCCTTTTAATACTTTCCAAAAAAGCAAGTTACCATGAGCTTTAGTGTGGAAAAGAGAATGTAATTATGGGAACATGTATATACTTCGAAATTGTATTTGAAACTTTCATTTCTTGATGAAATGATTATCAAAATATAATTATTACTCATAATTATATTCTCTTTCCCATACTAAAGCTCACGCTGACTTATATTTTTGGGAAAATATTAAAAATGAAATGACTAAAGAGTTAAAACTTGTAACTCAAATGGAAGCGACAATTTGCGGAACAGATACCCAATTATTATATCGAACATAAAATGTTTGCTCCATATTCCTATCCAAACATGACTGAACAATAATCCTAATACAGCCTCATCCTTTTTGCAGCAAACCCATCGAATGCATACTTCAAAACAAATAGTGGTATTGCTTAAAGCTTTCGTAACCGTTCGTTGAATAGAACACGTCTTAAAAAAGATAGGTGACTCACGCGATCCAATGTCTTACGTCAACATAGGATAAACTTAAAATACAATATCTGACAGTAGTATCTTTTGTTGTAAGAATCGATCTAAAATCCATTAAAATTTATTCCAACCCATACAACATTAGAATATTTGTGATAGCGTATATATGTCGTGTATCACTTAACAAATTAGTACTAGCTGCGTCTGTTTTCTTTATGTCTTAGGTCTTAGTTAATGATATTTACTCATGTGATTTAATAAATATAAAAAAATGAAAATTGATTTATATAACATTTTTACAACAAATGAGAAATGGGGGAGGTTAATCTACTATGCTGACATTTTGTAAATGTTCTGCACAGTTTATTGCGACTAGCATCGTCAAGTTTCATATCATAAAATCACTAAGTAGGTAGATTACTATGATTGAATAAGGGGTTGATGAAATTTCGACATAAATCTACAGGATACATATGAAGTGTTGGTTGAAACCTCTTCTTTGGATTTCCAAACAAGGATCAATTTACAAATAGATACTGTTAATGTTCGAAAATTCGCATGTCATGTATTTTGTCATAAGAGGCTCTTCAAACAAATAAGTTAAGATAAAATTCATAAAGGGTTACCCAGCTTTTCTAAATATTCCAGAATACTCTTTAAAATTTGTAAATAAAAAAAAAACAAGGAATGTTTCTTTTTCGTATAAGATAAATTTGTGTTTACACCAATTAATTGTTTCATACTTTTAGTTTACAAGATTAGTCCGATTCATATTAATCGAAATATTAAAATGGATACATGGAAAAAGTAATAAGCCTTAAAAATTATCAACAATAGATGAATATGTCCTTGTAGATTTAGCACGTCTATAAAACAATAGACAGCAAAACAATGACTAATACAGATAGCGTGAGGAATGCTATCATAGCTGAAATGTGGGGAAATAAAACAAAATTAGAAACAACAGCTCTGTAACAATTGGAGTTTAATAATGATTAACAACCATACGTAAATTTAATGAATTTGAATTTATTCATTTAGAATAAAAAGGAATAAAAAATTACAATTGATATTAGTTCCTCGTTCGAGTGAATATAACACATTCTGCACATGGATCAATGACAAAGTAATAGCCTTAAATACAAGGTCAGTTATGAGGCCTTCAATTACATGGCAGTTCTCAAGAATTACATTTTTTGTTTTGTTTTTTTGGTTAACTTATATTAATAATTCTCATAAGTAAAAAGACTAGAACAATTGAACAAAATTGTTAAATAGTCTTTTTAAATACATTGATTCATTTAATAACCTATCTTATAAAATATAACTTTTCCACTGTACTCGTTAAAAATCCCTATCCTAATTAAACCTGGATAGACAAAATTTATAGTTCCCACTGTAGCATCGTCCGATTAGCCATAGCAGCATAAAGTGACGTTAAATGAACAAACAAACCAACTTTTCCACTGTTGCCTAAATTTAGTTTGATGATCTGATTATTAGAAAATTTCAAATTACACAATGTAAATGTAGAATATATATATATATATATATATATATATATATATATATATATATATATTTCTTTTTAATTTCAAGAGATTACTTTTGAGACGGGATATTTTTATAGGGCAACCTAATGCTAAGGAATATAATTAATATCAACAAACAACTTCTATTTCAATGTTTGTTATTTAAAATAAACAACGGGACCTTGATTAATATTACCAACGCCAATTTATTCAGTTTTTTCTTCTGTGAAGTACACACTTTAAAGAGTTGGGAGATAAACAATTAAAAAGGTTGGGGAGGGGGAGAAGGGAATATTGCGAAACACACCGGTTTGGTTGGCAGCGCTCGTTTGAAGTAAATCGATAACCTTACAGCAGAAGGTTCCCAACAGGACAACCAAGTGGTGGTACCGACTGCAGTCCAGTTAATGCCTATTAAGTTTTTACGTCCTCGTATTGCATGATCAACAGTATAATAAACGGTAGTATTACCCTACTAACAAAAATGTCTCATGTGGTGAAACCGAAAGTGGTCTTTGTCCTCGGAGGCCCGGGTGCGGGGAAAGGGACCCAGTGTGCCAACATCGTCAAAGAATATGGTTTCGTACATTTGTCTGCCGGAGATCTCTTGAGGGACGAAAGACAGAGGCCAGGATCGCAATATGGAGAACTCATAGAGAGCCACATAAGAAACGGTACTATCGTACCAGTGGAAATCACCTGTAAGTTGATCGAAATCGCGATGACAAATGCTCAGACCAACAAGTTCCTAATTGACGGTTTCCCAAGAAACAAGGACAACCTCGAAGGATGGAAGAGGGAGATGGAAGACAAGGTAGAATTACTTTTCGTTCTGTTTCTAGATTGCAATGAGAAAGTTTGCATTGACCGATGTTTGAAAAGGGGTGCCCTAGGCAGTGGTCGGTCTGATGACAATGAGGAAACATTGAAAAAGAGAATTCAAACATTTTATAACGATTCCCTCCCTATTGTAGATTATTATAGGACACTCAATATGGTGAAAACTATGGATGCTGGAAAATCGAAAGAAGAAGTGTTCAGTGATATTAAAGAAATATTCGATAAAATTTAAGGATGTATATTATTTATGAACTAAATTGTGTCAAATACTGTGCTACCAATTTGGTGAGGGGAAAATAGGTTGTTTTAGCAGTGCACTACACTATTTATTGTAATAAATTTATACTTGTATGGATAGATTTACTTAATTTTTTTTTTACTCCCAGAGAAGTAAAAAATAAATAATGTTGAGGAGTAAATTATTGTGTATGACTTTATATGGCCTCTCCTTTTTAAAAATATCTACTATGGATTAGTGCTACAGGTAGAGTTAGCACCTTACATCAATACAAAAGGAAATGATAATATATTTAAAGTAAGAATAACAAGTAAACTCAAAAATTACACCTTTACATAATGTTAATTATGGCAAATAAAATTTATTTTAATCATCATTACAGATGATGTGTTAAGATAAAAATACTTATGGCCATTAATTCCGCAATATGATTATGGCCAATACAAGCAAAATATTCAAGATGGGAAAAATAATTAAAACATTTTGTTTTCAATTTCAATGTTAATAAATGCATATAAAACGATATGATCAATAACATAACAAATTACTTATATAATATTAAAAATATTTACGCTATTATTGTTTTTTTAAATTATAGGTGTTATTTGAAAATTAACTTATTTTCTGATTTATGTATTTGAGAAAAGAAAGCGGGTTTCATAGACATTGAACACTTCCATCAAACAAAATGATTTCAAAGATTATTAGAATGATTTAAAAAGATACATAATTCCTTTTTTTAATAAGTTATAAGAAAGAAAAACAAGGATTTTCTAGAAAGCCAGTACTAATTGGTTCAATTTGAGCCTATTGATTGCTATTCCTTGCAAGGACTACAAATAAATATTATGTCACTGAATTGTGAACTACTTATCTGTATATGGAGGGGTGTAGATCAATAAAACAATAAACAGATAATATGATGGTAAAAGCTGAAAATGTTTTGGGTATTGAACGAACAAAAAGCTGATTGAGGCAAGTACAGATTAAATATAAGTAAAAGTAATTAAATGTTGATATTGGAACTCCAAAACCAATAATTCAAGGAAAGAAGTGATCAATTAACGAGATGTTTATTGGGTACAAATTATTTTTAGTTCATGGAATAACAAAATAATTACAGTTTATTTTAATTAGTAAACTATACTATAGTTTACTATAGTACTATACTATAGCACTATAATATATTTCATTTAAGATAAGAAGTCAGAAAAAAAATATATTTTTTTTTAATAACTGAGAATGTAGATTTAATAATTATTGTTACAACTACTTTCTGTGATAAATAATTCATCGGATAAAGAAAAAAAATATTAAGTGTTTGTCCCTATAGTTATTATTCCATTAACACCAACACATCTATATAAATATTCTATTCTATCACATTTTAACATTTGAACTGTTGATATTCTAAGGATAATCGAACATAGGCCTAGCCTCCAAAATTGTGTGTGTGAACACAGCCTGCAATATATTAATAAAATCATAAATTATCTAGATATTTTAATCAATGACAATTTTGATCTAACCTCAGAAAATCCTGATAAAAAATTTAATATTATGTAGCAGTAACAAATGCTTCTTATCTAGAATCCACAAAATACAAAATAAACTCAATATTCCATTTTTTAAAGAATCAATTAAGTAAATAAATTATATATAATAAAAAAAAAATTCAAGGACATGTAGTAGTAATGAATATTGAGATGTTTGATTAAAAAAAAAGTTGAAATTTCAATGAAAACTCTTGGTTCTAATTAATATATAGGTTAAAAAAAAAAAAGGAAGAGCATTGAATAAAAATATATTTTGGTAATTATTACTTGAATATGATGTAAGTGGGACCAAAAGTTTTACATCTTCCCCCCAAAGATTACATATTTAAGTGGCTATTGACACTAACATTTTTCATATTAAAATTTATCAGATCACTATTCTGATTTATTATGATCTTGAACGGGGACCAGCATAGGCAGATCCAGGGGGAGGGGGACACATGCCCCTCCAAACGGTTTTTTGTGTACTGCAGAGAATCCATTACAGTACATACTTATAGGGAAATCGTGTGATGTTATAACAGAAATTATAATTTCATAATATTTCATTGTGTGAAACTATTGTTTAGATATTTTAATAAACCTTTGAAACCTTTCTATAAATACAACAAGTTTATTTTTAAGTTATTGCTGATTTTTTTGCCCGTCTGCTCGTTGTGCCCCCCCCCAGAAAAAAATCCTGGATCCGCCCTTTGGGACAAGAGTAAAAATAACACTAAATAAAGAATAAATGTTTTGAGTTCTAAAAGTGTGAGAGAAGAAAAAATTTGAGAACAGAGAATTGCCAATAAAAAAATTTTAATGAGGATTTAGTGGAAATGAATAGTGACAATATACAGTTCAGAAGTAATTTTTAAAATATGTTGATTCCAATTATTGACTTCTAATTCTCTTTTCTTCAATATGATCTCATGTTTTAGATATTAATGTTCACATAAGATAGGTTGCGGCTAGATTTTCACTATATTATAATTTAAGTACCTATCTTTTACTTTTATTGAAATTCGAAGTAAACAAATAGTAATTTCTACATAAAAGTAATTTAAAGTTAAATTAGAAACATTAAAAATAAATAAAGCCATTTTGGTATCTGTTTCGCAGGTTGGCGCTATGAGTTGAGATACATGTATTAACAATTTAAGGAAGAAATAGTTGGGGGTGCAGTCAATGAACAGTGCAGTCATTGACTGCACTCCCAACTATTTCTTCCTTAAATTAGAAGATACAGTCGACCAACTCTTCTCTAACATGTATTAACAATTTATTCGTTTCATTCATAATATTTTCAAATAGAATGTAATTATGGATAATGAGCAAATTTCATTGATCATTTTATCAAGAAATAAAAGTTTCAACAAACATTTCAAAGTATAGATAATATATGTATCTAAAGTAATCCCATAATTACTTTCTCTTTTGTATAATACAGCTCATGTTAACTTGTATTTCTGGAAAATATTATAAGGAAAACAAATGAAAAGTTAAAACTTGTTGTGACCCAATTAAAACGACAACCAGCAGAATATATACCACCATTTTGTGTAAGGTAAAACTACTTAATTTTGAGAAGTATATATTATGAAAGTTTTCCAATATGTATTCCCTATACATTTCCAGAAATATCAAAACGCTAATGATTTGTTTAAATCTTCTAACTGATTCTACACCTAATGCATTTTGTAATGAAAAGAGACAGAGAAAATCACATTTCAAAGGATATTGTCAAAATTAAAAAATATTGTGGAAACTTATCTAACTAGAGCTCATGGACAAAAATATTACAGCAGGAAAATAATGATCCAAGAGAGGGGAAGAAACTCATCCTATTCCACAGATAAAAACAAGATGGAGAGACACGATGAGGTAGGAAAGGATGGAAGAATATTGTCAAGAATCACCCACCATGGGTTGTTTGACCTAATTAATAAGTAAAATAAAAATAATATATGTTGAATAATATTAGTTGACCTTTTATATATATATCCTTTTAGACCATTTTCTTACTCATATATATATATATATATATATATTTGGACCATTTTCTTGCTCATATATATATATATATATATATATATATATATATATATATATATATATATATAGAGTAAGAAAATGGTCCAAATGGAGGTCAAGAAAAAAAATTCTCTTATAAAGGGAGAACTGTTTATCGGTATACCGACGTTTCGAACCACATTACAGGTCTTCTTTAGGGTTAAAATAAGATCGATGGTTGACCATAGACCCTGACGAAGAACTGCAATGAGGTTCAAAACGTCGGCTTACCGATAAGCAGTTCTCCCTATATAAGAGAATTTTCTTGACCTCCACCTGGACCATTTTCTTTCCTCTTAATAATAATATAACTAACCTTGTCCATCAACTTGGGTCCCTTGCTAGTCGCAGTTGTCTCCAACTGGTCTCCTACTTCATTGGCCTTTTTGTAAAGTCGGTCCCAATTAACTTTAATGAAACCATTGTGGTTCGCCACCTGAAGAAGTATTATTCCACCCCCTAGTGCTACAGCAGCCATTTTACCAACTTTCATCATTAAATATCCGGTTAACCTTAAAGAAAAAAATAATACAAACATATGAGGAGTTAACCATAATATAAATTTTTTTCTAAATTAATTCATCCTAAACAATTTAAAATGCTTAATTTTAAAACTTGATTCTCTGAAATTGAGATACTATTGTTTCGGTATTGTAACAGCTTTTAACGTATTTTTCCAGCTCGGGTCGGAATAAATCTTTTAAATATATCACTTAAGAGTAAAGTACATATTACAGTGAATCTTTTTTTAACAGATAGACCTGTTAGGTATTAACAATAAAACTGGTACTCAATATGACTAATTTAAATAGCAATGCTGCTCAGATCGGAATAAGTAATTAGTACTAGGAAGAAATAGTTTTATTGATTTTTAGCTCCCGCATTTCTTTTCTCATTGTACTTTTCAATTTCTTTAGATTAATTGAAGTATCTTGATTTAGAGAGGCATTTCAATAAATTTTAATATTTCCTATGAATAAAGTGCTTTTTATGAAATTGTACATTTGAATAAAAAGCAGTTAGTTAAGACTTACAAGATAAAGTGCCAAATGCAAATTATCACACAATTGTTGACCGAAGATGGACGGACTACACAAACGTTCCAACATATCTTATAATAATGCAAATTATGAGAATATAACAGAGCTTCTTCCTTCATATTTTATTCTTAATTTTATTACAACACATAGTTTTATATTATTTTATTTATAACTATTTTGGTGATAAAAATTAATTAAAATATTAGTAAGCATAACTTTTTATGTAAACTAAAGTTTGACATTTTGGGCATGCACCCTTTGAGTAATATAAATACATGATCCCCAAAAAAGTTCACTCAAAGTATGGAAAAACCTGGTATATTTCTGAGGTGAATGCTACTATTATGGGATCAATATCAGTGCCATAGAAAGGTTAATCAACTTCACCTATAAAATACATTAAAATACCAAACATGCTTTATTCATCAATAATTTTGAAATTGTTAAATCTTAAAGATTTGAATACCTTAGCTTATAAGGGTCCTTTTTCACATCAAGAAAAAATATAAATATATTCGGTATAAAAAATTATATTCAAACTTCAATATAGGGTATATAAGGAAGAAATAATAGGGGATGCAGTCAATAAAAACACCTTAATAAGTGTAACTTATTTATTGTGTGCCGAAACGTCGGCAAGTCTCGTAGGACGTTTTGGCCTACATTGTAGGCCATCTTCAGATACATTGTATACATTGTAGGCCGAAACGTCGGCACACAATAAATAAGTTACACTTATTAAGGTGTTTTTATTGACTGCACCCCCAACTATTTCTTCCTTATATTAGAAGTTACAGTCAACCAATTCTTCTCTAACTTCAATATAGGGTGTCTGTTCCACAGATTGTCGCTTCAAGTTTTAACTGTGTACTCATTACATTCAAAGTTACAACTAAAATTTCAAAGCATAGATGATCTATAATTGTTAATTATAGCTAATTTCTATATGAAATGATTACCGAAGTATATACTTTTCCATACTAAAGCTCATGATAACTCGTATTTTTAGAAAATATTACACGGAAAACTAATGAAAAGTTAAAACTCGTTGTGGCTCAACTCAAAACGACAACTTGTGGAATAATTACCCAATGTAGTTCTCCTATTTTCTTTTATATTAGTGAAAAAAGTTTAATTTCAGTGTACTAGCGTTACAAAGCTCTGCGACATAGTTAAGAGATTAAGATTAGTTAATGATACAATAAACATAAAATAACCACATTAACTTTTAAAGATTGCTTAATATAATATGAAATATAAAAAATAGATAACAAGTACTCACCATCCTGAGGTACAACCAAAAATAAGTTGCTTGGAAGCTGAAGCTTTCCCAACATCTTTGACAATCTTATCAATTAAGGACTTGGCTTCTTTTTCTACCTCCTCCATTGTGACTGGACCAGCATCAGATGAAGTGCCTCTATTAGTGACAGTAGGCATAATCCAACTATGGATATATTCTTATTTACAGTCTGTAAGAATCAGTAACAAAATATGAGCAGAATTTTTTTTTTGCAATCTTTCAAGATGTAGGGTGAAGTTATAATTCATAAAATCCTAAAGTTGATCTTAAAGCTAATTTATAGTAGGAAAATATATTGATTGTGACCTTTTAAATTATTGTTCAATACCATGCAACTCAGAACACTATGACAGTTCTCAAGTCAGTAAACATATAGATCCAATGAGTTAGCTAAACATCTGGGGTGTATCAGAGACTAAAAAAAAATCTTACCTCACTGACTAAATATTGTAAGTATTTCAGTCAATACGGGCTTTATGTTAGTTTCTGCTTTAAAATAATAACACAAAATATATTTATATAACAAATGAGAAACGAATATACTTTTAAAATATTAGCAATTCCTTTAGGGAACGATTGATTGCCTTCAATAAGCGGTATCGATTAATTACTGGGAAATTATAAAAGTTGTTCAGGAGTGAAATAACTTTTTTGACTTTGTGAGATCATCACTTTCACGGCCTGGTTGTGATAATTTTTACTCCGTTTTTTTAATTAACATTAAAAGGATTGTATTTTCAACTTCTGCACAGCTAGTTTGAAATGATTGCCGAAATCATTCATTAACCCATAATTACACTCTCTTTTCCATACTAAAGCTCAAGATAACTTGTATTTTTGGAAAATATTAAGAATGAAACGAATAAAGAGTTTCAAGTGTAAGTTGAGTTGTAACTCAAGCGACAACCTGCGGATAACAGATAACTGAAAATAGAGATATTTAAACATTTTTTTGAGGATACGTTTTATGTGAGGCCCTCAGCTTCAAAAGCGGATAACTCCAAATTTCAAAAAAAATTTGCACACATTTAATCAAGCTATGCTTTATTCCTTTATTGGGATTTATGTTCCCGAAACTTCAAGTTCAGAACGGTACTAAAACCACGTGAGAAATAAGGAGACTAAGTGTCTTCTTACACTAAATTTCTTGACTAAACTAGCAAAAAGTCAATTTATGAAACAATAGAGTTATGCAGTTTTGATCCTGAACGCCTCATGTAAGATATGAACTTACGTAACATTTTTGAAATGTGATTTGAAACTCCTTTTTGAGAAATACAAAGTGCTTCAAAAGGTTCACGGCGCAAGCTGCATGGTAAAACGGCGAACCTTGGACTTATTGTAATTTTAAATACACAAACTGTAATTTTTAATTTTTACATCAGTTCATCCATTAAAATACTCTTTATTTCAGCATCTTTCCATCTCATTCTGATAATTCATCGATTACCAAATCCAAATGTCTACTCTCCTGATCTCCTGTCAAGTTAATTCCCAATCCCTGCCTGCCCATTTTGACGAATTTCAAGAATATTGCACCCACAATTTTTATCATATTATCGCAGTATCTGAAACTTGGCTTAAACGACATATTCCTTCCTCCTCCATCACCCTACCTGACTATACGTTTCTTCGCCATGACCGAGATAACCGGACTGTTGGAGGAGTAGGTCTTTGTGTCCATCAAACCCTAAAAGCCCGAATCCTCGAATCCTCTCTTCCATCCGAAGTCCCTAATATTGAATTCCTTCTCTCCGAAATTTCCTGTAATGGACAGTCGCTCCTTTACGTAGTTGTATACCGGCCTCCTTTAGTGCCTTTTGACTCTTCCCTTGTATCTATCCTTTACAACTATATTCCCTTCTATAACCATATAATTATTTCTGGCGATTTCAACACCAATCTCCTTGTTAAAACAAATGACACCCTATACCTGGAAAATCTCTTCCACTCCCTAAATCTCTCCATTGTTCCGTTTTCTCCTACCCATCATACCCACCGATCAGACACATGGTTAGATCTGTATGTCATCGATTTTCCTCAGAAGCTATTCTCTTCTTCTCAATTGCCCGTCCCATTTCTTTCTTCCCATGACCAAATCAAAATCACATATAATACCCAAACTCCTTATAAACTATCTAAAACCATTACCTTCCGCAACCTTGATGCTATTAGTCGTGAAAACATCTTGCCTTCCCTTGAATCCCTGAATTGGGGTGATATCTATTCCTGTCCCACCATTGATTCAATGGTTGACACACTCACTTCCTATCTTCTTAGTATCCTGGTTACCCATGCTTCTCTCAAAACTACAACCCTCCGTCGATTACCAGCTCCTTGGATGGATCAAAATATAAAAGAACTGCAGAGGAAGCGCGACGCAGCTCGCAGACGGTACAGACGGACAAAACGGACCGACGATTTTCAAACGTTTAGGACTCTTCGCAACTTAACGCAATCTACAATAAGGCAGGCGAAATCCAAGTACTTCCATGAAGTCCTTTCCTCCGGGCCCGATTCTAAATCCAAATGGCTAATCCTTCGGAAACTCTCACTTTATAAATCCCCTTCCCCAATAGTCTTTCCGGTCTCACCTGATGAATTGAACACCCATTTTTTGTCTTTCTCTTCTAACTCACGTTTTACTTCTCCTACTTTCCTATTAGCACCATCATTCAACCACAACAACTTTTATTTCTCCGACATTTCACCCACCGACCTTCTTTCCTCCCTATTGAAATCCCACTATCATTCCATCGGTTCTGACGGCATTCCCGTCAAATTGTTAAAAACACGCATCCCCGAAATTCTACCTGCCCTTCTGTACATTTACAATTTTTCCCTACAAAATGCAGTTTTCCCTTCCTCCTGGAAAAAAGTAATAGTCCATCCTATTAACAAATCACCCAATCCATCAAACCCAAATGATTTCCGATCTATTTCTACACTCTCTAACCTTTTCAAACCCCTCGAAAGAATAGTTCAATCCCAAATGTCAAATTTTCTGGAACAGTCCCAACTCCTTGATCCACTTCAATCAGGCTTCCGTCCTGGCCTTTCCACACAATCTGCCCTCGTTAAAATCACCACTGACATTCATACTGCCATGGACGAAAAAAAACTGACAGTACTAATTCTACTTGACTTTTCAAAAGCGTTCGATTCACTGAACCATTCCATCCTCTTCTCTAAACTAAAATCTCTTTCATTTTCCAACAGTTCCATACTCTGGGTCTAAGCTTTCCTCTCGGATAGGACTCAAGCAGTCTTCATCCCTAATCAACCCCTATCCTCTTTCCTACCGCTCAACACAGGAGTGGCACAGGGTTCTAATATTTCCCCACTCCTTTTCAACTGTTACATTAATGACATTCCCAAATCAATCCTTCACTGTTCCCACCATCTGTACGCCGATGATTCCCAGATCTATTTGTCCTATCCTCCGTCTGAGATAATAGCAGCATTTGCCAACATTCAAGGGGACCTAGATAGGATAAGTGCCTGGGCAAACTTGAATAAACTGTTGTTGAATGCTGCGAAAACTCAGGCCATCCTAATTGGTTCCAACATTCTTCTTAAATCTATCAAATCACTTCCCCGATTAACCTTAAATGATCACCCTATTGCCTTCAGCTCCTCTGTTAGAAACCTCGGAGTCATTTTCGACCAATCCCTCTCATGGAAACCCCACGTTGCCCAAATTTCTCGTCGAGCAATAAGCTCTCTAAAGCTATTCCACCGTTCCAAACATCTTCTAACTCTACCAATCCGTAAGCTCCTCATCAAATCTTTTATCTTTCCACACTTTGACTATGGTTGTGTGGCATATGGTGGACTCTCGAACAGGCTCGAGGAGAGGTTGAGGCGGATTATAAACTGTTCGCTTCGATTTGTCTTCGATGCCCCGAGAAGGTCTCATGTGTCCCGTCGTTACGTTGAGTTAAAGTGGCTTTTTTCTTCTATCCGCAGGCTCTATTTCCTTGGTTCTTACTTATATCAAACCGATCTTTATATCCGTTCCCATAGAACCAAAACTTTTGAGCATTCCTTTCTCGCCCGTTCTATCTCCCTTTGGAACTAACTCCCACCCGATATCTGTCATGCGTCTTCTTTAACCTCATTTAAATCTAAACTTTTCCAACATCTTCTAAATTCCCAATCAGGTGCTTTATAACCAATAAATAATTGATAGATATTTTCAACTTTATTGATTGATGAACTACTTACTGTAAATATTCCTCACTCACAATGAAATCATTTTTTTAATTTTTATTTCTGTTACCAGATGCTGTCATGTATTTACTGTTGTTTTTTTTCATAAGCCTAGTTCTTTTTATTGTAAATTTGTCTGTTTTTTTTTTTATTTTGCATCACTTTAATAAATAACACTTATTTACTTTCAGAATATTTTGTAAATAAGTTTTTACTCAGTTGTAGGCCTTTGGCCAGATAAATATTTTCTTAATTATGTTCATCTCTGTTATTCTAAAGGGACATGGTCCCAGAATAAAATTATTTTTCTTTTTCTATTTCTATTTCTAAAAATTCGTAATATTTGCAACATACAAAAAATTGATTTCATAAACAATCGAGATAAGACAAAACGTCTTAGAATCAAATTACTTAATTATATTTAATTACTCAAATTACTTATATATATTTTTTTACTTCAATGGCATACTTAGTCAGGAGTATGTCAGTTCACACGTACTCAAGGGTAGAAAGCAATGATTATAAAATAGTACCAAAAATAAAATGATCAAATCTGGGATTAGAATCTTGAACTCGACAGGTTTCCTGAAGTCCATCAGAGCACCATGAATCTGTGTCATTAGGCCAGATCCGTTTTCAGATATCCTCCAGCTCAGGGCATTTCTGGAAGATGTGCTTTGTGGTTTGTTCTTCTGTTCAGCATCCACATTTAGAGCTTTCTCCAACAATAATTTTTAATGATGAAAATGTTAACATCAGTTAATAGGTGTTGAGTATAAAGGGCATGATTACACCTTCAAGGTCATTATATACTGTGCAAAACATACAGTCATTTTGTCGAAGAACGTCGTTTCATCTTTGATATATTACTGCCTAGTTTATTGATGCCTTCTCTAGGAACTGAGCAGCATTCCCTTGAGAGGATTCAGTTCCTTCCTTGGCATGTCGGTCCGCTAGTCGTACCGTTACTGTGCAGTCCGCAGTGCCCGAGTATCCATTGAGGCAATACCCTACTTTACTGTAGTCGGAGTATCACAGACCTTCAAAAACACCTATTGCGATCACCGTTTTGTTTTTTCTGATTAGGGGAGTGGGTCAAACATTAACTTTTTTGTAATTTTAGAGTCATTCGCTGACTTAAAGCAACGAGTTCGTTTGCTCAATTAGTACGTAGGTGTTTGTAAAGTTACGAAAATGAGAAAGACTGACTGACTTTCCAACTATTGATTAAGTTATAGCACAGGGTTCATTGTATTTAGAATCGAAATATGAAAAGGTAATCTCAAACAGAAAATATGGTGATCTACTAGTTTTATTTCATGATTACTCTTAAAATTAGTAACTATTGCATGACATTTTTGTCTTCATAATTCGGCAGAGCTCTAGGATTTGGTGAAGAACATAATATGAGTCCGTTGATTGAGGAGAAGCTACTGGATGTCCTCAATGCATGTTTGGATAGTGAGAAAATCTAGCTTATCTGCAAGGAAGGACAAAAAAAAAAAGGAAAAACACAAGACCGTTTGGCCTGTTTGCCACTTCCCAATCTTCAATAAGGCTTCATATAACTGCAATAATAGTCATAACAATAAGTATATAATTGCTGCCACTCTTAGGTCGATCCTGAGTATTGCAACCCATCCATAGTAGATCTGATTAGGGAAATAACTATTACAATACTAAGATTATTGTTAGGTTGAAAGTTGAGAGGAGGGAGGGAAAGTATGTTATGCTATGTACATATTGTTCATATTTATGGACAGGTGTGTGACCTTGACCTACTGTTCCTTACAAGCAGTTATCTAGAGTCAGGACCATCAAGGTCAAGAGTAAGCTATTAAGAAGCAGAGTGAATCGAAAGTGGATGCTTGTAGAGATCAGTTCTTGCCCCTCTTGAATTATATTATTCGACTACCTTCTTGGGCGCTAGAGAGCAAGAGATTCTGTGACCAAAGATAGAGCCAGATTGAAGGGGAGAGCTGCAACTCTCTCTTTCCATAATTATCTATTAAAGAATCAGATATAAATACAGAGAACACCCAGGACATCCTTAAGGGATTCAAAAGTTAGGGCTCCTTCCATTAGATTGGAAATTTGGGGAAAAAGGTGAGGCTAGATTAGGTACGAACGTATCTCGGAGTCAGGACATGAATAGAATTTGCCATCCTCTCTCACCCGGCTTGCCTAAAAGATTGGCAATAGAGGATAGACACTTAGCCCATGGTTGTATTAACTTGGATTGGAGTTCTGTTTTCCCCTCATGCCAATGACTATTTACAAAGATGCTGTTTTGTTATATCCATCAAAGATGCACTGAAATCTAAGCGTCAATCAGCAACAGAAGAGGAGACTGACTACCATACTGAGTAGTAAAGACGGAAGTGTGGCATGAGGCAGAACAGGCTCTAGCCATGCATATATCCTCAAGAAATTTGAAAGCAAGAAGCAGGAGGCACTGAATCTGGAAGACCCTTAATTAATGATATCATATCATCAGGAGTACAGAAAAGAAAAGGTTTATGGAGGAATGAGAAGGAATAATTAAATAGATGTTTATTTATAAGAAGAAATTTGACAGAGGTTGATTAGGAAGTATATCAATGCTTTCCATGTATTTTCCACTTTCTGTCTTGAGATTAAAAAAATAGAAGAGAGAATAATAAAAGAATAGTGCGATTCTCTTCTATAAGTAGAAAGTTACAATAATCTGGAGGGAATCCTGTGGAAAGAAAACATACCCTCCTTGTATCTCTTCTTTTCAACAGATTTCTTATTTCTAAAATAATCCAGATTGATGGGAATCATTGGAAAATATTGGTATTAAGAGGAGTGTAGTGAAGAAGGCGAGCATATTTAACACTTGACATTCAACCATTTCAAAGAAAGTGGGCAAGCCAGTTTAGCCCAAATACTCAAATAATAATAATTTGTAATGACATTTATAAAATTATTATGTGTTAAACATCACTCCTTTAAATGAAAAATTTCATGACTCAAAAACCTAAGTTTTCAATAGAGGTTTTTGAAATTTCCATGTCCTGTCAAAATCAAGCCATACATAATTTGTGAGTTAAAAAAATAAATTTTAGTGTACACAAAGCATTCCTATTGGAATTATGTTATTGAAATTCTTTTATTAGTTACTGGAAATTCTTTAAATTATTGAAACTTTTTTCATTTTAATTTAATTAAATATAACTTCATCAAAAAAAAGTCATATCATATCATGGAAATGGGTTGTCAGATATGTTGTCCCTGAATCGACAAGCTTCAACCAATACAATTGCAACTATAGACTTAACTATAAAATACCAACTTTTGAGTTATGTTGTTGCTCTTTTAAAGGAGTGATATATGTTATTAAATGCATTATCAGTACTTGCTAAAAGCAATTAATATTGCTAATACTATAAAAGAAAAATTAGCATCCCAAAACAAGGATCCTGTTGGTCTGTTTTTATCTTTGAAATTTACAGCTAAATCCTAACTAAGGCTTTTACATTCAACACATGGTCAAATTTGTATACAGAAGTTGTGAGGTCAGGTTTATCACACTTTAATTTTTTTAGTTAAAAAGTCTCCCTCCTTAAATTTGTAATATTACATATTGTAACTCACTATTAATGGTTCCAAAACCTCCTATTTATGTTTATAAATACATAATCGCTGAAATTGGTAAATTTATTTAATTCTTTTTTTTTTTATCTTAGATAAAATACTCTATACAGTGATTTCATTTATTAGAATAAATGTTTCTGAAATAGAAAAAATATTTACAAAAATTATAATTTGAAGTTTATCAAGAAACATGAGATTACACAAAAGAGTATTTTGCACACTGGAACGTAGCTTGGTTTGTTTTATTGAAATTTTTTAAAGTAAACATTGGTTGTATATTGAATGAAAAATAAACTGACTTACTAAAAGATAATTAAATAAAGAAATTTAAAGGAATAAGTATTTCTTTGTAACACTTCAATATTGACTAAAGCAATCAACAAATAATGTTAAACAGATCTCCTTTTTATTCATTGAACTTTAACAAATAGAAAGGGTAAGAAACAAAACAGGTTTTACAAAATTATACTTTATAATATAAAAAATGTACAATACATTACTAAGATCTTTGAAACTGCTTGTAAAACACAACACACATTGTATTTATTTATATAGATTTACAAGTAGTAACACATTCACTCAAACAACTGTTGCAGTATTCTTATTGTGTTTACATATATATATAAAACATCTCTCGTATATACATATTATTTGTATAAAATATTATCAACAATCTCAAGGTTATATATATAAATTGACTAATCTTATAAGAAGTCATTACAATTAAATTAACATTGAGGAGTTAATAGTTTTGATAGAATAACCAGAAACATAAATACAAAATAAAAAATCTATAATTTACTATATATAAAAGAAAAAAAACTAAGTTCATTTTGTCCATCTGTCTTATTCATTTATATAACTTTTGAATAAAAAAGATGGAGATTATTAGGGTTTGTTCGTTGAATGTACAACTAGAATAAATAAGGTGTGATTGACAAAACAAAAGAATTAAAATTGTTTTGTGTTGCCAATCACTTAAGAGGGAATTCATTTACTAAACATTAACATTAATACCACAGTTATCCTCTGCCTCACAAACCTCATGACTATTTCATTTTTGAGCATTTACAAAGTGGTATAACGTAGTGGCACTATGATACAATGATTCCAATGCCTTATATACATTTACACTTTTCACCTCGTTTCTAATAACTCATTTCTTTTGGTTTAAAAACATTATCTGAAGTAATATACAGTCTATATATATATTTATAAATATAAAACATGGTACTCGTAGTGAAATAAAATCTTAAAGCATCTTAACAGATGGTAAAAAAGACATTTGTTATCTCAATTCTAAAAAAATTGAGAATGCCTTTATAATTTATGTTTTATTACATCTTTATCTCGAAAATATTATAAATAATTACAATTACTATTGTCCTTCACTTTCACTGTCACTTTTATCTGCAAAAAAAAAATTAAATAAATTAGTATAACAGGAAATAAAATAGCTGTTGCATAAAAGTGCATAAAAAGCATTAAAAGATTGTTTTAAAACTGAAAATCTGAGTTTTTAACTCAGATATCGAATATTTGAGATCAAACTTATTATTTGATTTCATACAAAATGATAATAATAATGCGGAAGGATGAACTAAAATTTTATTTACAATTATTTAACGAAAGATATTTACATGAATGTCAGTAAAATACTAAGGGATATAATAAGATTTATTTTTTTTATAGATTCTGATCTATTGTTTTATCATAGAGTAACAACAGCTGCTCTCAGACAGAGATTGAATTGTTAATGCATTTAATACAAGAACAAACAGCTGAAAACAATTATAATTTTTTAAACTATTTTATTAATTGTTAAAATAATTTCTCAACACAAATGCATATACTTTATTTTCATACAATTGAGTATAGTCCCATTTACCACAAGCCAAATAGATTTTAGATACTTCAAGCTTAGGCAATATTTATCTGTGACAAGGCTCTTTATGGCTTAAACCTTATGAATAGGTATTTGACTTTTCTTTGACCGATAAACTAAGAGTTTATAATCAATTTTAAACTAATTCGGCTGATGAATGAGTCTACCATGAACAGTGGCGAACAGGACTCCTATAATTTTTTGTGATGCTACCAGCTAACCTTAAGAAATTTGATTGTCTCATTTCATTCGAGACATGCCAACTCTTTAATTCATCTCTTATTCTCACATTTTTACTCTGTCTGTATGGTATAAGGTAGACCCTCATATAAATTCGAAGCCAATCTTAAATCTCACATGAATTTCTCAGTATAACTTGTTTTAGAGATCATCAGAGATACACATAGAATCCAGCAGTAAATCGAGTTGAAATGTTTCTACAGCATTGTCAGTATTTCTGTTCAATTTTCATGTGCCCCAACTGAATCATTCAGCTCTTTAAATTTAAATCATCCATTCAACCCTGCCCTATTAGGTTCTATCCACTTAACATCAAGTCTTCTCCCTACCAGATTTCTATATTTGACAAATACTTCCAAACAAGAGCTGTTTCACTCTGGGACATTATTACTCCTGCGATTCAATGATTTAATTTTGCGTTTAAATCCTAAGAACTATTATATTTTATAAAAATTTGAGCCTGCAAAAATCATGATTGTCATAACAAAACACTACTGACGATATTAATTTAGTTAACATTTAAAAAAAAATTTAAATTAAAGATATGAACTTTAAATTTAGCTTAAGATATTTTAATTGGATTAAAAATATATTGATCTTGGGTTTTTTATGGCTTCCAGTAAACAGAATAATAATATAATGGTCTATGTCGACTTAGAGAAATGAAAACAGGCTTGGAGTATAGGGTGATTACATGTCTTCATGGATGTTACCGTATACGTTTATTGTTATGTAGGAAATAAAATGTTAAGGTTAGTAAATGCTTTGTGAAACCACCAACCCCTAAATGTGTGGTAGATAAGTGACCTTTTCCTCTGAATTAATTTAATTGTAAATTGAAATTTCTTTCTTTTCATATTTATTAAATCTGAAAATACCTTATGTACACAAATATTTGTCAAAATAGATAACAGCTTAAAATACCACTTCCCACTATAAGATTACTAGCTCAATTACAAAATATTGAAAATTTGTAATGTTTAAGAGCTAGTGGATCTTTCTCATTTTTTATTTAATTTTTTTAGTCCTTCCCCACCACAAAATGGTTAGAAAATATTTACCTTTCATAACCAATTTAACCAGACTTTCATGAAGTTTTAATTCTGTCTTCCGTCTCTGAAATTAAGAAATGTTCTATTACTGCAATCAAGCCCTACGGACTATGATTGTTTAATCAAAATGATAACTACCATCATCAGAATAATAAGCAATTAATCAAAATCAAACACAGATTAACTTTGTTATCAATTGTACAAATCATAAAATGATTAAAACGTTAAATTATTGAGAAACCAAATTGAATAATTTCAGGTTTCAGCGTTGCAATCAGTCAGATCAAAAACTATTGAATTGCTGGCTTGGTTATACTTCTGTAGAGTTTAGATTTGGAATAAACATTTTTAAATATTACAAATATTTTTATTTATTATTTAATATTAAAAAAATTGTTACCTTTCTTCCCTGGATAGGCATGCCTTTTTAACCTATCATAAAGGTCTTCTTTATTTCCGTATATACTGGCATTAGATCTTGCTAGACTGTTCATTTTGCCATTGTGCATTCCTGAAAAAAGAAGAGATCTTTTATCTACCCATTTTTGTTGTTCTAAAGGGACCTAGTCCCACAGTAAAATTATTTTTCAATATATCAATTGTTGAGAATTGTGTATTATGAATTATTGTGTATATCATTTATTTTATTTTTAAATTAGTTCAAAATAACTAAACAAAATTAATAAGAGGATATATTTTTGTTTAAAACAGAAACCTGGTAACCATATTTTATAGAGTGTGAATGTTAAGATTTAATATGTAGGTCTGCCACATAATAATAGAAGCAAACAGTCAAATATGACAATGCTTTTTACTCAAATGTTCTCTAAACCCATTATATCCAAACAATATGTTTTAAAAACTAATAATAAATCTGTTCCTCAGAGGTAAACTATCGTAACTGACATTTTTTCAAACTTTACAGGAGAGCAGTTTTAATGTTAAATTTTCCTTTTTATTGTTGTTCATGGTTTTCAATGATAATTAGGGGTCATCAAGATCAAGATCAATGATGACCTTTAATTATCATTGAAAACCGTGAACAACAATAAAAGGGAAAATTTAACATTAAAACTGCTCTCCTGTAAAGTTTGAAAAATGTCAGTTATGATGGTTTACCTCTGAGGTACAGAAATATAGACTCACTCTAATAGAATAATCATACCTTAATAATATAATAATAATACCTTTCATGTAGGTTTCATTATAGAAATTTGGCATCTCCCAACCATCTTCTTCATCATCGTAATAATGAGCGTACGTTGAATGGTGCGAAGGAGCAATGGATTCAGCATAAGGTGCAGCTCCATAATAGAAATTAACCTGTGATCCTGTATGGTCTGGACTTGTTTGAGCAATTAATTTCTTTGGTTCTTTTCTTCTTTCAGCTCTATAGAAATTAGTTGGAATTAGAAAAAATTTGATTCAGTTTACTTAAAAAGAAGTACAAGTAGTTTACATAAATATTTAATTAATAATATTACAATGAGTGATACAGAACCGAAATTAATTTAGACTCTCAAAATTGAAATGAATTAGTGTATTTATCCTTAATGGTGAATAAATTTTCTTTTATTTATAACGAATTATCTTTATGTAGATAATGAATGTGATATTACAGAAACTTCATTAGTCTTTGGTTCTTATATTATAAATAAAAAAAATATTTATTTATTATTACATAAATGAATAGCTTTAACTAAAATAGAAATTAGTTACCTAGCACATATCATCCATACAAATAGTGCAATGACAATGAGGAATATCACAGTTGCTGCAATTCCACTAGCAATGTAGGCAAACTCTGATTTATCCTCACAATGGGGTCCAATAAACGACCCAACACATCTGCAAGAGGGTGTTCCCCTTGAGTCCTTAACGCAAGTTCCTTTGTTCTGACAGTAACCCTCACAGACATCTAAAAAATATATGTATGTATTATTAAAAAGACATAAAAAACTTTATATCATCTACTGATTAAGTGTAAATAACTAACCTGTACAAACTTCTCCAGTTCCATTATAACCAGGCTTGCAATCACACTTGAAATCATTGGTTTCTTGGATAAGTAAACAGTAGGCATTAGGATCACAAAGCATCTCTGAGCCATTAACTTCACAAGGATTCCAGCAATCAGATTTGCTTGTCTATAATTTGAAAAAAATAAATAATTTAAACTAATTCTAAGTTTTTATAATTATGACAGAAATCTATGTTATGAATACTTACGGAACCAATGCCTTTGGTGCTTGTATTGATTGGGCAAGGTAAACATGAAGTCTGCTGAGATGCTGGTTGATATGTGCCTTTCTTACATGTTACACAAGTATTTAGACTGGTATTCAAGAATGTACCTATTAATATGAAAATCATTGTTTTTGTTAATAATTAGGCATTCGGAGAACAAATAAATGTGATTAAAATTAAATGTTTGTTAATGATTTACCAGCAAGGCAGACTGGAAGGGAACACTCTTCGACAGTTGCTGCACCAACCCTAGCTGTAGTTCGACCAGTGGGGCATGACTGACAGGCAGCTTCCAAACCTTGCGTCCTGTAAGTTCCGCGTGGACAAGGTTCACACTGACCTTCGAGTCCAAGCTGCATGCCTGATCCACATTCATCTCTGCATTCCTATGTAATTGATTGATAAAATATTTAGATGTTAAAAAAAACACTAATTTAGTAAATTATGTAATTGCTTTCTTAGCTTCAACTAAATATCTAAACAAATATTGACCCTTTTAAGATAATGAAGCATATTGTTCGGTTAAATTTCATGAGTAATTGCCACCAATGAAATCAACCATACTGGAATCAATCAATCAAGAAAAAAAAATCAAAATATCTATAAAAGTGGAGCTAATAGAGAAAAAACTGATTTAGTATTTAGTTTAAACTCCTCAAATATCAGATATATTAGAAAATCAGATCAAAAACTACAGGTACCCAAAAATATTTTTTTTATTATAGCACTGTGCTGTTGATGGGTAGTTATTGTTGGTTATTTTAAATAGTTAAAATTTACTATTAATATAGATTATAGAGATAATTACTTCTTGAGAAACAGCTTCTGTTGTCCTTGTTGTTTTACCAAGTCCACAGAGTAAGCACTTGAAGCTACCCTCTTGGGGTTGGTAAAAACCATGTCCGCAACTTCTGCAAAGTCCTGCTTCTTCATCATAGTATTTTCCGGCAGGACATCTCTCTATAAAATTAATTGATGAAATAAGTAAATGGAACAATTATAGAAGGGAAAAAAAAGTTGTTTTTAACAAACCTTTGCAGTCGGCAGCGGAACGGGCTCCAGGAGAGATAGTCACACCCTGGCGACCAGCGATGGCCGGACAGACTGAACACTGCAGTTGTCCAGCTTCACTTTGGTATGTTCCAGTAGCACAAGGCTTACAGCTTCCAGAGTTCTTATCAAAGTATGTTCCAATGGAGCAAGCAACTGGAAATAAATAATAATTGTTGATTACATAAAGGGGAATAATGGGAAAAATATTGGAAAATGATTTTAGTTTTTCAGAAGAATCATAACAATGTGCAATTTAAAGTCAAAAAATTTAATGATATATGTAATTATATATTATATTTTATTCTATATATTATATATAAATATAAATATATGGGTTGTTTTTATGTGAAATTATTTATAAATTTTAGTTATACATATCTCGTATTTTTTGAGAGAAATTGTTTCATAGCTATTGCGCAATAAAAATGTTTGTTGACAAAAAATATTTTCATACCATGAACAGTAATGCTATAATTAATAAAAAAACAATGCATTACTCAATAGTTGGTTGACAATAGAAAATACACTAAATAATAAAGACTATTTGATGTTTACATACCACAGTTAGGAGCCATGACGACTTGTCCCATGGGACAAGCATAATCTGAGGTGAGTGATAAAGATGCTGGATCAGGCACTGTGTTAGGGAGGATGTCATGAACGTCCAATTGATCTTCCTCAAGTATCAATTTCTCAAGGAGCCTCTGTACTGTTGATCTTTGGTTAGAGTTCAAGTTCTCAACAGGATCACTAAAGAATGAAAAATTAATTATGTAAATGAAATCCTATAGGCATTATACATAACTACGAATTATGCAGATAATAAAAAACTCACTTGACTGCTGGAAATGAAATATGTACACTATATGTATCACTTGTTTGTCGAGGTGTCCTAGAACAGTAAATTAAAGTAGTAAAGAAATCTTTTTATTAAAAAAAAAAATCATTAAACAACAGTAACAATTTATTTTCAATTATATAATTTACCTGTTGGCATCAGTCTCTCTTGATGGTCTTGAATTACGGTGATCACATTTGACATCAATTACAAGGTCTTTGCATTCACGAGTTCCTTAAAATAATATTTAAAACACATAATTAAGAGCAGAATATACTTCTATTAATATATGTTTAAATTTGGTTCTATAACAAAAGATTACTTAAGTAATAATTACCTTCAACAGAATAAGAGCAGAAGTTCCAATCCCTGTTGACTAGATTAATTGCGGCTTTCACTTTCTGTCTCAGGACACCTTGTCCGGCTTCATTACAAAGGACAGATGTAGGGAACATCATGTTCACCTTAAAGACTCTCTGAGCTGGTTTGGATGCTAAAACATTTATTAGATTATTAAGTGATAACATGCTTGAAAAGGGGTATTAATCAGTTCTTTAACAAGACCAGAGTGAATCATAGAACAAGAAATGTTTTACTAATTACCAGAACATGCTGGGTAAATTAAGGGAAGTTCTGGGTTGTCTGTAGGCCTCCAGAAACCCTCGGCTCCGCAAGTGTAGAACTTAGGAACTGGCTGTGAGAAAGATAATCCTGGTCCACAATTTATCTCGCAAACTTTAAACTGTCCTCCAGAACCCCAATCTTTGCACTGTTGGTTTCCTCCAACCGGATCAGCGAGCAAAGGACAAAACTCGGCTAAAAGATATAAAAACAATTTTTAATACAACACATATACTGGCAGAACATCAAAATTGAATTAACTAATAATCTAATTTTTCTTGTTTGAAATTAAAAAAAAAAATCATATAATTTCTTTTTTAATAAATTTAATTCCAGTTGCTTAATAAAAATTAAGTAAATGACCAAACGTTTAAAACTTACATAGTACATAAACCCTGAAAGAACAGGTAGCAGAGTTTCCTGCTTGATCGAAAGCAACATAAGCAATGAGGTATGTGCCCCAAAGTAAACTCTGGCCTGGTCGATGACCACTCTTCTCTTCAACCTTGACAACGCCTATGTTATCGGTAAATCTTGGTTCATCCCATGTCACAACGGCTGATCCATTCTTTGCAATGACCCATAAGTCTCCAGGACAATGTTCCACTTTAGGAGGGATCTGGTGGAAGAAAATAAAGCATAAATAATGCATTAATAGTAATTGTATATGAGAAAACAATACTTTAATCCTCATAATATTTTTAATAATTTTGAATAGGATATTTTACTTTATCGACTTGTAACTGGTCACAGTTGGATCCTGTGAATCCAGCAGGACATGAATGCTGACTGCACTGAGACGGTACCCTTCTTTCAACTCCTCCTGTGATATCATCGTAACCAGACCATGTAAGTACCAAGCCTTGATATAAAACTGGCTCTGTTCTACAATCTCGAACCTGAGTGTCAAGAAATTTGAAGGATTATAATTAGGACTTCATCAACAGAACTTATTTAATAAAAAATAAAAATGACTATTAACTAAAACCTCTTCACGTGATCAATAATGAAACATTAAAAAGTTCTTCTGTCATCAAATGAAAAAGAATATAATATTTTATTGGTGAAATTATTAGATAATAACTTATGTTTAATTTAAGATCATAAATAAAACCAAAACTTGTCCTGAGTTTTAAAAATTACTTTCTAATCACAATTATATGAGCTAAACTGCTATGATACACTATGGAATGAACTAAGCTCTACCTTAGTATTACAATAATAAAAATCATAACATATAATAAATATCTCATAAGTACCTGTTTTTGAATATCATTTGTAACATCCAAAGCCCTTCCCCAAACTTGAACTTTACTTAAGTGACCTTGGAATCCTGCTTCTGTATACGCTTTGATTGTATCTGGCCTTGGTTTTCCAAGAACGACCCATCCACTGAAACATTCAAATTCATTAGTTATTTTAAAGCATACAAATATTGATTTAAATATAAAATAGCAACTCTTAGAATTTAATTAAACAATTAATTTTGATACTATTCAAAAGTCATTCTTATACTCACTATTCTGGAAGCTGTTTTCCAGTTCCATAGCCTTCAACTTTGCTAGCAATTAAGCCTTCAGTTACCAGAGTCAACGTGCCCTCAGACCATACGATGGCAACATGATGCCACTGACCGTCGTTTATGGTTGCATATTCATGGAAAGCTAGGAAAACATCTTGAAGTTCTGGAAAGATGGAAACTAAGACTCCGCTGGAGTGAGCCTGAACAAGCACTCTCCTTCCAGTAGCCATGTAGCCAGAGCTGTAACAGTATTATATCGTCTAAATTATGTTTCTCAACTATTATTACATTGGCTGAATATAGCTGTTTAGATTTTGTGGACAGTAATCTCAAATATTGAAGGAAGATTATGAAATTCACAACATGGATTTTCCAATTTACTAAAATGGACATAAAAAATATTAAGTTTATCTACGTCAGTCAAAATACATATTAATTTTTGTGCAATGGTTCATTATTAGAATATTTGTAATTGTACATAGAAGAAAAGTATTGTTTAATTATATGATAGACACTTAGGACTTACTCAACACTATACAAGGTGAAAAATATTCCAGATTCATCCCTATGAGCGAACTGAACCCACATGGCAATCGTAAAACTGGTTTTGCCTGATAGAACAAATGGAACAGAAAGAGCTGCACTGCTGTCAGAAGATTCGGGGAAAGAAAGATCATAATCCACTTGTATTGCTGTAACAATTTCATAAATATAAATGTGATGCAATGCTACACTTTTTTAAAATATTAAAGGATTGAGTCACTTACTTTTTCTGCAATCATCACCGGTCAAATTGAATGGGCATTGACAGTAGAACCTGTTTGTGAGATCGATACAGGTAGCAGTTGGTGGGCATGAGTTCTCTTTACAGTCAACAATGTCTTCATCACAATTTTTACCTAAAATATAACATTGATAATAAATCAGAAATCCTTAAAATGAAAAATATTTAAGTATAATATAATATTTAAAAAAACCCAGACCTGTGAATCCTGGAGGGCAAATGCACATGTATCCTGGACCAGTGTCCACACAAGTGGCTCCATTTTCACACACATTTGCTTCACAAGCATCAAGTTCGTATTGGCAACCGACGCCTCTAAAATCTGCCGGACAGGTGCAGTTCAGTCCTGATCCAAAGTCCTGACACTTGCCGCCATGCATGCAAGGGCTACCAACGCATCTTTCAGGTGCTGTCTCACATTGTTTACCATCAGTTCCAGAAGGACAACTAAAAGAAAAAATAATTTTTCTGTACTACAGTACTTTTTTCATAGAAGAAAAAAAAACAGAAAAGTAGAAAAAGTTTAAGTATAATATGCTTTACTAAAAGAGAAAACATGTAGGTGTTCTTACAGCAAACTACTAAAATGTAGAATAACTTCTTTGTTAAATAATTGCATTAAATTATAAATTTATAATTAATATAACTTAATCAGAACTAAAGATAGATAATATTTAAGTAAAGATAAAAATAATGAGAAATCCAAAAAAATAAATTTGACTATTTTTTCAATAATTGAAAGTAATTAATAACCTAACAATAGTGATTAAAAAAATTATCAAAGTCAAAATTATTAAATATTTTAATATTAGGAAAGAAATAAACCATACACGCAGAAGAAATCTTGGAAGAGATCGATGCAAGTTGCATCATTTTGGCATGGCCTGTTGGTACATGAGCCGATATCATGTTCACATCTTTGACCGGTCCAGCCCGTGGGGCATTCACAGTTGTAACCATTAATTCCATCCCTACACTGTCCACCATTCAGGCATGGTGAAGATGCGCAGTCATCTATATTGGTCTTAAAAAAAAAAATTATTAAGATAAACAAAAGCTGGATTAGTGGATGAGAAAATACAATTATTAAAGAATACTTTTATTTTATTTTAGTATGTACATTTAATTACAAAAATATATTAGCCTACCTCGCATAATTCACCAGTGTAACCTTTATTACATTGACATACAAATTTATTATCAAGATCTATACATTTCTCTGTTCCTTCAGAACTGCAAGGATCGATTTGACATTCATCGATTTCAGCTTCACATAAGATTCCTAAAAAATAAACAATAAATAAAAATATTTTAATCAAAGATATCTTTTTTTTAGGAAAGACGACACAAACGATGAATGCTAAGAAGTTAGATTCTTCATTTAACTAGTGATCATACACTACTATTTTACCATTTCTAAATTTCAAACAATACGACCCATTATTTCTAGATATTTCTTCACATAAAATTTATTTTTAAATGAATGAAAATGTTGATTAGATGATACAGAAGTTAAAATATAATTTATAGTGAATACAAATTTAATCTGCTGTTTTTCTTATATTCTTAAGTTAACTCACCTAAGAAACCAGGCCGACACTTGCACACAAATGTATCAATCATATCTGCGCATGAACCTCCATTTTGGCAAGGGTTTGATGCACAATCATCAATTAGATGTTGACATTTCTTTCCAGTATAACCGGGTTCGCAATTGCATGTGAAGCCATCGACAAGATCAGTACAAACACCTCCGTTTTCACAAGGACCACTAGCACAGTCATTCATGTTTATCTCACAGTTTTCACCTATTACAAGAAAAAATTCAATTGTATATGGTATTAAATTTCAAAGTAACTAAATTGAGTTCAGTTAATGATTTGAACAACTACCTGTCCAGCCTGGGAAACATATACATTCATGAGTAAAAAGCTTATCAATGCAAACACCGTTTTCACAAGGGCTTGGAGTACAAAGATCAACTTTTTCCTGGCATCGTTTTCCACTAAATCCAGGAGGACAATCACATTTAAAGTCGTCAATTAAATCTGTACAGTTGGCACCCAGCAAGCATGGTTTCTCAGCACAATCATCTGTAATGATATAAAACTGAAATTGTTAATAAATAGTGTATAGAATCGATACATTAAAATATAAATCATAAAAATTAATAATAATTGAAATTTGATGTCAATTCCATAGTGATTATTTTGAACTTTTTATCTCTAATTTAAAAAAAAATTAACAAAATATGAAAAAAATTTGTACTGTATACTTCAATCATGCAGTTGAAATAATAGGAAGTAGGTTTTTAATTAAATAGTTAATTATTACTAACCAGTGTTGATTTCACAGTGCTGTCCTTCCCAGCCTGGAAGACATTCACACTTGTACCTGCCTTGTAATAATGCTGTGCAAGTAGCTTCATTTTTGCATGGATTTCCATTTGCAGTGCACGGATTGATCTAGAAAATAAAAAGTTTATTAATATGTTGTTCACCAATTTTATAGTACATTATAAGATAAACTAATTATTTAGATTCAAAACCAATTTGAAGTTAACTAACTGTTATATCACAATTGGGGCCAGTATATCCGGAACGACACAAACATGTATAGTTATTTATGCCTGGTTCATCTTTGCACATTGCTCGCTCAGGACAAGTATCGTTTTTACAATCTGATCTTTCTTCTTGGCAGTTTATGCCGCTATATCCTGTAATGTACGATAACAATCAATATAAATTCTTTTGACAGAATATTTATAATCAAAATCATAAACATTATATAATTTATTTTAATTACACCCGGGTTCGAATCCAGACCCTGGGCTTCTTTTCTCTTCAAAATAAAAAAAAATTATGTAATTTAATTTACCTGGCTTGCAGTTACATCTGTATCCCTGAGGAAGATCCTTGCAGGTACCGCCATTGTAACAAGGTTGAGATGCACATTCATCAATATCAATTTCACACCTCCTTCCGGAAAATCCAGCTGGGCAGAAACATTGGATGCTATGCGCTGTAATAATGATTTAATAATTAGTACAATTTTAAATATTGAAATAAATGTAAAAAAGGGTTATTTTGACTTATCTGCCTAACAAGGAATACTGATACGTTCTTATATCATATAAGGAATACATTAAATATATTTTAATCTATTGGCTCAGCAACATTAATAATATCAGTAAATGCTTTTGGACTTCGGTTTTCAACTTTTTTTTTTGCATGTAAGCCATTTTATTCCTAGAAAAACTAACAATACAGTAGATGAGATAATTTTTCCAGAATCAAATAAGAAAAGTAACCTACCCATGGGTACACAAAGGCCACCATGAAGACAAGATGTTTCAGAGCACTGAAGAGGATGACAATCTTCCCGAGCTGATGAACCGGGACCTTTAGTAATTAAGTTGGTACCGCATTCAATACAAGAAGTCTGTCCACTTCGTGGTTGGTAGAAGTTGGCTGGGCATAGAGCACATGGGGCAAGACCAGTATCTGAGTACTGTCCTGGAGGGCATTTAGCTAAGGAAAAGATAAAATAGTGATAAGCTTAAAATATTTATAAGCAGAACTTAACTAATATAATACTTTATTTTATTTATTAAACATTAAACAAATGTTATAACTATTGTCAAACAGTGAAATGACCACACTCAAATAGTTTTTTATCTATAAGTTATAAACTAAAACATTGAAGAATTAAGGATGATACTTGAAATATCTTTAATCCTCTTTAACTCATGTTTTCGAAATATATTATTATTACAGGCTTTGGTATATAGAGAAAATATATTGGAACAGTAACTTACAGCGACAAAAGCTTTTTCCAGGTGCTGCTGGTTGATAAGTATAAGTATTTGCTGGACAAGCTTGACAATCCTTGTAACCACCAGTTGGAGGTTCAGATGTGTAACTGTTTCTTGGACACTCAAGACAAGGGACGAGACCAGTTGGAGAATATGTGCCGTACCCACAGACAGGAACACAGTCATTGATGTTCTTGGATCCTAAAGTTAAATGTTAATAATTAGAACATAGAATAATTTAAATTTTAAAATAATATATGATAAAGAGGTTTATGTTATTAATTATTATTGGATTAAATAAAAAAAAAATTATATGTACTTAGTAAACAATATAAATTTACTTATTTTATTTTTTTGTTAGTTGTTATAATTTTTAAATATATTTAATATTTATTTTATATTTAATAATAATATATAAAAATATTTAAAAATTATAACAACTAACAAAAAAAATAAATAAAAAAATGACCAAAATCAACAAGATCCTTATTAAAGTAATGCTTAATGAACATTCTTCCCCTTGTATACATCGCAAATTGCGAGAACATGTAGAGAAGGGCTCAGTGAAGAGAAAGGATGTGTCTGACCGAGATGCGAACCAGGATGGCTCAGTTGGTAGAGTACCATGACGAAAACATGGGAGACCTGGGTCTGAATCCCGGTCCTGGACACATCTTTTCTTTTCAAATAAAAAAAATATTTAAAAATATGAATTTAAATTTACTTTTATATATATATGTACAAATTTATAAAATCATTCCTTGCAAGTTTAAAAAATACTGAAAATAAATGATCCACTAAATTATATTGAAAATTAATATTAATTTTCATGAATACTTATCTTTGTTTGTTTCAAAATTACTTTTTTTAGATTTGATATAAGTTAAATATGGCATATGTGACATTTGCCAAACAGAGAATTGCCACCTTTAACACATTAACGTTATCAAATGGAGTAAACAGATATTTTTTTTCCTGTATATTATTATCAAATATAATAAGGGTATAATCATATGAATAAGGTATGTGATAGAAGGTACCTTCTTCTCTTGTATATGTTCCCAGAGGGCATCTCAGGCATGCTCCCTGCCTATCCCTGTCTTGATAAAAGCCTTTTGGACATGGTGTGCATGTTTTTTGCTTAACAGCAGCATATGTTCCAGCAGGACAATGTACTGAAAAAAATATAGATATATTTTATTAATTATCATTTAATGAAATCTGATTTTATTGTTTTTTAAGGTTTATTAAGCATTAGTTTCCTGATACATTTTCTAGTTTTTTTTGTGCAAGCTAAAATTACAAAAGAGAAAAAAAGTAATTTTTTTTAATTGATCAATTATTAAGGAAAGTAATTTTTGCTTATTAAAATCAATATAATACTCACAGCATCTAGGGACTTGGTTAGGATCCATATTAAGAACTTCTCCAACATTACATGTGAAGCCTCTTGAGATAGTTGATGACAAAGCTTTCAGTGGAGGACATTGGTTACCAATGGCAGATATGTTCAAAAGTGGTTCTATAACTGCACTTGCATATGGAACTGAGAGATCAAAAATGAGGTTCAACGTTGAACCACAGAGGTCATATAGTTGGGGTTGCCTTACTGCAGGAATGATGACCAATGTGAAATCGACCTGTAAGACAAATAAAATATTAACAACTAATTTAAATTATTTATGGTATTATTATTAATAAATATTTTCAATGAAAATATACCTTAACTACGTTATCATCAAGTAAAGATGGCGTTGCAGTGATGAAGGAAACGTTCATATTGACATTAACAGCAGAACACCGCTGGCTAAGTATGGTGTTGATCTGACCGTAATACTGTGACATCAGGTCGGTGTATTGTGGTAAGCAGGATGAGCTGACAGCTCCATTTGCCCTATAGGTCATTGTTGCAACGACGTTGTAATCGGCTTGCTGTGTATCTAGAAAAATAAAATATAATAAATTTAATTACTAAACTAGATTAAAAATATTCTGTCATATTATTATTTTCAATGATTAATAATCACCTTCGGAAACACAATCAGGTACAACAGAACTAGGAGTCCATGGACTTTTGTTTGAGCAGCTATATGTTTTTACTGGTTCTCCATCAGTAAATCTATTTGTTCAAAAATAATTAATAACAAAGATAATTTTTAAATATAAATTTAATTATTTTTTAATACTAGTTTACCTAAATCCTCTATTACATGTTGCAATACATTGTAGTCCAGCTTCACGTTCACCTGGAATGCAATTCAAAGCTCCGTTTGCTGGTGGTTTTAACTCCCAATCAACGCATGATGTGGCTTGTACAGCAACCTGTTAAATGATAATAATAATAATTATTGTTTATAATCAGAATTATATATATTGTAATTTAAAATAACCATGTAAAAAATAGATTGATATCATAAATGAGTTTCAATAAATGAATATTTTTTAAATTAAAATTGTTTAAAACTATCTAAAAATAATTGCAAACATTAATTTTAAGACAAGAAGTAAAATAGTAAGAGGTATGATTATTGTTTTATTTTAATTTTGTCTCTAACATCCTATACTATAAATAATTTCAGTTTATTTTCCAATCAACTAAAAAAAACTTTGAGAATAATAGTAGTTTCAGGGGAAACTAATAACACACATATATAAAGTGTAACTAGGTTTATTGAGCACATTGAACATTAACTACTATCTTCTAAGAGAGAGAGAACCTTCCAGTCTCTCCACTGCCAACTATATTACACTGTGCCCAACACTTACATTAATGATATAATAACATAAAATCAAATATTCTCATAAAAACTGTATTTATAATAAATGTTGATTACCTGGAAATGACACATAGCTTTGTTTCCATACTTGTCTGCTGCAATAACTGTGACATTTTCGAATGATCCAATAGGAATTGTCGCTTTATCAGGAACAAACGTTACTGAAACTTCTCCTGACGCATCTGAGACATTAACTCTCCTCCTAGTTTCATTGAAGTTGACAACGTAGCTGTCTTGTTTATCAACTAGTTCAATAACATAGCTTTGTGGGCAGCTTAGAAGAGGAGGTGTTTCATCTATATACAAAGTAATAATAAAAAAAATTAGCCTTACAAATAAGTATCAATGATATTATATTATTGATATTAATAAGATTTACATAAGTAGCAATAAAAATCACTTAACAACAAAAATTAAAATCAAAATAAATATGAATGATTTTTTTACCTGTAACAGTGATATTAATTTCACATATGGCTACATTTCCATCAAAGTCATAAGCAACATACTTCACAGCCATGTCTTGGAATGTTGTAACAGGAGTCTTGAAGCCATGTGGCTTGACTTCAAGTCTAGCTATGGAGCCACTATTATCTATAGCAACTGGCTCCGTTATGTTAACTGGTTCTAAACCATGTGGACCTCTCCTTACAATAATTGGGTGTGGAGGGCAATTTTGGAATACTGGTGGTTCATTGTCTGTAAAATGATGGTACATTTTTTTAAATGTTCCATTTATTAACAATCTATTAAAAATTGTTTATACAGTAATAGTTTTCTTACCAACGCATGGTGAATAGCCATAATCAAAGCCAAGCAGAGGAGCTTTTTTAGGTTCTTCACAACCCATGAGTTCGAATTTCAAACAAGCATTGTCCATGTAACTTACAATACCTAGGAAAAAAAAAATTGAAAAATCAAATGAAGTCTAAAATAACAGTTTTAATAAATTTGCACTATTAATTTAAATACTATTAATTAATACCTAAAATGACAAATCTGGCAGAAACATATTTTGGTAGGGTGATCATTGCAAGTTCACCATAATTTCCAGGATCACGCATCGTGAGATTGAAATTTGGGAAATAGACAACGTAGTTATCATTTTCAGCTTGTTTATAGAAAAACCTAATTTCAGTTGGACGTCCGACAATATCATTTGTAACCACACCTTTCACCAAAATAGCCTTTAAATGATTAAAAATAATTTAATAATGATTGTGATAATAGATACGTAGATTTATTGAACAACACCAAAAAGCAAGATTACTATTAATGATCAACATTACAGGATTGCATACCTTGACTCGATAAACTTGGCCTAAATCAACACTGACGTATGTAAAAGTTTCTTGTTTTCCGCACCAACCAGTAACTGAATTTAGTCTAATATTTCTTGCTTCATAGTTTGGCCTGTAATCAATATTAAAATATAATTTTAAAAGGCATTAAACACATAGATAAAATGAAAAGTTTTAATATTATTTACAAAAATAAAAATTATAAGTATTTATAAAAATATAAACCATGATATTTGAAACCATAAATTTACCTTTCAGAAGTTGAGTTTATTGCTGAATCAGGAATTTTTCCTGAAGTTAAACCTAATGGCCTTACAACTGTGCACTCAGGTTCTCGTATGCATGTGATGGGGCGTGGGTTAATTAAAATGTAACCAGGTCTAGTGCAACCGAACTGGACTTCAGAACCCTAGAATTAATAAAAATTAATGAATACGCTCACGTACAACATGTACAACAAGGGAACATGGAACATTCATGAACTTTTGTACAATTTCTATAAAAGTAAGTACGGACATTAATTAATTTATATAATCAAACACCCACATACTGAAGTTATTTTCTGTAAATGCTGTACAAAACACAGTGGACCACACATTTCCCAACTACTACAAATAAAATCTTAATATATTTGGACACAATTATATACAGGACTTGAGATAAAGAAATCGATAAGATCTATATAGAAGCAGAACTGGGCTTTCGTAATTTATAAATGATTACAACTTGATCATCTGGTATTTTTTTTTTACTTATTAAATCATTAATTGAACTAAGCAAACAAAAAACAAATAAAACATTAACCTGTTCATAGCTTGTAGCAACCTGATAACCATCTATTGGCCTACCGGGATCTTGACAAACAGGACCCTCACATCTCAGATCTCCAAAGTCCCAAATACCATTACTTTGGCATCGGACTACATTATCATGCCTGTCAGTTTGTCCAGCCAACTTAAAGGTGTCTTGACACCCAAAGAAGAAGGAAGATTGATATCTTGTGTCAAGATAGTTGCCATATTCAGCACCTGGAGTAGGCACAGGATTTCCACAATCTACTCGAGGACATGCAGGAAGAGCTCCAGAGAGCCAATAATCAGGTACTCCCTGTAAAAGTCAAATGAATGAAATTTAAATAAGAATAACATAAGGAAATATATTAAAATGAACTTAACACTAAGGATTATTAATTATTAAAATTATACTATATAATAGTAAATTAATTTCCCTTACCATTTTAGGATCATAGACACACTGCCTAAAAGATGATGTAGCTGTTCTTCTCAGTTGCCTTCCTGGGCTATTACATTGGATAGTGACATTTTGTTGGAATGGTACTAACTTTGATTCTTTATTCAGCCTTACAATTTCTAATCCTTCGTTTTTGTTATCTCCTAATGATACACATTGAGCATCTGGAAAACAATAATTAAACTGTAATTTAATATATAAAATCAATATTTATAATGGATTTATAAATAGTTATTCATATCCAATGAAGGAGAAAGAAATAATAACGTAAAAATAATTTTAAATGAATATTCAAACAGAGAAGAGATTTAAGATACTTATGTCATCCTACCTAAACCCTTATATTGTAAGGGTTTATGTAGGATGACATATAATCCTACTAATTATATTGTAAGACACCAATATAATTAACTAAAGTAATAACACAACAGATTTAAAACGTACGTTGACATTCTGGTACAGTTCCGTTCCAAGCACCTCCAGAAGTACAAAGAAGGGACGCAGATCCTACCATAACATAGCCAAATTTGCATTGAAAACTAACTAGATCCATGAAGTGATATTTCTCCTGAAAAATATTAATAGGTTCAATAACTTTTTAATTCAGACTCTATCAACAATATTAGATATTGATTTATCAATGGACTTAAATAACTTATTTAAGATTAATTAAAACATAGATAAATTCTTACTTTAGTTGACAAAATCATTCCATTTTCTGGTGGTTCTAAAGCTGGGCACATGACTGGTACGCAAGTTTTGTTTCTTTGGAAAATATCACCATCTCTTTCTCCTGTTTCTGACGAGTCAATAGCGAATCCTGCTGTGCCATTTTTCATATATAACTCATAGCCAACATTGCAAACACAAGAATAGTTTCCTGGGCTGTAAAGATAGATAACTTTAAATAGAATTTGGTTTTATTTTGAATAATATTACATTTTTATTTGACGGGTCCATACCTGTTAATACATTTTTGATCGCAACCTCCATTGTTCTCTAAACATTCATTGACGTCGGTACATTCAAGCCTGGTGCATCCCATAACTTCTAAGCGCATACAAGGAGCAACAACGTAGTCCTTAAAGAAAATCAAATTTTAAAATTAATAACATAAAATTTACAAATATTTAATAAAAATCTAAATTTTATTATATATACCTGAATTTTAAATTTAATATACTGTGCTTCAATGGGTACTGGAAGATTCAAAACAGATAAGCTTGGGCTTAAAATTCGGAACTCTACAGGTGTCCCATCAGGATTGGTGTAATCTTTCATCACATCAGTTAAGTTATTTGTATACTAAAATAAAACAATTATTTAAAAAATAAACACATCAAAACTTTAAATTATTTCAAATTAAAAACAATAATAATGGAAACTAAAATAAAAAATATTACTTGTATTCTAATAGCAGAGGTGAAAGCAATAGAACCATCAGGTCTAGGAGTGCTTTGTGTTCTGAATCCTCGAATAACAGTTGGTGCTCGTAAATCTACAAGTACCCAGTTGCCGCCAGGTTCTAAACTGTTACCACACCATCCTAGTCTGCTGTTGAGCCTCACCATCTATGATTGAGAATTTTATTGAAAATAAAAATTTGATAGCGATGTATAATAAAAGTATAAAAATAAATTTAAAAAATGATAATAATGGTACTAACATCTTTAGTGTACCCTGCCTCCAAACCAGACACTGTTATGGCCTCATCAGGAATACCTCCTGTAGTAAAACCGAGGTCTCCAACTGGTCGACATTCCATGCTACCGACGAAACCAGTACGGCATTTACAATGGAAACTACCAGCAGTGTTTACACATTCTGTGGAAGCTTGATCACACTGGCTACTTCCACATTCATTGATATCTATTCATAAATAAATCAAAATTATTTAGTGAAATAAGCAATGAATAAATATAAAATATAAATATAATTCTGTAAAAGTACCTTCACATCTGGGAAGATTGAGAAATTCCTGGTTTGGACCACACCTGATGACGCTTGAACCAATCAGTTTAAAGCCTCGATGGCACTGGATTCTTCCTTCATCACCGTACAAATAGGTTTTGGTCGTGTCGAGTACAAAACCATTGGGTATTTCAGGTATAATGGGACACTGCGATCCTGAAAATTAAAAAAAAAAATAAGCTCCTTATTCGTAGAATAAAAAATTTTAAAATTTGATGGAAACTTTTGTCCTAAAGGCAATACTTATTTAATCAGTATAAACCACCATAATAATGGTTACTATAAAGAGATCTGTAATTACAAGTCATGTATGACTCGAGATACATGACATTGATATATGAATGAAGATTGTAAAATCTTCAGTCTGGGACAAATCTAAATATTTTTATTCCACCAAAAGCCGCTAAATTTAAATACATTAACCAAATATTTATATTTATATAATAAAAAGTGATTTTTTAATACTTACTTGAACAAACGGGAACATCGCTTGACCATGTTCCATTACTCATACACAAAATTACTGGATGTCCATTCCTAGTATAACCTGGTTCACACTCAAATCTGACAATAGTCCCATAACTTCTTCCACCGCCATTTAATATTGTCGCATTAGCATGAGGTGTTTCTGGCAAAGGTGGACATTGAGATGCTGCAAACATAAATATAACATGTATACAAATTATACATTAATTATTTCCAATTTTTTTCAAATTAAGAATAAAATAAAATAAATCTAAAATTTGTTTTTATATATTACCTAAGCAAGCTGGTAACCTTTCCCATCGACCATCAGCTAGACAGGAAACCTTTTCAATTGGTCTTCCAGATAAAAATGCAAAACCTGCATAACACTGATACATAGCTTCACCTTTGAATGTAACATTGGTTGATCCAATCGAAAAGCCATTGTCAATTTGAGGTACTGGTCCACAATATACCTCTGTAAATTGAGTATTATTCACAATTAGTAATTAAATTTTAAAAAGTCCATAAAATAAAGTAAATTTTTGGCATTGATTATACCTTGACATCTTGGTATATACGACACCGACCAGTTACCACCAGGCTGACATTCTGTAGTGATTTTAGCTTTACCGGTTGCAAACTCTTGACCAATTGGGCATGTGAATGTGACAACTGTTCCAAACGCAGTTTCCCTACTTGAAGCTAAAGCACCTTCTCCAGGTCTCAGTACAGGGCAATCTTAAAAAAATATTTGGTTATATGTTAAATAAATAATTTAAATATTACTTTCAGTATAATTAAATGTATTATTAATACAAACCTGCAGAAAACGTTGCATGCCATCCTTTGGAATTGTGAAGTGCATCAGTAGTAAATCTGACGAGCATATCACCACTTGAAGCTGTTAATGTTATACGAGGTACTGAATTTCCAGAAAATCCATTTCCTGGGTGAAGTCTTAGACCAGATGTAGTGACACCATCAAAGATTTGAACACTGTCAGAAGGATGTACAAGCATAGAATCGAAGCGTAAGGAGATTGGAGCTCTTGAAGGACTACGAAGCCTCAAAAGGCAGTCTTGATTACTTGGGTAGTTTGACAGACCAAAGGCTGGAGATGTCAATGTTCCATTGCTTGCAACAATTGTAGCACGGCATCCTATTCAAAAGTAGAAAAAAATGTAACATTACTACAGAAATACTTAAGAATATTATAATTCACCACAAAAAAATCAAACATTTTTTAAAATATCCTGAAACAATTAGGATGGCAAAAGTTATCAGAAAAAAAGAGCAGGTAGCTGTGACTGATCTATTGAAGATCAATTTAACCCTGGAGCGGGCGTGCGGCGGCACTCAGTACCGCATTTCTTGTTAAACGTGTCCCAACTGGAACCATAATACCTGATGGCTCCTGTCGTGACATGTATTCGTTATCTATGCCTTTTTGATCAATAATGAGCCTACAGTTCGTTCTTTGTTGTTTATAGTCAGTCGTTAGTGAGAATTTATCCCGTCACCTCCTAATTGCAGAACTCCGTACAGCGCGTGCTTTGAAATGTAAGTACATTTTCATTACTTTTATATTTGATTAAAAGTTTCTTGTAATTATTATTCTACTAAATTAAAATACTTTAGCATATACTGCAAACTATTGTAAATTAAAATGTCATCAATATTTATAGGGCTGAGAAATCGTACAGAGAACCAGATGAAATTATGGCGCTTTTACGGTAGCTCAGTGATGAATCTGATGGTAATAAATTTGATTTCTCGGATAGTAGTGAGGGAGAAGATGAATTAATTCGGATCATGATAGTAACTCGGAACAATCTAACGTTGAAGAAGACATTGAAACTAAACAGGTAGACAATTTTTTTATTGGCCGAGATTCAGATACATTGTGAATATCAAACCCTACGGCGATACAATAAAAAAACATTGTTAAAATAGTACCAGGTCTGACAAGGTTTACTAGAAATTTATCATCTGAATTAAACATGTTTTTGGCCTTCGTGACAGAAATGATTGACGATATTCTGCTATTTATCAATAAGTATATTGAGGTTAGAAAGACAAAATTAAAAGAGATCGAGATATGAAGTACACAACAAGATTTGAAATTATGGCTGTTTTTGGTTTGCTTTATTTACTTGCAATAAAAAAAGGAAATAAAACAAATGTGGAGGAAATGTGGAAAGGTGATGATGGTTCGGGGCTTTTGATTTTGCGAGCTGCTTTTAGATATTTTTATTTATATAGAGATTTTTATTTCTCTGCAGGTCGATGCGTTTTGATGTTAAAAGTACAAGAATTGATCGAGAAAGAATCGATAGGAATTGCTGCAATAAGAGACTGCTTTCTTAAATTTGTCAATAATTGCAAAAGAAATTATTCCTTGTCACAATTTGTTACAATTGACGAAATACTACAAAAATTGTACTAAAACCTTTGTTATATTCGAAAATTATATTGTATTTTACTTAATAAAACTAATTTCTAAATGATTATATTGTAATTTTCAATTCCCTATTGCAAATGATAAAAAACAAGCGATGTGGTACTGAGTGCCCCTTCAACTGTTACAGTCAATGGCGCGCCCACTTCAGGGTTAATGAAAATGCAAATTTATATATGACTTTATTAATTTAGTAATTATATAATGAAATTAAGAACACAATTGCAGATTTTATGAATTAATCTTTATTTTAATTTTGTATATTAAAATTTTTAACTATATTTAAAAATATTTTCATTTAATTCCATTATTGCACTTGTATTCATGATATACTTTGATCGAATATAATGTTTTATTTTAAAACATTATTAATTTAAACTTTGTTAATTAAATAATGTAACAATAAAATTTCAGTATAATACAATACTAAAACAACAAAACCTTTCAATCCTCAGTCTACTTTCTATAGATATAACAATAAATTTTACAATTAATATACCTTGAGAATATCTGATTTTGAAGCCTTTTCTTGAATCACCGAGACTTGTTTTGAAATAGAGATATAGCTGGTTTCCAGTAGACATTATAAGCCTTGGGTTCGATTCTCTCTGCCCAGTAAGTCTTCCAACAGGACGGCTTTTTGGTGTATCACCATCACGAATTAGAATATAGTCTCTCCCCAGTTCAAGATCTAAATCTTCAATCTGCAAAATGAGGTATTCAAATTAAATGGAGAAAATAATTAATAGTTACTAATTTGTTGAATTCTTGAAGAAAGAATTATTATTATTATTGAAATTCTTATTATTATTATTATTGAAATTCTTGAAGAAAGAATTATTATTATTATTATTTAATTTTCATTTGCACCTGCGCAATTGCGCATCCAGCAAATTTGATCCAGATGTTTTTCTCTTTGCTATTGTACAGGAATATCGAGTTTTGGAATGAAATATCAATTTTTCAGTAGGTCTCTTGGCCAATGTCTTTTTAATCTTTTAATTTTAAATTAAATTTTAATTTTTAAAATTTATCCCATTCAATTTTTTAAATATATTTTTATTTTATGAAACATTTTCAAGACTAAAACCATTAAATTAATAGTTTTCATAAATTTCCAATAAAATTATTACAATAAAATATAATCAATCTCGATTACTTACTTCCAAAGTTATGATTCTCCCTGACTGTGCAGTAACGATGTACAGACACTCAAGACCTCCTGGGTACTTTTTGGGATAGCCTGGTGAGGTAATGGTTTGTGGTTGAGTTGTAGCTCTTAAATTTCCACCACAAAGCTGTGGTTCAGTTTTCCAAGAAGCCCTGAATAAGAAAAAGTAATACATAAGAAAGAAAAATTGATTTAAAAATAATTTTTATTGATAATGGGTTATGTTTTACAGTTAATTGACATAGACATCAAATGTAATCTTACCTAAAACCTTTCTTTTCAACTGAAGCATCAGTACTAAATTTGATTATCATAAAATTCGAAGCAGATACAAATGAGGTATTTGCGATTTCTGGTTTTCCTGAAAGAGTAGCCAAGTTTACTGACTTCTCTTCTGTTCTTCCTCCAACAAGGATTTGTACGGTATCAAATGCTTTTTCTGTCTCAAACTCTTGGAACTGGAATAATTACAGGTAAATAATAAAATACAAATATTACTCTATTTCATTGGAATAATTCATTGATATTTAATTTTACCTGAAGCAAAATATTATGCCCATGAGGACCTTCGAGAGTCCATTTACAGTTCATAAGTGCTTCATATTTCTGAGGGTAGTTGGGACTCTCGACCACATCACCGCTGCTGGCCATGTAGTAGTTGCAGTTTGAAGGGCAGTCAATTTCATCAGACCAATCGCCACAGTCATTTTGCTTGTCACATTTGAATGCCCCATTCACACATTGTCCATTTGAACAATGGAATGATCCTGAAAAAACATAATTGTATTATTGGAAATAACATGACGCTAGAAAAGGAGCAGGATGTTGTCATGCACCCTTCTATTGGGAAGTATTATGAAGTATTATGCTGTGCTGCATCATTAAATTTATATTTATTGAGACTCTTACTGCTTTAATTTGTTATTTAAAATTATTGTCCCAGTTGATTTGCACTGGCCATAATCACTCAAGAAATAAATAAAACCCAACAGATCCTTTTATGTTGAGTTATGGATGTTGTTGTAACTTTGATTATTGCTGCTTTAATTAGGCCATAAATGCCAACTTCTGTTATTACCATAAAGTAAACCTGTTATAACCAACATAAGATAAACTACAATAAAAAAATCCTTTTTGAAAGGTTTATTTTACCAACAGCACTTAAAGGCGTACACAGCATCATATATTAGGAGGTGCATAAAATATAATATCATAATAACAGGTGTCTTTTCAAACTCAGAGGATATGTTATACTTTCCTCTAAAAATTGTTTTAAGAATTTACTGGATAAAACCTATTTAAAGAGTTTTTATAGTAATATTATATAAAATTTTAAAATTTTTTAAGCCCTCTTGCATATGCCTATCATTGTGTTACAGAATCTTACAAGGAATGATAGATGTGAAAGGAGTTTACCCTCACAACAGGGGACTAATAGAGAGTACCAAATCTGATAGTAGATGTAAAATATATGGATTTTCGGATATAATGATATAATTAAAAAAACCTATACTGTACCTGAAGGACAAGCGTTAGCTCTGCAAAGGAAGGGAAGAAGAGTTTCACAAGTCTGCAGCTCCCAAGACTGTTGTTCATCAGTGAGTGTCACATCAACACACTCTCCCAAACTAGAGTCCGGTTGGTCCATCGACCAAAAGCCTATACAAATAAAGAGAATATAGTAAGTGATTATAAAAGAAGAAATTCTTGAGCAAATAGCAAAGAGAAGGCTCACCTGCATATTGAGATACCAGAAGACCCGCTGCAGACTCGAGGGTGTTGGTCCTGAGATCATCCAAGGAAGCCAGCCCTAACCAGTAGTGCTGTGCTCTCCTATCACCCGGGCTGAGCTGGCGCAGGGCCAATGAAGCTGTGAAGTTGTTTTCTCCATAAGACTCGACTAAGACTAGGTCACTTCCATACCTGAAATCGAATAGTAAACAATTTTAGTTATTGCAGTAGCAAAATATTTTATATTTGACATCAAAGTATTTACAACTGTAGCAAAACCAATGGGGAGCATGACAGCTCAGTACATGGAGTGCTGGGTTACTATCTCTTAGTCTCAGGTTGGAGAATGGCTGTGGCAAACAAATTATTTATTTGGCTAAGAGCTGTGATTCTGTGGAAATCATGGAAAACCACCTGGGAATCATCCATCCTTTATAAAGTAGGAACCCTTAATTGGGGAAAATATGATGGTTGAGCGTGATCTAGGCCATATCAGCTCCTCGGATCAACCATTGGATTATAAACAGTAATGCACCAATGCCTTTCATGGGTTTTAAAAAGACAAAATTAAAATCAATTAGTAAAAAAAATATCTATTTTTTACAGGATCTTTTTTTACCACAACATACAGAACTGTGATATGTGAAAAGTTATACTATTTTTAATAATAATAAAAATTAAATACAAAGGGCTAAAACTTGCAAAAGATATAAAATAAAAAAGAAGATTTTTAAAAAGTTTGAAGCAATTCTAACAATGAATAAGAACCCTGGCTTGATAATTTTATGGAATGATAAGAAAGTTTTTTTTTCTTTATTTATTTAATGTTAATTACAACTGCATTATAGTAATACATATACATAATATAGTAAATAGAACAAATGGTACACATTGGCATGAATAAAGACAACTAGAGAAACTACCCAGTGTTAGTACTCAAATAAAAAGTTCAGCTTAGAAGGTAACGAGACCATCATCATTCTTTTCAGAAGCCTTGGAGGAATTGAAGCGGTTGCTAGGTTTGAAACTACTGGGTTTGAGTAGGATTGAAGTTTGTCATGAAAAGATTTGATATAGGATTCGGGCCAAATCAGCAAAAAATGGAACATTGAGGTCATTACGATGGATTACTTTGTTCCGAACAAATAAGGAGCATTGAGACTTTTACGAAGGATTTTGGATTGTAAGGATTGAATACGGGAGGAATTCGATGGTGGGGCCCCAAAGCACTACTCCGTAAGTCACGATGGGTCTAATGATTGTAATGTATGTATATGAGTCTTTTGTAATTAATTTGGAGCTTAGAGCGTTTGTCTAGTAAATGTTGAAGAAGCCAGAAAGTGCGAGCTGTTTCTTGTCGTTTCAGTCTAGTATGAGGACTCCAAGTTGAGCGTTTGTCAAGGTGGAGTCCTAAGTATCACTGTTCTACAGGAATCAGTGGGATGTTATTGAAGGATACAGGAGACCGTCGTTGGTTTACGACGGAGATAAAAATGTTTAAGTTGGAAAAACATGCTATTTTTCAGTCTTAAATTCTCTCTCATCAAACCTATGATTCAGAAACCTTAATTTATAAAATTATACTTTGCAATGTATACTTTCTATTTCACCTACACGAGAATAAATCCCCCCTAATGTACAGATAAGACATTTTCTTATCTTTTGAGATTTTCAAATATAAAAATGTATATATTTTTATTTTAAAGAGAAAAGATATGCCCCCGGCCGAGATTCCAATCCAGAATCTCTGTCTCTCCGTGACAGTAGAAACATATCAGAGTAAGAGCAAGATTCAGATTGGAGGGTTGAGTTAGTCCCTTAATGATTCAGAATTTGAAGATAAATAATATGAATACAATATTAATGATATAGAAATCGAATCGCTTTGCCCAATAGGCTTTGTATTATTTATATTATCGCGGCGTATGAAACAATCTGCAGCGATCAACCTGCATGCTTCATCATGTCAGTACTGGTAACCTGTATGCTTCATCTTGCTGGTAACAAAACATGCGGTATTTCCTCCAACATTTAAATTATATTCTTATAATGGATGATATTATTCTTTATTTCTACTCACTAGCGATCGCAGTACTATAACAGAATTAAGTTGATATTTTTGTAGGATGTGCTTCTCGCAATCTTTGCAGACCACTAACTACTTAGAGTGACTCTGAAGCGGTTAATTCCTTGAGAACTTTAGATACCGTTACATGGAACGAGGCATCACACCATTATTATTAGCTTTGCTATGAGCCAATCGGTTCCGTCAACATAGATTCTTTTTAGCGAGGATCTTCCTTGGGAACCAGAAGACCTCAAGAGAGTACGGATGGTACCGTACATGGAGCTACGTGCTCATACGGTATCGTCGCTTCGGTAACGACTAATAGATTAACTCTCATCCGTACAGCCCACTTCACCTTCTTACCGTTACTTTGTGTCGCTCAAAACGGCTGATCATCCTCGTACAGGGTTTTTTTTTTCGTTCGTCGAGTGAACCAGTGTCCGGTGATAGGCGGTACTAGAGTGCTTAGTGAGGTATGTTTCTACGCATGAAACCCTATGCAGTTATAGTTCATATCTTTATTTTTGTTTTCAATGTTTCGTAATAACACTAAATACTACTGCCTTTTCATCACCGTTTTTTAAAAATCATGTTTTTGACTAGGTGGATTTCACTAATAACTCCATGATATATCGGGCATAAGTAGAGGAATATAACCAAATTCGAAAACATATTGTTAAATATTTATTCAAATCTGAGCTGTCGATTATGTAAATTTAGGATTGAATCGATAAAACCAGTAGCTGTAATTCATAATATTTTCTATAAAATTAAACTAAAATAATCGTTCTCTAAAAGTTCAGTCTAATAGCATTTAGCGATTGCGAAGCTCACATTTAGTTTGATTAGACATACACCTCCAAGAGTTGTAGAATGTCTAATCAGCATTACATACATGTTTCAAACTGGTGTATTAAAATCATCAGAGTTCTCAAACATACAAAAAAAATGATAAATAGAATTCAATAAATGAGGAATTATAGGTTGCGGTTGACAATGTATATTTCATTAACCATATTTATTCGTTTTGATTTGAAAATACAGTTATTTTTTCTTGTTTAATGCTACACCCACTTTCTATCAAATATTTGAATGCTTAATAAAAAAAAAAGGATCTTAAACAATTCAACTCTGTAAAAAATAATCTGCAGCTCTGTAAAAAAAATTGCTGCACTGAAAAATAAAAATGGCCTTCAATTTCTTCAGGAGGGAGGATGAAAGCCGATCCTTTCTAGGAAATGCGGGTCGGTATCTTGCACGCACGTAGGCGTTGTGATGTCATTTGCCAATGACACAGGGCAATTGATTTTAGCTCAGTTGATTGGTTATACAATATACAACATTTATTAAGTTACTTAACAAATAAGAAAAACTAAATGAAGGTATAAAAAATAAAGAAAAGTTACAGAAAACTTTAAAAAAATGAAGACGGGAAGAAATTTTAATAAAATTGCCTATTTTAATTATTAGGTTTAGGAAATTAATTGAGGAGTTAATATGTAAATTTCTTAAGTAAATTTTTTAATTTTTTCACAGAAGAGGTAGTAACTAATAATTCCAATATGATAGAAATATGAGTAAGTCAAAACTAAGTGAGGTTTAGTTTCTATGAGCTGTGTTAGTTATTTTCAAATCGAACCTTTCATGTTTAGTTGTTAAAATAGTTATCTGCTTCTCTTGTAAAATTACTTTTTCATGACTTACTACCTTTTTCATGTCAACGCCTCAATTAAAATTAATTATTTAAATCTTATTCTACCTGATCATATTGGAAGATAAATGCTTAATTTCAAATTTACTCGTATTTTAAAACAAGATGCGTTCTACAATCTCTTAGTTCCGTAGCTTGTAATTACTTTTATGGAGTCATCAATTTTTAATTAGATTTCGTTTTTTTTGTTTTTTACGTTTCAGACAGGTAAGAAGGCTGACAAATGAATTTTAGCCCCACCCCCTTAAAAAATTAGGACTGATAAATAATATCTTAGACATCCGTCGCGACCAATTTAAATAAATAGCTGAAAACTGTCTTCTCACGAGTCGGAGAGAGTTAGTGCCCATGAAGGAGGTAAACATATTCCTTTGTATTCTTAATTATTCATATATCCACTTTGTATCCTTCATTAATCCAAGTAAAGGAAAATTGCTCTCGTGAATAAATACAAAAATGTGACATGGTGTATTATACTTCCAGGATGCAGATATTAAAATAGAAAATTGAGTTAAAAAGACATTCAAAGTTATATTTGAGGTGTTTGGTTTCAAAAGCGATTACATGAATTGAAAATTTTCAAAAAAATTTCAGGAGAAAAAGATTCAGTTTTAAAAAATAATAAATTTAACAAATTGTATTTTGACAATATCGATATCTGGTTAGTTTATGGTTGATCTAGACGGTTTTGAAACAAACACGTCTAATAAATCATTTTTGGCATTAATAACTTATATTTTTTTTTCTAATTTGGAAAAAATGGATGTAGCCGATTTTGAAACCAAATCCTGCACTTAATTTCGTCAAGAAAAAAGGGTTTTTTGATTTTTAAATATCTTATTATAAATGTAATAACTGAACTTCTAGACGTTCTTACGAATTAATTAAATCAAGAATAATATGTTCTGTAAGGTGAGAATTAATAAACTGATTGGAAACAGAGAAATATTTGTGAGGGAATAAGACTTCAAAAGACGCACGGCCATCTTAGAAAGAGGTCATCTGGATTCCTAAACCAGACCTAGTTAACCGTGAATGCCCTCTATAGCTCCGTCAACTCTTTCATTGAGCTTTTTTTTTTAAGGATTTACTATGAAGCAGCATAATAAACAAAGAAATAATTAATAACTTAATAATTATATATATATATATATATATATATATATATATATATATATATATATATACATATACATATACATAAAATGCTTCTTATGGTTCGATCAGTTTATTAGAATCATGTTTATATCATAGGTCCTCCAAGGGCTCACCCATAAATAAGGAAATAAAAATAAGGAGAAGAATAATAAGGAAAAAATAAGGAGAAGCAAAAATATGTTTTTACCACTATAAATGAAAGTTTGAAGTGGAAAATAGTAATTACCACCGTTCATACAGTTCTGCCTTAATTCTCTATCTAATGTCATGATTAATAACTACATTTTTTTTTTTTAAGAAAGACTGAAAATAATTTTATTTTTTTACTTAATACCTTTTGATCCAACTCCTCGATTATTGCTTTATACAACAATACAACGCTTTTGTAAGGAAGTAAGTAAGGGAAAGGTATAATATTATATATATATCTGTTATATGTGACACTATTTAGAACTAGAAAAATGTAAATAAATCAATTAAGGGCCACTGAGCGGGTGGCGGATAAAGGATACTTCAAGATACAGAACACCCACAGTTGTACAGGATCCGTCATTCAAGTTGTAGGCAATCACATATAAGAAAGGGCTCCCTTTTCTGCTTTTTAAGTTGATATATAACTTAAATTGTAATCATAATCATCACATAATAAATGCAATGAAAAAGGATTTTTATTTATTAAATAAATGTGCCCGTTCTCCAGGGCTGGATGCAATAGACGCAGCTATTTTAAAGAACAGTATCCCTATATTGGTGATAGACTATTGAGAATTTTCAATGATTGTTTAGATTAGGAATGATTTCCCAAAAGCTGGATGATTGCCGATTTGAGACTCCTCTACAAAGGAGGAAATAGGAATAAGCAGCTCCCAAAATGGTATAGACCTATATGCCTCCTCCCTGTGATGAGTAAGGTCCTGAAGAGTCTGATTCTAACCAGCTTGCAGCCAGTTCTTACTAGGGCCAGTTGGCGATATGGATCTACCAAGGGGAAGGGAACTACTGACGCTCTGCTTCAAATACGCGCTGACGAAAAGGTAACGGCGGAACGATATGTCAAACTGCTACTATTTGACATATCTTCCGCCTTTGACAGTATTTGGTAGCCTCTAGTGCTACAACAGCTGCATAAGTACGAAGTGCCCAGCAATTTACATGCTCTTCTTCGTAGCTACCTTCAGGATAGGTTTATAAAGATCCGTGGTAGTTCCTACGATACCTAAGCTTCCATAGAGAGGGGTTACCCTCAAGCATTATTTTATTTCAGTATTATTTTGTTCAGTCCTAGGCCAAGACCTATGGAAGCTGTTATTTAATGAATTGATGGGAGAGCTTGAGGAGGAGTGATTCCCTGCCACGGCGTACGTGGATGATCTTGCGGTAGTCGCGTCTAACAGTACACCCGGAATTAAAGTTGATGCTGAGCGGTGCAACAATCTGGTAGGACGATGGTGGAAGAAGAAAAAGCTGAAAATAGCCACTGTTAAGACTCAGACAATGATGCTGAAAGGAAAAACTGATAGGACGGCCCTATTATCGTTGACGTTGGAGGCAAGAGATTATCTTCAAGTGAGTTAGTCACCATGACTACGGAAAGGATATTGACCCTTTATGTCCAAGCTGCGGTGTTCCAGAGTTTGCTGATCATATTGTCACAAACTGCACCGCCTTTGAGTCACAAAGATCTAAATTGCTAAGGGGATCCGGACTTTACGTCCTCTCCGAGAATGAATTCCCTCAGCTTAATTAAACCGTAATTACCCGTACTTCAAACAGTTTGTGTTCTAGTGGAAAGCGGTAGTGGCAGCAACACTTTAAAATGTCGGAAGAGGAACCCTCGGAAATGACCGATAGGAGACATAGTGAAAAACATTGAAAATTTGAGTGCGAAGATTATAGAAAATACAATTATTGTGCAATAATTAATATTGTCAAAACCCGTGTTGCCATAAGGCCAGGAAGGATGTTTAAATAAATATTTATTAAACAACTCTTAGCCAGTCAAACTTTGGAAAAGACATACCTTTTGTTTTTAGTCATTAATGACACAGTATTACTGTAACTCAGTGGTAACGATCTCAGGGTGTCATCCCATATTGTTATTTAAATATTATTCATATCAAAGATCTTAATTTTCTCTGAGATCGATGCTTGGGCAGTGAAGTTAACATAACATTGCCAATATCGAAGAAGTTATTAAATATATTGAACATATTATTAATAACTGCTATGTGACCTTTGAAACACTTAAATTGGGAAAGTTATATGTCGTTAGCGAAGCGTAGGATGGCAACCCACAGTACACCACCCCAATGTCGAAGCGGATGACTCAAGGATCACGCCCCGCCATTGTCTTTGGCTCGTTTCCTTAGCGAACTTCTTCAGCCCGGGGCCGGAGGATGGGCTCATTGTATTCAAATTGGACTCAAGAGGAAGCGAACTGACCTGTTGCAGAGCTGTGCGGCGCTCTCCCAGGAGTGCCTGATGCTGAAGAACTTGTAGCAATGTAGGCCTTTGAGTTCCCAACCTGCAAAGAAGAAACAGAGAATCAGTGAAAATATACAAAATAAAAATTAAATGCTATAACTATACTAGGACACATTTGGACATATAAAGCTTTGGTGTTAATCTCTAAATACACAAAATAAAAATATTATAATTTTCCAAGAAAAATTGTTTATGCTCTTCAGCTTAACCCGAATCACTCTATACACATCTTCATGAACATTTCCACTGTAAAACCATATATTCACAGCAAATACACAAAGTTTCACTGGTCAATACATCACCGAATCTCCTTCTTCACTTCTCTTTTCTACTATCTTCCTGATAGAATTTGGGGGAGGGGGTGATTCTATATAGTGTATTAATTAGAAGTAAAAAAGAAAACTGAGTAATAATTTGCAAATTATGTTAAATACAAAATAAAAATCATAAACCGAAAAAAGATTACTTCTAACTATTATAAATGCAATCTATTTGAATAACGCGATGATCGTTATAAAACTTGTTCATCCACTAACGCTCAAGTCTAACATTATCTAGCTATGGCAATTATAATGGAACACATGTTGCATTTCTTTGGTTTCCAAATTCTAGAAGAGAACAATGAGAACTTTAAATAAGAAATCAGTCGGAGGCAAATATGATGATGATGCTGAATCAAAGTCAAATATTGAGCGAGCGTTCGGTTTCTCAATCACAAAAAGGTTTGTCGAGTCACACAAATGTATAATTAATAAGCGTGACATTTAGGTACTAGGTCACAACTGTTCGTTTTGAAGTCATTAATGAGTTCGTTGCGGAACTGTGACGTTTGATGACGACGGTCTAGTTTTAAGGAGGAACCTGAGTCATCCATCAACCTTTTGTAAATTGTCACAGGTCACAAAAATATTCCTCCATCGGGGATAGCCTCGTGCAGAAATTTCTCCGCCGCCTCTGATAACCTGACTCAACTTTGTTGACTCACTTCTCTTTCCTGTAGTTTAGTGGAAGAAAGTTGATACCTATGGCGGCAGCATCCTCTTGTCTTGTCCCATTCAGACTCCTGCTTTCTAATGCTTATCTTGACGAAGGAACGAGAATTTTATCGAAAGGTCGGAAGGTAGCTGGATTGAAATGTGTACTTAAACAGTACTTAAGTTGGGCCATACTAACCGAGTAGCTAATTGTTTTGTATTTTAAAAAGGTTACAGTGTTTAAACAACCTGTTAAATGTCGACGAAAAAGATAGATTTCATTGTAAATTCCAAAGAGCTCATCATACTTTCAAGAGAGCATCTTATGTAGACGTATTTACTCTTTTAAATTTATTATTTTGAATATCGTTAATTTCTTCCCCTCCTTGACTTTAATACAGCTCAACATAAAATCTACTTCGACATTCTACTTGATAAAATTTAAACCCACTTATGATTGGCATCCAGAGAACTGGATAAAAACTTCGTTGTGAAATTCCCAACCGGATTCTTGTGCCTGTGATTCAAATTGACTCGCAACCATTTCCTGTGGTTACGAAATAAAAGTTTCTCTCTTACCAAGGCCTATTAATCCATACCTTGAATACCTTAAGGGTGTAGCCCTTCCCTCCAAGGTACAAAGGACTTGTCCTATCTTTGATGAGCATAAAGCCGTCACGCTCACATACTCAAGAACAAAACCTTGGGCAGGCCCAAGGAAACAAAGGGTTGTTTGACTTTTTGTTCAGCCACGCCTGAGAATGGTCACGAGTCATAAACTTTAGTTCGGGGGCCAATAAAATTTTAGTAGCTTGCGTCACCACAAAAAAAAAAGAGTTTTTATTACCTAATTTCACTTTTCAAAAAAAAAAAAAATATTATTCTTAGAACATCTTTCAAGTCTATCAGGTATGTTTTCAGTTGTTTTTTTTTATTTCAACCACACCTGGATAATAGTTCGGAGAGGTATTGGGCAAGTTTTGTGAGATCCTGTTATTAGTCCAAGAATAAGCAGATTTTAGAACAGTCTTATAAATAACACGGATTCATCAAACTTTGAATTTTTTTTATGTTGTAGCACAGTGGCTGACTGTATTCAATATGAATATCAAATAACGAAAATGACAATCACATTTAACAAGAGTAAAAAAAAATCATATTTCTTGTATCTCTTATATTTTTTTTTAAAATTATTAAAATGCTACTATTTTTGTATTTACGAGTTGCTACTTATTTCTGTCCTGAAAATGCCTCAAAAGGGTGAAATATTTAGAATTATTTTTGTTTCTTGTTATTTTAGAGTCTTAAGGCTTTTTGGTTGGATGTTTTCTATCAATGTCTTAACATGCATTTTATGCCTCTGTTGAGCTTGTGCTCTTCAAGATCAAAATATAATAAAATTAGTAATAATGTACAGTGATATACAAAAAGAAGATAATAAATAGTAATCTTATTTTTTTTTTTTTGTGCAATTATTGTAGATATCCCGAGAAGTTAAAAAAACAAACAGATATTACAATTGAATTTCCGGAAGGACTAATGACACAGTGCCCTTGGAGCCAAGGCGAAAGGGGATCGAACTGTCTGAGGCAGAACAAGAACATTAGTAACTTGTCTCAGTAACTTCTTGGTCGCAGCTATATGTTATATGAAAGGAACGGTTAAAAAAAAGAACTGTTAATATATCGAGCTAACCAATGACACTATTGAGAAAGGCTGATACTTTTATAAGTTTTTTTCTTTACAAACAGATATAACTGTTACAGCTGGCTTGGTGAACTAACAGACCATTAACGGAGCTGCGTGCCACTACGTGCTATGGTGGATCCTAACTGTTCTGGTTTTTTGACTGAGCTATAGTGCTACCGTGGGAAAGAATTATTAAAAATCTAAAACAAAATTCAATCATGTATTTCTTAAATTCGGAATGATTGTATTTTTGTTTATTTTAGGTCATATTTTAGCATATTATTTCTTCACATCTGCTGAAACTGGAAGAGACCTCAGCAATTTATTTATATATATATATATATATATATATATATATATATATATATATATATACATATATACTAGCTGGCCCAGACGTCTATCTTGTTCAAACATTTACATCCAAAGATTATAACCTTTTTTAATTAGACTGGAATTATTTATTATTAATAGGCGTATTAATTAATGAAAATATATGTAAAAAAACATTAAAATATCACAACTTGACCTATTAATTGCGTATGAGTATATCTGTTGCTTAAATTTTTCAAGTATAAAATTAAAATTGTTTTAATTAATAGCAAGAATGACTTAACTAAAATAATAGTATTTTTCTGTAATAAATACACAACTAATTAATTTGGGTAACTTGTTAAAATAAACATAACAGAAACTTGGGCGAATTTTCACCAATATAACAACAAGTACAGTTTCATAATTATGTGATAGGCTAATTAAAAAAATCTCGATAATGGTATTGCTACGCAGCCAGCCGGATCAAATGTAAATCAAATATATTAAAGTTATTAACAACAATAGATTAAAAAACCTCAATCATCATTGAACCCACTTGAATATATAAAAAAATAATCATCGAAATAAGCCCAAGCGTTCATTAGCAGTTCAGTGAAGTAGACAGGAACAGAAGAAATTTAAATATAAAGAAAATACCTTTATTATTTTCTATTACACTTTATCTATTCATTTTAATTTTATTAACTTATTAGGACGTGTCCATTGTTGTTCAATGCGGATCATAATAACACTATGATATGACGAAAGTAATGAATTTTCGAACAATTTAAAAGCTTATCTTAAAAATGACAAATTTATCTGCAATAATTTCGATTGCAGCCGCTGCCTGCGCATGGTGTAAATCAGTGTAAAAAAGGCGAGGTTACGAAACAAAAATTAACTTAACTAATTAAATAACATAACATATCGGATCGAATTGTGAATCTAAACCATCTTTGAACTTGCTTGAATATTCATCAAAAATCATCAAAATAGGCCTAGTCGCTCAGAAGGAGTTCAGTGAAGATCATACGAACAGAATAATTTTAAATACATATAAAGATTATGAATCCAGGAAGTACTTTGCGTTCATGCAGAAGGTTGTTACTAACTACTCCAGCATCAGTATTAGTGTTAGAAATAATACCTAACCACAGTCGACCATGAACAGCCTATGATTCCGTTCTTGCCAGGGACACGTTATAAAACCCTAAGTTGGTTTTTTTCTGAGGAAGTGGTGAGGACAGCAATATGATACAACAACGGAGATTTCTCTAAATTAGAAGCTACATCATGTTTCAAGGGATTGAAGAACTGAGAAGGAACGCTTAGACTAACACGTATTCATATTTTTTTTTTAATCATCATTAAATCTCAATTAAACGTAATGTTAAATATAACAATATATTTACAACCACCACTTTAAATTTGGCAGGATTTCTAAGTAACTTCTTTTTAATAAAAACGAAGATTTGCGTCATTATTTTACTTCTTAAAACATTGATGAATGATGCAATAATAAATAATGCCTCCCTTGGCATTTAACTACTGGTCGCTTCCGAACTATCAAGCAATAATGAAGTAATAAACTGGATTGTCACTTTCTCTATTATAATAAAATAATTATCCAAAATTGCAATTTTATTATGAATCAATAATTAAACTGCGGAACAGGGTAACACTCATCATAAGGTGTTAAATGTTGTCAGGAGTTCACTGGCTTTCTAACGAAGAATGCGGAAAATAATTATTAAAAACCTGTTTTTTTTATTCACTAATTTATTTAATGACACATTTTCTTTTTAATTTATTTAAATGGGTAATTAGCCCTGTTTTCTCAATATATAAGTTCGTGAAGACCATCCTAAACCATTTTTTTAAATTTGAAACCACTTAACCATTTTATTTACGGAACTTTACAACTGTGTTATAATAATACTATAAGCGAATAATATGAATGGTATATAATAGTAGGTAAGTAAAGGCAAGTACAGAACCTATCCACTGGAAGTATTCTAATAACAGAATCATAAAACAAACATTTTTATTGCATTCGTTAGTAATATAGTTCAAGATGTCATACAAAATGTAATTAAATTAAAAAAAAATTACTACCAGCGTATAAGACCGTTTATTAAGTTTCAACAAAATGTTTAAAGGAGTGTTGGCTAAACATGTTCGGAAGACTTTTAGGCACCTTTGAGGGGACCGAATTTAAAAAAAAAATAATTTTAGGATATAAGAGATTCTGTTTTAATATTATTCACCGGGGTACCTCTGTGGGGGAGCGTTGAGGTGCTGCACAGTTGTTCGATTAGTAGGAGATAGCTGGGACACAATTCATGTTTAAAATTCTAAAAACAATTATTGGAATATTTTAAAAAATTGTTCAAAACCTAGAAATCTAACATTTGTTTATGCCTGGCACACTTCATCTCGTCAGTAATAGCGTCCGCGTTCATTTGAACCGCACAAAATGATAATGTTACTAATTTTATATGGGCCAATTGTTCTGATAATCAAATTGTATAATTTTTTTTTTTAAAACGCATGAAGGATTTTTCCTCAATTTGAAGTGATGACTTGTATCCGGGCTAAATTTTATATATTTCATAGCTACATCTCTCCCATTAATAATATGCATGATAGCCTGCACACTGGAGTACAATATTGTTTTTTTTAATTTTAGGATACTTATTTTCGAGAAAGTTTTTTTTTTAATGGTAGAAATATTCTTATTTTGACCAAATTAAATGTTAGAAACCTTGCAGAGGACTCTGAAAAGAAAATTAAAACAAGATTAGCTAACTATTCCTCTTGAATAGTTATTGAAATGTTTTAAAATAACCCACTCCATTGTTAGTATTTCCCTCAAAAACTTTGAGCTTAGATGATATTCAGTTTGCCTTTAGGGGATGATTGAATTGTTGTTCGATCAGGCAGTAGCCTCTCGTGCAACAAAGAGGGAGTATCATGTTCGGCAATCGATTCGAAAGGTATATCCTTTTCATTGGGTAACGTTGAACCAGAGATTTGTTTTTTTTTTTTAAATTCAGATGTAATATATATATATATATATATATATATATATATGTGTATAAAACAGAAAATGATTGAAATAATTGTTTATTATTCATGGTAATTCTCCATACTTTTGCTTCCAATAAAACACGAGGAGGCATCGCCAGAGTAGCGACCTTGCCATACCAATGCCGTGATGTAGAACCACTCCTTGGAGACCAGAAGCCTCAGCATAAACTGCCTTACCTAACAGGTTCTCGGACCCACACATCTCCAAAGGACATTTATATGGTAATTCCGGCCAATAAAAAAATGTCACTTATCCCACCTCCTCATTTATATCACACCTAGTCTGATTTCTAGTTTGTCGTCCTCGGCTTGAATAATAATAAGAGAATTATAATTTTGATAAAATTATAAATATATTGTATATACAGTTATTTTTTATCTATCGAAGGATAGTTCTCTAACCTTGTTGAAGTTAATAACTTGGTAAAGGAAGGAAGCTAGGAAATACGGCGATAGGAAGGGTAAAGCCAAGTTATCCAATCCCGCCGACCATCATACATCTCCGATCTCCTTAAATTCAAAACCTCGGTCCACTCCCTTAACACCCGTTCTCGGATCTCAGACCTATATACAGCATCCCACCGAACAATTGCTTTTGATAGATCTCTCCTTATCCGATCCTCGTCCCTTTGGAACTCTATACCCTCTTCCATTTGTCGTTCCAATAATCTTTCAACCTTCAAATCCCATATATTCAATCACATTATATCCTTACAATTCCCAAAAAATCGGAAATAACATACTTAGTTTTCAGATTAATATTTTCTAACTGATAAATGAATGATGTATTTTTATTTATTTATCAATATCATTGTTTAAATATATTTATATTATTGACGCTTCACTCATCTAGTTAGATATTTTTAAAAACAAGTTATATTAGTTGACATGTTCATATTTTTGTTTCATTTTCTACTTTCTTTGTTTCTACTTGACTTTGTAATTGCATGCATATGTAATTATCTATTGTTTATCTTTATATAATTATTGTAATCTTATTTGTGTTTTTTTTTTTTTATTTCTTGAACTCTGTTTTCTTTTCTTTTTTAATGTTATCACTGTAGGTAATTTGCAACATTTATTTTTCTCATTAATTCTTTCTCACTTAATAAGACACAATAATACCCTGTATTAATATAATCTAAGACGTAATAATACCCTATATACCTGTATTGTTATTCTAAAGGGACTTGTCCCAGAATAAAGAATTTATTATTATTATTATTAACCGAAGAAACTCAACCTAGGTGAGGAAGTTCATTCCCACGGTTCTCATTATTTCGGGGCCCACATAATTATCACTACTTGAACAATTGATATTTTTCTTATTTTATAACAAATTTTAAAAAACTTCTTATTACAGTTTTGTATGTATTATATTTGGATGTGTTTTTAATAAGCTCCTTACTATAACGAAATTATTAATTGGATATCGAAGGAACTAAATCTAGCAGTAGTCACACTACTTTTAAATTCTTCAAATTGAATTTGAAGTTATGTCAAAATGTTTGTGCAAGAAATTAAAATAATTATTTAAAATAAACATAAAAATTATTGGAACGTAATCGGAAACCTCCAAAAATTAAAGCTTTAAGTATTTAATCGAACGCCTTGGAGTAAAGTTGCTGTCACTGATGGATAAATCTGTTTGGTCTGTTGATGTGAAGTTTCATACACAAATCAATCCATTTGATTTATTTATGTGAGTTTGTTTTATGTATGTTCTGATAATGCCTGAAGTGCAATTAAATATTGGCAACTTTTGAATAATTATAAACAATATTTTTACGTTAGTTCTTTAGGGGAAAGCAACATAATCAAATTCTCATTTGATTGTTATCCTCAACTCAAGGCAGATGTTCATTGATTCACTCATTCATTGATTATGCATTCCCGTTCCCGTTCAGATCGGGTGCTGCCATTGCTAACGGCGTGGACGATGCACCAGATCCCGGAGCGAGACCCGATTTTGTGTAGCCTTGAAGACAACTTAATGACCCAGTACCGGTTCCCCTCTCTCGGTGATTAGTTTTTAATCATGACAAATTATCGGTTCCCGTTAGCTAGCCTCCATCCATGGAGAAAAACAAAATAACCAAAAGTTCCGAGGTTATTATTGAGGCCTGGGGCTAGAGGGTATTGTGTGGCTGAGCCTTCGATGTGGAGGAGTGGACAATACGTCTCGGTTATCTCACTGCCTCTTTATAGAGCCCGGTCCTGCGAACTTATCAGGACGTTTTGCAAAGGATGGCAAAAAGGACAAAGAAAGGACCTCTTAGACGCCTTGGGAGCCATTATGATAGCATTGATTACATAAAAGAAGGACTCCTCTTCGGACTACGCCAGCCCTGTTGAGGCGGCGGCAGCGTGTCGAATGTTGCTATAACGGAATAGTTAACGCGGCGTAAGCTCTACGCTAATCTATTCTACCATGGCTCTGACTCGGCTTTTTCGACTATGCTTTTTTCCTTTTAATTCTGTTCGTATTTCCATTGTCTCACAGGTTTTTGCTTGTTTGTTTCTTTTTTATCATCTCGGAACAGAATGTTTTATGAAAAGCATGGGCTGGAGAAGGTGCTATTACGTAGTGGTTTCACAGTTCAAAATTTTTAAGCAACAGAGAAATTTATCAGTCTATAATACCTTAATGTTTAAATGGAAGACGTTTAAGATGGTTGGGACATATCTTAAGATTGATAAACAATAGGCTGGCCAAGATAACATACGAGGCTAAGGCGGGCGGAAGAAGATCCAGGGGATGAAGGAGTTAAAGTATGCTTCGTGAAGAAAAATCTAGAAATGAACAGAAGAGAGGTATGGTGGAGGATTATACGGGTTTGCTGTTTAATAATAGTATTAAGAAAATGAGCATACTCAAATTCTTGTGATACTATAAGAAATATTACAAAGCATTAAAGAATAATTAACCACCAAGTTTACATTAATAAGGAGTATAACATGTAAGCAGTAGTATATCTAAACTGTCATAAGCCAAAAACTTACATTTTTGGAAAAACGGGAAGACTATAAGTGAGCTTAAAATAGCATTAGGGCTCTAAGAGTGACATAAGTACCTATTGCAGACCATCTCTGTGGCTAAGTTTGGTACAGATTTTATCGATAAAGAGATATCTACCCATTTTTTCATGTTCATAACTCAAAACCGAAAAAAAACACCGCTTTTCGAGTCGTGTCACTTGTATGCTACAGTGAAATATAATGACCGGATTAATTATACAATTATTTCTTTAATATATTATTTTTATAATAAATTCATAATACTTATTACTGTTTGGTGTAGGTGAGAAATATTTAATTAGATTATAATCTATTCAAATTAATAAATTATCTGTAATTTGCTTATCCAAATCCGCCGTCTATCCTTAGCAGTTATTTTTTTTCTAATCTTACTAATATTATAAATGTGAATGTTTGTCTCTCTTTAACGCAAAAACTAATGGACGGATTTGGATGAAACTTTACAGTAATACAGGTTATACATCAGAATAACACATAGGCTATAGCAAGAGCGGATTTATAGGAGAGTGCAAGGGGGCACGTGCCCCCCCCCCCGCCAGTATTTTAGGTACTGTGGAGAATCCATTATTGTACATAAATAAAGGCAAATCACATGATAATAGTTGTTAAAATAACATAATGAACATGAGTGAAACTATTTGTTTTGATATCCTACGAATATTATAAATGCACATGTTTGTTACTCACTCACGCAAAAACTACTGAACGGATTTGGATGAAACTTATTGAGTAAAATAGATAATAAATCATAGGAAACATCAAGGGCAGATTTATGTTGGGTCACGTGGGCATGCCCTCCCGTTTTAGTACATAATTAAAGACAAATCAGGAACATAGCCTCTTGAAATTTGTAGATAGGTTCTTTGTATAGTTTAAGAATGAAATTTGGATAATTCCACCCCAAGGGTTTCCCTTTTAATATAATGGGTATTCAAAGGTTGTAGAGAATCCGTCAGTTTTGAAGTTAGACATCTGAAATTATGGATGTACGAGTAATTTATATTTAAAAAAAAAAAATTACATTATTTATTTAAAATGATCTTTCACGAAACTTTATGTGGCAGGCCGAATTCCACGCGAGCGAAGCCGCGGGCATAAGCTAGTCTTCATATAAATTTTCTTGTATTGGGCTTGTTATTGAAAGATATCGAAGTCTACTTATACGATATACTTATGTTATTAGGGCTATAGGATTTTTTATGACCTTACTTTCCAAAATGGAATTTGATGGTTCACCGGTAAGAAGTTGATGATCGACCACAAGATGACACCGTTTGAACCCGGAATGACAGACATCCTGGATCAGTCCACAAATTGCGTCACTTTCTCTTTTGACTCATTGTGAGTCACTGGTGAACCGCTAAGATTTGGCGGGGAAAAGAGTTTCTGGTTGAAGGCTATTTACTCCTGGGAAAAGGGGGAAAGTTCACGGGTATTGGTGACGTATTGACTTGACTAAGGTTTATATTTAGTTGGCAGACCAACGTGTGCGTTTTATCTGCGTATTACTCTGACGATCTGGTTAGGAGGTAAATAAGCTAACTACTAGGAACATAGGCCTTTTGTTTTTTAAAAATATTTTTGTAATTAAATTACCTTTATGATCGTAATTATCGCTCTATAGGCCTTCCTGTCTATTACAAAGTCTCCATTGAGACCGCATCCTGTCTGATATGTTTTCCTCAACTTGATTGTGCATGAAATTCTAGGTCGGCCATGTCTTATTTTTCCTCCAGGGAACCAGTAGGGGTATTCTTTATATTGAGTAGAATTAAGTTATTTTAATTTAAAAGTATCAAACAAACATCAGCAACTAACATGATACTATATGGAAACAAACAATTTAAAACATTAAACATAATTTTTGTTTGCATATCTTACAGAGAAAAAAAATATATGTGAGTGTGTGTTGTAAACAGAATTTTTTTTTTTTAAATTCTTGTTTGCCTTATCCTTTACTTGATCTTTGGGTCACACCCGCGTCCATTTGTCCCCATCCTGAGACTCAAGCGACAAGAAGTCCTTTTCCCCACCGCCTACTGACCAACTCACTCCCTGGAGGATGTGAGAGCCGCCCCTATATAGGAGTGACCCAGTCGGCTTCCGAGAAAGAAAACGAGGGCGGATCGAATTACTCTTCTTTATTAGACAGATCTTCATTAGTTTGCCTCCGGGGGCGGAAGCTTTCGGCTTCTTCCTGGGTACTAGCATCTTCAGGTTGTTTCCGACCCCTGGTCTTTTGGACATGTAAGGTACTCGTAGAAAGGTTCAGAGTTCGAGCTCTTTTATTCATTATTATATTATTTCTGTGTTTCGTTAAAAGTTTCTCAAAGTTTATATTACTTTTGCACTTCATATTTTCTTGTTATTTTTGCATTATTAATAGAATTTTTGTGATTAATTGAAGGATTAGAGGGTCCAGAGGACAATCGCAATTAATTAGATCGCTACGTTTTGACCAACATAGCAGGTCTTCATTAGATCATGATAGTTCAGTGTGTGAGAAAAAACTAACGCTAGCTTAAAATCGTGTGTCTGATTTTCTCACACTCTGAGCTCTGTCATGTTCTAATGAAGTCATTTAATGGTGTGCGAAACGATTGTTTCAATAAATTTATTACGAATATTTCAATAAATATTCAATGTAGTGAAGTCTCTACCATGTACTTAGCTCCAGACCCGTTCACTGGTTATAGTGATACAGGTTTATTGTTACTTACTGAGGTTAAAAATAATAAATTAAAAAAAATGCAACTTCTTGAACACAATTCTCTATTGGCTTAAAAATCATTAAGTAGACCAATAGTAAGGTAGTTACGTGCTCCACACAATAATTAGCAATGGTACATTGACAATAGCCAAAGACTGCGATCCAATAAGCGTTCTTCTCAGTTATTGGTCACATACGTCCCGGCTTTCCCATTGGTCGCTACGTGCCACCAATAGCCTCGTCCGTCAGGGACTTCTAGGTCAGGTAGGTTGAGACGCCTCCAGAAGTGAATCCATGAAATAATGGCTGAGGAATGTTTTTCTTCACTAACGGCTTCTTAGACTTTCTACTCCGTTTCTTTAGTTTACGTAGTCTTCTGTTCAAAGCCTGTCGAGTGTAACATTTCCCGTTTCTGACAATTGATTCCAATATTTTGTTGGTTTTCCAATTCAAATTCGAATGGCTGGTTAAAATCCGAATAGTGACATATCAAATGCACATACTCTTATTTTTAATTCAGATCAATATAAATCCAAACGCTAACTAGTTAAGTACTGTTATTTAAATATTTAAACAAAACTGAATCACTAACTTAGGTTACTTAAATTGAAGCTTATTTCAGACTGAGCAGTATTCGTAATTTAGGGTCCTCAAGATCAAAACTTGATACTGGTTAACACATCTTTGTCAGCCATTATATTTTTCAGCATATTAATTTATTTATCATACTTTTATATTATTTTCATTAGTTATATGCGGTGTACGTATAATACGGAATCTACCCATTGTACTATTATTTATCATTGGTAGCATAGTAAAAATCATAAAATAATAATTATTATTAGCACAATAATGATGTTTTATATAATATAAACAGATTAAGCATTGTGCAATTGATGTTTTTACTAATTCAGGCATTTGGTTCAAAGCTTATAGTTTATTTGTTTCAACCTTCTATTTCTTTTTTAGACTTCTAGTTCTGTTTTAGTTTGGAGACTAAGGGCTTTTCATTGGAATTTTTCCACGGTCTTAACATTTATGTAAGGCCTCTTTTTATTTTTCAATTTTTATTTGTTTCATTTCATAACAGAAAAAAAATTATTTATTAATTATTCAGTATTTAAGGAAATAATTACCAACATGTAAAGCTGATGAAATCTATAGGAACTTATTAAATGGTTTACTATTAGATGGTGGCATTGTAATCTCCCTGCATCAATGAAAAGTTGATTTATGATATTAGATTATATAAAATCCTAATATTATAGATTAACATTTCCAAAAGCTAGGTATTCATTTAAATTTATATATATATATATATATATATATATATATATATATATATATATATATATATATATATATAATGTTTTTATTTAAGAATATATTTTATAATGAAGATGTAGTAGGTAAGTTTTCAAGTATTCTGTACTTCATCATAATTTTTTTAGAGATCTACTACAGAAAATTTGGAGTATTTATAAATGACTGTGTATTCATTTCTGTTGTAAAAACTTGAAGTAATGAAAGCTAAATCAATAAAATAAAAATATTATCAATAATCACAAAATTATTACAAACCAAAGTATTAAGTGATGGTAATTTATTTTAAACAAGTGTAATATAACAACCAGAATGAAAATTTGAGCATTAATCTCTATTAAGCGATTTCATAGTTTATTAAAAAATATAATTTAATTAATTTTACTCAGACAGAAGGTTATAAGTAACCCAACTTAGGCGTTCGAGTGCCCTAAGTATCATATAAATTTTTCGATAAAGTCGTGGGCCACATTTTTTATGTTGACACAACCAACTTCATTAAAATATTTAACATTTTCAGACCCGCTTGCTAAAACCTACGCGCCCTCCCACTTACAACTTATTTCGAAACCTAAAAATGTAAAATCTTATACCTAAAACTGTTACATCAAGAGCTGTTTAAAAATGCGAAGGGTTCCAAAAAAATTAATAATAGTATATTTAAGCTAACACACAAGATTAAAGACTATGCGCTTATTAGTAATTCATTGTAAATACATTTCGTTTATTAATTTTCCTAAATGAGAATAAATAATAAATATATAATAAATAATAAATAATAATAATATAATAAATAAGTAATAAATATATTAGTCAAAATGATTCGTCTTCAAGTCGAATTTTTTAAATGAATTCATTCATAGAAGAATGTATAAAATTCAATTCTTTACTGGCTTGGTAACACTCGAGGGGAACGAGCGCTTAAAGTTAGTCATTTATAAAACAAATAGAGAATTTTTCGAGATAAAACTAACTTGGGATTCCAGAGAAAAACGGGTTACAGTTAACCATTAACTTCGGAGATTCGTGTCCCGTTAAGGAAGAAAGGATTTTCATGTCATTGCTTGGAACCTTATTATAAGATACCAGACAAAAAGTGGTCGTATATTTATTTGTTTAAAGGATAGTGGTGGTTACTTATTCTTTAACGGGTACATTTCCATAAAATCTCTGCTTATAACAATTTATTAAAATTTTAATATATTCAAGTGGTTTCGTAAGCTTATAAAGAACTTGAACTGAACATGAATATTATACTTAATTACAATTATTATACTAAATGTAATTTTGGGTATTAGATTAATGGTAAGCGTTGAGTATCTGTGCTGAAGATTGTAACGTATACATTATTTCCTGTGGGATATGCAGAACCTCCTTGGACTCACCTAGCCTCTATAAAGTTGGTACCCTAAATTGGGGGTAAACTAGGGTTGGGCGATAGTCGATAGTTTGCTCTATACTATCGGCTGAAAACTATGAATGCTATCGATAGTTTTTCGACAGCTGCTTCCTTTTTTTCCAAACTTATTCAATAAAGAATTTCAACTAATCTAATTAAATTCAATTATCTACTTACTGTTTGAAATTTGCAGCATTATAAATTATAAGATAATAAATACCATATAGATGAGAAACAAATAATTTATTTCAATTTTAATTAAAGTATTTACAATAACAATGAACAAATCAAACCTTCAGAAAAGAAAAAGAAAGAAATAGTTAATCTCAAGAGTCAAGTGTGCCTCTTGAGCCACATATTTTCCGAAAGAAAAATTAGCATTTCTAGTTGAGAATTTAAGAATTGTAGAAAAAGATCACTAATTAAAGAGGAAGTTAAGGTTATAAAAACATAGAAGAGCCATTGCTCAATACCGCGAACTTGGTTTGTTTGCAAGTCTGAGACTACGTGTACTACCTAACATAATGTAATTAGTAATTTCGAAGAATTACATGACATGTCCGGTGCGGCATCAAAGTTGTATTGAAGAGAACCCTTGAGCTGTAGGAATTTCGAGTATAATTTCAAAAGAACTCGACACTGGACAGAGACATATCGGCATAATTCGGAGAGTTTCAAAACTTGAGGATAAAAACGATGCATCGATAGGCGAAACTATCGATAGTAACCATCGATATGAATGACCTATTGATATATCGATAGTAACTATCGACTATCTCCCAATCCTAGGGTAAACCTGGTTGTACAGCGATTGATCTTGGACAAGTCAACTCCATGCCCAACCGCATTATTACAATCAAAATAGCCTCTATCATGTTCTGAACCCAAGGCAAGGGTTGTAGTGGTACAGGTTAGTTTTTTATTATATAATGATAGAGGATACCTCTTAGTAAACAATAATTTTAAATTGTATGACACCATATAAAATCAAATGTGCTCCATTTGGTATTCATAGATTTTTTTTTGCGTAAGGTTCTGAAGATGTTCGAATTGGCATACTATCGATAGCATACTTATTTTTCAGTATTCGACATACTTAAGGCTAACTGCTTTCTTGTCTGAAATATGATTTACTAGTTGTACGTCTTTTGTTATTTAATTTTGTTGGATCTTACACAACTTATATGAAATATACTGCATGGAACTTAGTCTCAGGTCAAGCCCTTAAGAAGCTAGGAGCATGTCTACCGAAACGTTGGTAAAGAATTTTACGACACGGTCGAAAACCGAATAATCTTTTGATGAACTTATTTTTAGTTCATTGGAAAATCATTCTTTCCGACTGTCATAAAACATTAAGACTTATTCATCTATTTATAACTGTTTAACTTACACCATTATGCGAACCATGGACTAGAACCTTACTGCAGTAACGTAGCGGGTCAAAGAAACAAAAGAATTGCTCCATCAGGAACGAATGGAAATCTCGAAGGTTAAAAGGTGATGATGACCGCATCGCAACCGAGGAATGATAGCGGTTAGTCAATAAGAGATTCCATACACAGAAAGAACTATTCTTTTGCGCAAGAAAAATAGTTTTGTTGAACTCATGGTTTCTTTGGACATCGAAACTGAGTGATTGGGCGTTTTGTAATTTTAACTGGAAATATATTTTTTATTTATGAACATTAAAAATTATCCTTCGAAAATGCTGGACAGTTACACTTAATGGTGAATATACCAAAGTAAAGCCTTCAAAGTATAATATCTAATAGCAGAACTTTTTATCATCAATGGTTAGTATACTTTTAAGTCTCCTATAAGCTTGTTAAAAAAGGAATAAAAGACACATGATTAAGTTATAGGCCAGAGCATGAAGTGTTATGAAAGTTTGCAGTTCTTTAAGGGCACAACTCTAATACGACCTTTCTTCAATCACGATGCTGAAGGCACGACCAGAGACCTCAAAGACCATCCAGGTAAGTTACCCCCCGTCATTCAGGAGTTTTGGATACCTGCATTCGATGTTGTGTTACTATTATTTTTTTTTACATTATAATCATGCAAGGAAAAGAAAATTAATAATTACTGTTTCTCATTGATTTCTAGACGATATATATTAAATACAGAACAAAGAGGTCAAGAATGAAATGAAATATATAACTTTCAATTTTCGAATATGACCAAAAGCCTTAATTTATATATATATATATATATATATATATATATATATATATATATGTATGTGTATATATATATTCCAAGAGGTGAAATAAGATTTTAAATATATAGATATAATATGAGTCGAATTATTTCATTAGTCTATACTAATAAATAAATATATAAAATACTCCAAAGCAATGGCATTTGTACCATTAGAGTTCTAATTGTTATATGTCATAACTGAAAATTATTTATCCATCATCGAACTATGGGCTCCTGAGTACTCATTTAAATTGAGATCATATACCTATTAACTTAGAAATCTCCTGTGTTTCTTTTGAAATTTTCATTATCATTGTTGCTAAATTGTTTTTAAATAATATTAAAATTCTACTAGTTAACGATACATATTAAGAACAGGATCAGGTATCCGATCATAAAATAAATAATATAAATCTGATAAATGAGCTGTTATCAATAACAGATAATTTTAATTAATTTCATAATCTGAAATATTTTCTTGATTTTTAATAAATAATATATTATTTTTATAATTCAGTAACTGTTCTCCTTTGATTAATACTACTAAAAAAAAATCATAATACTCTCAACAATAAATTAAAAAACTAGTACCATTAAAACCCATGAAGAGTCTTGCGCTCAGTACGTGGTAGAGACTGTAGTATTACTGGGACAACGTCTGTGCAGGTAGGTGATTTGTCCGAAATCAAGCTCAAACACCAGGGTTTTGAGGCCTTTTAACTGTCTCTAAAAACCACTCAACGTTAATATATCTAATGAAAAAGATCTTATAACAGCACAGACTACAGAATTATCAACGGTTTAAAAGTATTTGATATGGAAACCACAATATTTCCAAGTATAAAATTAGAAATCGGTGGCTAAAAAAATGTTGCTAAATTAAATTCTTCAACTATCTCATAATGTATTATTAAACGAGCAGATATCAGTATTTGTATAATAATTATAAAAATAAAAAAAAGTGTCTCTGAAAAGTTTGATGTCTTTATTATACATGTAAAAATTAGGAATAAAACGATACAGTGCATTGAAGATTCTGTACTGTATCAATTTCTTACTTGTTAAATAAAAGAAATAAAACATAAGATTGTGGTCAAATAAAACTATTTTTCAGTTAGAACTTCAATACAATTTTGTCCGAATTATTCATTATCCTAAAAATAAATAGACTAAAATAAATATAATTACTGTTAGGATAATTTATAAATTATTTATTGCCATAATTAATAATAACGAGCCTGATTTACCCAGTTAAGGCGATATAGGATACTGGACGACCTAGAGATCCACTTGCCAACTGCTTTTTGCCATGTCCTTGTTGACAAGCACTTCCTCCAGTTTCCGCTGAAGGTTCGCCTACTTGATAAAATCCCCGTAAAATGGCCTAACTGTGTGGCCATTTAACGCCTATTTCTTGAATATTAAAGCGTTACTTTACACGATTCGGCCAGCATAAATTGAGGTTATGTATTACTTTTTAGACCATTTATTTGAACATTCTTTTTTATCAACGTTTTCTTTACTTATCAAAAATAAAATAAAACAAATTCGCATAATTTCTTTAAAATAACAAAAAATAAATATCGTCTTTATTATTAAGGGTCAAAAGTACATTATTATAGAAACAAATGGTACGACTGAAACAGACATAAAAATAACATTTTAAAAAAATTTATTATCAGGCTGATGGGGCAGTTATGGTGAAAAAATTATATCTTAATAGTAAAAGATGATTATGGTGAGATATTAATGATTTAGTTTGGACAATCTTCTGTTACAAAATAACTGGAAAGATATAATATTAATACAAAACAAAATTATTTGTCTAAATTGGACCTTCACTCTGATCATTATTGAATTTTTATACTGCATTGTTTACTATGCAACTTATTGTACAATATGTACTGTATGGGTCAATCCATATGAAGTGATCCAAAAAAAATAAGTTGGCTGCTTGAATGTTTTAAAAAAGATTAACATTTTTATATGATTTTACCAAACATAACAGAAGTTCAAAACAGTAAAAAAAATTTTTTTATCTCACATCGTTTATGTGTGGCGGCCATTTTTGTTCTGGAGCGCGCGAAGTTTTTTGGCTTTGAAAGCATTAGCGATAAATTGATTATCTCAGGCTGGGTTAGTGCTACAACATTGCAAATTGTACCATTTTTTTCAGAATTTTCTGCTCTACAACATTGGTCCCTACACATTAAACCATATATTCATTATTTACACCTCAAAATATTCTTGAAAGTATAGTGATTAGAATTCAGAAATTCCAATTTTTAAGACTACAAAAAACCATGAAGGAATGATTTATCTGAGTTACAATTTTTGTTTGTAGCTAGATAACATAAAGTACTTACTGAGAATTGAGTTTGAGCTTCAGCAATGTTGTCCTTATTTTTTTATGAATTTTTAAAATTTCATTTTTTTGAAATTTTTGGAATTTTGAGGTTCAATATCTTTGGTGGGACTGGATGAAAAGTCCCCATTTTTGCACATTATGTAGACCTATGTGATGCCAAAGTGGGGTAAAAATTTTAACTTTGATATCTTACTATTAAGCAAGTTATGAATTTTTATATTTAAGGAAAAATGACGCGAATTATACTGAAATGTTTGGTACAATAGGTGATCTAGAATGTGTTTTTACCCATTAAAATGTTGGTTTCTTTAGTTTTAAAATGTATAATGTACATTTTAAAAACACCTCCACTATTAACATGCCCTATATATATATATATATATATATATATATATATATATATATATATATATATATATATATATATATATATATATATTTATATATAAACCTGAGAAATAAAAACAATAATTAAAAGTACATGTAGATTCAGTACTAAAATTTTATCATTTAATAATCAATTAGTTTTAATTAACTAAAACATTATTTTTATAACATATTCTTGGCCTATTTCACAAGCTCTATATGTATACATCTTTGACATTGAATGTGAGGGACATAGTAGCTTGTGTGTACGATAATCAATGGTGGCTTGCAGAAGTTGAAAGTATAAGTTTAGAAAATGCAGGTGTATTTGTGCACTTTTATCACCCTTCTGGACCGAGAACATCATTCAAGAAATCGAACAATGACCGAGTTTGGATATCTTTGAAGAATGTGCTCAGAAAACTCTCTGTTCTAGAGCTTACTACTGCAACAGGAAGATCTTATTCCATTCCCCAAAATCTTTCTGAAGAAATAAGTGTGCTTCTTACTAATCACTTGGATTAAGAAATAAAAAACGTGAAGCAAAATGTCCTGTAAATACACTTGTATATGTGACAATTGTAGATTTTACAAAACAAATATTAAATAAAAAACCTGCAAAGTTTACAATATAGTATGTTTAAAAATGTTTCAAATGCCTTAACTCAAAGCCTATTAAACTTTAACAATGACACATTTGATTAAGTTTAACGCAGAAATTAAATCAATTTGTAGCAAAAGTGAACATTTTTTAATTTTAAAAAAAAATTCATTTTTATATAGAACATGTCAATAGTGTGGGTGATTTGTAAAATTGCCAATATGCCCTTTAAAATAAAAAAAAAACCAACATTTTAATGGGTAAAAACACATTCTAGATCACCTATTGTACCAAACATTTCAGTATAATTCGCGTCATTTTTCCTTAAATATAAAAATTCATAACTTGCTTAATAGTAAGATATCAAAGTTAAAATTTTTACCCCACTTTGGCATCACATAGGTCTACATAATGTGCAAAAATGGGGACTTTTCATCCAGTCCCACCAAAAATATTGAACCTCAAAATTCCAAAAATTTCAAAAAAATGAAATTTTAAAAATTAAAAAAAAAAATAAGGAAAACATTGCTGAAGCTCAAACTCAATTCTCAGTAAGTACTTTAGGTATGTTATCTAGCTACAAAAAAAAATTGTAACTCTGATAAATCATTCCTTCATGGTTTTTTGTAGTCTTAAAAATTGGAATTTCTGAATTCTAATCACTATACTTTCAAGAATATTTTGAGGTGTAAATAATGAATATATTGTTTAATGTGTAGGAACCAATGTTGTAGAGCAGAAAATTCTGAAAAAAATTGTACAATTTGCAATGTTGTAGCACTAACCCAGCCTGAGATAATCAATTTATCGCTAATGTTTTAAAAGCCAAAAAACGTTGCGCGCTCCAGAACAAAAATGGCCGCCACACATAAACGATGTGAGATAAAAATTTTTTTTTTACTGTTTTGAACTTCTGTTATGTTTGGTAAAAACATATTTCAAATATCAATCTTTTTTAAAACATTCAAGCAACTATCATTGGACCACTTCATATGGATTGACCCGTATACTAGCATGGGTATTGTATTGTATACAATATATTATAGAATATACACCAATATTGTATAACAGTCCACTAAAAAAAAGAAAAAAAACCTGTACCACTACAATCCGTGAAGGGTCTGGGGTTCAGTGCAAGGTAGAGACTGTACTGTTTCATGGACAACGGTTCTGCGAGGAGGTGACGTCCTACGTCACGCTCAACCGCCAGATTCCCCCTCCCCTTATTTTGGGTACCCTATTTTTATAATATTTTATAGAGGCTGGGTGAGCCCCAGGAGGGTCCTAGATCCTATATGATCCATCTCCGGCTGCAAACAGACTGAATAAAAGTCTTGGCCTACAGCGGAATTTGAACCAGAATTTCTTGCATGGCAACTCAGTGCTCCACCACTGAGCCACTTCGCTCCCTTCAGCGTTCACTAGTCTGTAAAAACTATTCCATATCTTCAGTTATATAACCCCTTTTTGTTTTTAAATTCCTTGTTATATCGGCAGTCAACCAAAATATCTATCTCTACAGTAAAAGTGCACAAGTCTCTATAATACATTCTGATCCTACCTGCTATCGATTATGATAAAATTGTAATAAAAACTGATAATTTAAGAAACTAACACAACTAGCCAAGTAAATTGAAGATAAAAGTTATTCTGACATAGAATTGATACTAAATAAAAATTAAAATGAAAATAAAAATCCATAATTTTTAATTGGAAAGTGATTTTTTTATAGCCATTTTAGATATCTTTTAAGAGTCACTATTTGAAAAGAAACTAATTTTAATATGAACGTATTGTGGTGACATTTATTAATATCGGAACGATTTTAGAAAAACCTATTACTCTACATTAGTAGATTTATTCTAATCCCTCTTTAAGTAAAATATAAATAGATATTGTAAAAAATCTGAAACTATTTTAAAAAATAACTTAAAGTAATACATAATTTGCTCCTGTATTTTTTTCTAGAAAATATTGTATTTTTTTCCTTATTTGGTGTATTAAAAATAATGAAATAACAATGGGTTTTTCAAAGTTTGGAATATCTTTAAATCAATAAATTTTTTGGCATAGCTATGTTAATTTTATTTTGACGAACAGAGTTCAATGATCGCACGTCCGATTCTACCAAGTTGTGTATTCAGGGTGGACTTCCATGTTGGTAGCTTGGACACGTTTTCGGAACTTACCCGGCATTATAAAATGCAACTAGCTTTGGTTGTAGCATAAGTATTTACTGAGGTGGTTTTTATAGGAGGCAAATCGTTAAGAGACAAGAATGATAGCTTGAAGGTGGTTCAAGTTGGTCTTGGAAAAAATTTATTTTATTTACTATGGAATTTCTAACTCCACCTATCTTACATGACCTTCATTCTAAGCCAACCAAATAAATAATTTGTTTGCTTAATACTACATTATACAAAGCATTTCTTTAATAATTATTCCGTTTATTTAATAACAAACTATCATAATATTTTGGTTTACACGTCCGTATTTCAGAATTAAAGAATCCTCTATGCTAATATGAATGCCAAAGGATCATGGAATGATGAAGGAATGTCAAATAGGATGATCATGAAGAGTTAATAATCAATGAAACGGGAAGTACTTATAAGGATAGACAACTTGGGGAAGGTCATCCAACATAACCACATGTCATTAGCATGAATTAATAAGGAAAATCGGTGACGTCACTAATGACATGAGAAAATAAAATCCTGTTTAATATTCCTCATTCAAGACTGAAAAGACAAGAAACTGCTCGACGTTTTGGCCTACTTCAACATTTACTGGACAAACGTTCAAAGCTCCCAATTAATTACAAAAGACTCATTTACATGACAGTTATCAGACCTATTTGGTCATACGGAGTTGACCTTTGGGGCTATACTAAACCATCCAATCCTCATCTCGTATCCAATCCTTACAATCCAAAATCCTTCGTAAAATCCTCAATGCTCCTTATTATGTCACAAACAAACTCCTCCATCAAGGATGGATATATGATCTTATATCTATCCTTCCATGACAAGCTCCATAAATACTTGAATCCGCTAGTCTCTCAACTTGCTTCCCATACTATTCCTGATAACCCAGCGAGGCCTCTGAAAAGAAGATGGCCTCGAGACCTTCTACTATAGAACTTTATTGGAGTGCTACCGATGGGTCGTTTCTCTACAAGTGGTTTTTTGTTTTCATGCCATTTGTTCATATTAGCAAATTTACTTGATGTAATATAATTACATGTATGAGATGAAAACATATTATAAAAATATGTTTTCACATATTCATTTCATGTATTATAAAAATATAATATACACACACATAATATAATTACAGTTGTAAATATCAATAAATTAATCTAAAAATTTTTAAAAAATATTTTAATAGACTTCATAATTACTTTAATTGTTCTTATAGTGTCGAACTTTGAATAACTATGAGAGTCTCACGTTGCACTATTATTTTATATTACACTTCATACTTTATCAGTATAATATGTTTTTGTCATTTATTTTTTTGTAATAGAATATGTAACATATATTTACAAACATGGTTTTGAGCATAGGAGTAAGGTGGGTAAGAATTTTTATGTTTATTTTATAAATGTTTATTTAAATTCAGACAATCTGAAGTGCATGATCCAATCATCTAATCCAAAGTTTAGTAATAAGAATAAGGTTTTTTGTTCGAGTATTTATATAAAATATTTACATATTCATTATTAGGATGAGCATAAGCATCGTTACGCTCAAGCTTCTAAGTGTATAGATTTTATAAAATAATAGTTATAATTTGGCTTTATTTCTTGAATTTTGAATATATAGTGCCCTGTATTTATTCGACAAAATTGTTGATATCACAAAATCATTGCACAATGATATTTACTTTCAAAACGTTTGTAAACTTTTGTTGATAGCTAAGTCCTTTGAAATACTCGCCAAGGCTAAAATTAGTTGTGCTATCTACTTGTTTTACAGAAATCCTTTACCATTATCATTGGTTGTTAAATGAAAAAATTTATAATATTTTCGAATAGTAAAATTATCACTAGATTATTGTTATAAAAGTATTTTAATGAAAATCTTGAACTCATCCTCATTCCACAGAGGGAAGGATTTCGCAGCCAAGAACAAGCCGGCCCTGACATTTGGCCCAAGACCATTAGTTCGCCATCCACCGCGAGTCGAGCAGCTATATTGCCAATACTTTGTCAAGTTATTTAAATTCAGAAGGACAATTTAAAACAATTAAATATGAGGAACTATGAAGAACAAATTTTTCAATAAATAAACTCAGAACAGAATGTGCGTGAAATTTGAAGAAAACTGCGGTTATTTAGTCTGTCATCAGACGTGGATTGACCTATTGGAATCTACAGTCTCCAACGGCTCACACAGTCAATACGAAGTGGATATTCTTAATTGGGAGAAAAAAACTGATGTTTAAGCATGTTGAAAACCATTGGGTTAAAAACAATAAATTCCTCAACAAGATCTGATATTTTTTCATTTATTTGCCATTTTTAATGCAATTGGAATTTATAAATTTGTTCATACGAAAATAACTAAAATATGAATATGTACAAAGTGGACATTGAAAATTTCTAAAATAAATTTCTGTCAATAAAAATTTAATGTATCAAGTTTTATATGGATTAATTAAAAGCTAAGGGAAAAAGGGTCTATCAAAATCCTCACATTAGGGGTTCGAGTGGTTATATATCAGATTGACACAGTTAATTGTTATAGCAATCAGTTTTCCATCTGTCTTGACAACAAAATATGACCGATTCCATCGCCATGGCCAATAATGTTGCATTCTTCAACAGCACGTCAGTCGTTACGTTATTTATTGCCAATTAATTTTTCTTTTGACTTGAACCCTTATTTTCATATTCTCAAATATTCTCTGCAATACTACATTTTCGAATATCTCGTGGTGTAGATCTTTCCTAAGCTTGAGCGGCAAGTTACACATTAGTAGAGAACGTGTGGAATACAAATATTTCAGCAGTCTAAAGCAGAATGAATTTTGATATTGAAGATTCCTTAGTGGTTCTTTCCAGAAAATGAACACTGTATCTCACTCCGTATCTTATATTGTCCTCTTTTGAGAAATATTGCATATTCAGTAATGTAAACTATCGCAGAACAAGCCATATTATGGCACACACACACCATTAGATGGCTTTCGTGCTCCAAAGAGCCGCCTAACAAATGGTACACTTCCTGCCCAGGTAACTTGGGGGAGGAGAAAAAAAGGACAGGTGTTCTCTACCTAAAATTAGGTAGCTCGGTCCTTTCAAGAATAGAGAACTTGCCGAACTAAGCTCCAGAAAATAATTCTTTTTTTATTTTTATTTTACTGAATCAAATCTGTTTTTGGTTGAACCAGTTTATATATATATATATATATATATATATATATATATATATATATATATATATATATATAATATATATGGAACAATGAATTACTGTAGGTGACAGAACGTTAAAAACCCTCTGGTATTGTGTTAGAACTAAACTTTTCCCTGGGGCATTACGCCATTTATCCAGAAAATTGGAAGTAAATGGGCCTGTACTCACGAGATGTAGCAATTCGAGTAGATTCCGATCTTAAATAGTTTTCTTTTCAACTGGGCTCTTGCAGAACGGTCTGAGAATAGGGCGTGTGATTGTGCTTCTGCAATGAGCATTGCTACGCCTGCGCAAGCAATTCTAACCTCACATTAACAACAATGGGCAGATCGACTGTACAAAAGCATTATCAGAATTAGCAATACTTATTGTTATTAATAATTCCCAACAGTATTTTTGTAATCAGAAAAATCATATTTTAAGACTGAAGCTTGGTGATCATTTTTAATGTAGAATCGCTACCATAAAAGATCCAAATGGAAAAGAACGAGAAACAAAGTGGAAAATCAGAACAATACTTATTACAGAAGAATTGAGCGTTGATACTAAACATTACAGGAAAGGAATTATAACATACCTAAATATCAATGCAATTTAGTTGGTAGAATCTGTAACTGTCTACTCATGAAAATCCAGGCAATATCAAAGTGATATACAATACAGATTTTTAAATCTTTTTGTTTTGAATAGAAAATATTTGCCCTGGCCGGAATAAAAAGATGAATTTAAAATGTTATAAAAAAGGTTCTGCAAATGTCTCTGACTGTAGTTCAAGGCTTAATATCATATCACAAAGCCTGGGCTAGAAAAGATCTGGTAAAGTGTTCAAGGTGAGTTATGATTTCTCTAAGCACTGTTCTGGAAATTTATATATGCATATAAAAAAATATAATCATAACACAATAGTCTTAATATAATTCACTACTAGTTTTAACATATGTTGAATAATATTAGTTGATCTCATATATGTGGTCCGAGTATTATATGTGTTGTTCGTTTAAAGTAGAGAAATTACAATAATAGGCATTCTAGTATTGTATAAAGATATCTGGAGAAAACTTCTTAAATAGCCTTTTTATTGTTGATCAGTGCTTTTAACAAAGTTGGAAAAAAATTCACTATTTCTAACAATGCTCATAATGCACAATACAGCAAGGCGTTAGCTTCTCTTTGAGAAATATCTATTTTATCTATTATGCCGCCACAGTTTGTTATATCCCTCCAGTTTCGTATCTCCGTCTGTATGTGTATATGCATACAGAAATTTTAATGGTCTAATATAAAATAAGTCGGCACAAATAAAACTAAGTCTTGACTTATTTGCTGTTTTTGACTGCACCCCTCAACTATCTCCATTCTCCATTACACCATCCAATCAACTATTTTCCTCTCTTACAGAAATTTTAATGTTGTTGGTATTTAAAGGGGTCTTTGAACTCTTAGATCTTTAACACCTATGGTTCGCTTTATAATATTTTTGGAATATATTGTATTAAAACACAGGCAAAGTCATATATTTAGAAAATTCATAAACTCACATACTCAAAAACACACACAATATACTTCTATTCAATGGACAATTGAGCAAATTCAGAAAATGTAATAATTTACAATTTGAGCTATTGCTATATGATACAATAGGCGATGTGCATTCAAAAACTGAAATGCCAATACGATGGTAGCATTGTTGTCATTAAGAAGCTTCGATAAATTTTGTGCTAGTCCTATTTTATTTAATAAAATGTAAGTTGGTGCAATTGACTTTCAAGCACTTTAATAAGGTAATCTATGGAGTTAAAAAAAAAAGTTGGTTCAAATTTCTTTCTATTCAAGTATTACCAAGAAATCATAGCTTAAAGCATATCGTAAAAATTTTGTATACTCTATGCTTATAGCACAAAATTCTAAGTCACGTAATTTGTTAAGGACGTATCTACTTCAAAGTGTTATTGGAGATTTTTGTAAGAAAATAGTAAATCTGATACCCATGATAACAAAATGATAAGTAATCACAGAGAGCCAGACTAAATCATGGAAATTCTATGATGTAATTTTCTGCGGGTGTACTCTGCCGCACACAGGAATCTTGGCCTGAAACACATCCCGTCCAGGAAGACATCTGCCTAGCCGCAGCAGGATGCGACAACTTTCTTGAGGCCGTTGATAGAAAGCTGAGAAGTATCTAGGAAGTGAGGAAAGCTTATTGAATGGGCCGGCACACTTAGAACTCACCGGCACACTTATAGATTGTCACGTGGATTTTTTGTTCGCCTGATCGACTCGGGTATGTTCCAGATTTTGTTGGATTATCTTTCAGATTTGGAGTAATCGGCGTGACTTTTTGGGGGGGGGCAGTATTTCAGTATTAAGTCTTGGACACAATAAAACATTTGATAGGCAGAGAAATATTTATATACGCAATAAGAAATATCAACGTCAACACAAGAACAGATTATGGCCGGAAATGGTATTTAGATCTAATTAATCATACCATAAACCAAGTACCATTTCTATCACTTCTAGAATAAATTTTGCAGTTCGTAATGTTAAATAAAAAAAATAATAAAATAAAAAAAACCTGAATTCCCTTACTGTTCTTCCTATAAAAAAATTATTATTCCAAGAGTTAAAGATACAAATACATGACTGTGTTGAATGACCACGTATTATAATAAATAATTTCACTTTAGGAATATTCAAAGATAGAAACTTGATAACTTCGAGCAATAATTTCTTGTTTTTTCATTGATATTTAATTATCTGGAAAAAGCTAACCATTCAGAATTAATTCTGAGCGTTTTATAAACCCGTAAAAAGGTAAAACAAAACATAAGAAATTGGCTTAGCATTATTTAGAACCGAATTATATTATATTATTTGGTGATCTCGATGAGTTCAGGTAGATGTAGTAGTTAAAAATATATAAATTTTTAATGAATTAATTAATTAAATTAATTTTTAAGAATTAATAGTACATTGATTATTATTATTAATATTATATACCAGGATTTTGTTAAAGAAGAAAAATAATGCAGAAGTTAAATTAACTGTTTTTAATTAAATAAATATAAAAGCTTCATTGTTAAAATTATTGGATTTCTATTTTGGGAGAAAATTGCTTAGATTGGTTTTTTGTTAATTTAACCTCTCTTTATGCTGCAATGGCTATTAGCAGGGTGCTACAGTAAGAGTTTTAAATTATGGCACAATTAGGATAGGGATCTTGAAACCCTACACACTCGAAATTAATGGCTATCAGCAGGGTGCTACAGTAAGAGTTTTAAATTATGGCACAATTAGGATAGGGATCTTGAAACCGTACACACTCGAAATTACCATTTAAGTCCTCTCCGAAGGATGCCATAAGTAAGAATGTTATGTTGAATGTTATTTTACTCCATTTAGCTAAGCCCTCGGCCACCTACCGGAAATTTACCGGGATTTACCAATTAAAGAAAAGTATAAAGTTGTTATGTAATACACATGTTTAACGTCGAGTAATTTGTTTTATATTAAGTTTTGAAACTCATTTAATTTTTTGAAAAGCAAGGTAGATTTTAAATATTGAAATGCTATAGTGTATAAAAAAGTACCAAGAAAACATTATTCTGAAACTAACAGAAAATCAAGAAATCACGATCGCAGTCACGCAGAATCTAATAAGTTGTAGTTACTATTTTCACATAAATAATTGGTTAGCGTGTTAGAAGTTCTCGGCAAGTTTCTTATATAATAATATTTTCCTGTTTCAAAGCATTTTTTTAACTACGTCAACGAGTTAAAAAGAAAAATGTCACTAACGTAGCAGCCTTGGTTTCCTCTATCAGTTGCCTCAACAACCTCGCTGTATCTTGGAAAAGATCATCTTCCAGTTGTTATCGGTTGTCTGGCTTCTAACAGGTGAGTTAAGATTTACAGGTAATGGCCTTTTGTCTAGTTTATGGTAGAAGAGATATATAACAAGAATGTGTAAAAAGGTGTTTCCTTTTCTTTTTTTCCTCCTACGAAGTACGCCTGATCTATTTGCTCTAAGATAAGGTGCTCAAAACACCCGAGAGTCTGTACTCAGAGTCCAACATTACAACATGAAACCAAGAAATATAACAATATAAAATAATGCTGTGGGTAGAACAGTGTGTGATATGAGTCAACTGAGTTTTATTTCATATTCAATTCCTATATTTTATAAATATTAAAAATCAATGTTGCGTTGCTAAAAAAATATGAAGTTTTTTTGCGTTTCGATAAGTGTTCTACAACCTTTGTTGTTGAGCCTCAATAAGAAGCTTGAGGATTCTATTTCAGACCTTCCTTCACAATGCTCTATTTTCAGGCTATATACCACATTAATAAAAAGAACCAATACAAAATATGAAGAAATAATATGGCAAAATGGAATCAACCTCGATTATAATTTGCCATATTTGTGCTAGCTCACCATATCATGTTTTCAGAAGTAGAAAGTATTGAAAACTGTATTGGTTTATATAATATAACATAATTTATATATATATATATATATATATATATATATATATATATATATATATATATATATATATATATATATAATATTGAGACAAATATTATGAACATTAATATTGAGAATAATATCAATAATAACACGAAGATAAGAATATAATCAGGCTGTAGTGTTCGCGGAGGACCCAAGGAGTCATGGCATAGGAACGCAAGGCCGACCGCCGATCATCGAGTCCTCCTTCATCACTCCATCTCCCTCTATCACTCCTCTCTCTCACTCTCTCTCTCTCTCTCTCACTCCATCACTCTCTCTATCCCTCTTTCTCCCTCCAACACTCCCTCTTTATCTATCACTCCATATTTCTCCAACATCTTTCTATCTCCTACCAAAACTCCTCCCTTTTATTTCGCAGGTTTAATTTATTTTCTCCTTCGACAACGGTGGACAAATTGGAATGTATTTAAATAAATTTAAATTAATCAGGTTCTCAAAGCCCTTCGCCTACCTTTTCAATCAGAGGGACCTCGACTTAACCGTGAACTGTGACATTTCATCACAACTTGTTTTGTAACGAGTAAGGGATTCTTTTCACCCTCTCATTTTCCCTTCAATCAGCCCTCTTCCAAAAAACCAATATTGGAAGAGTTTACCAGAACCCATAAGATATCGGATCATCGTGGTAGATAAACGTTTAAATTCTTATTTTAAAAATTAAACATGGTTAAACAAGATGTTTCTGGTAGTAATGTCTGTGGCCGGTTATTTATAAATAAAGTGGGTTACTTTATTTATTAACAATGATATTTTGTTATTACCAAAATATTCTTTGTGAATTTTTTATTTTAGTAAATTGTTTAAAATAAATTTTTTAAAATAATTGAATATATATTTTTTTCAATTTCATTTTAGACTTAAGCATTTTAAAAGTCTAGAGTTATAATGTTTTAGGATAATAGTTAAAATGTTTTTTGTATTTTCATTGTTTTGATAATTCACCCCATAATTAGAAACAATCACCAATAATTGATTAATAATAATCAATAATTGATTCTTCAACTTAACTATTCTATTTAACTAATGGAATAATTAATAATCAAATAAGAAAAAGGCAACTAATAATGAAAAAAATGAGCATGAGCGTTCTGTTGCTAAACAAATATATCCACCTCATTTTAGACAATTTTTTTGGATATAGCGATTTTAGAAAATAGAAAATTAGAAACAGAATTGAAATTATCAAAACGGAAGGAAATGAAAGGAAATAGGTCGATGAATACACAATAAAACATTAAAAATAAAACACAACAGAAACAGAACAAGTATGTTTTTATAGCAATGTGAATTGTTTCTATATTGAATTAGAATAAAACATCGTCAGTAAGCCATTTAAAAAATATATAAAGATTTGAAAATATATCCATGAATGTCCATAAACATATCCATGAAAAAACACTAGAGAAAAAGTATTTCTGTCTAATTGGTATACAATTTTATGTTTTCGAAAAAAGCAATGATGATATCTACAAGAGAAAGGCAAATTATTTTTTTATGACCACTCAAAAGTGGAAAGGTTATTTAATAAAAAAAATAATGAAAAGATTTAAAATTTAAATGCAGATTCAATTTATGTATACACGGCATTTATTTATTTTTAATTACCCTGAATATAGAATCATGTCTTTCTAACAATTTCCGCTGCTAAATAAAGGCGAATGGACATTATTTTGGAATTTGAATTTCATTTAACACAAATAATTAAGTCATAATTGAAACATAACGGTTAAAGCTTCTAAAATATATCCGTTCATTCCTCAGTTTCATGTTAATTATTTTTTAACAGTTATATTTTCACACATTCCTTTCAAGTGACTAGAATTTTATGACATTTTCCAAATTGACTTTTCTAAACTTTTTAATAAACAAAATATGTACCTGTCTAATATGCATATGGTGGTTAGTGCATTATTCAAATGTAAACCAAACACTAAATAATAAGATTTAATCGGTATTTGTGTATTATCCGATCTCTAGGTACTGTTATCAGCCATTATTTATATCTGGACCCAGATAATTCTGATACTGATAACACATAATTATTAAAATTAGTGGTAATTGAAATACACATAATGTAATAATAAAATCCTAATTGCAGACCCTCTTCTAAGACTAAGACGTTCCATTTTTTAATATAAAATATAAATATTTATTTATAACTTTTATAATATAAATGTTTTCCCTTCACTTTCGAAGAAAATATCTCCATTTCTATCTTTGTCAAAATACATTTTATGACCTTTTTCACATAATCTTTGAAATTATTCAGAACTTCAGGAAGTATTTCACAGATTTTTATTTTAAATATGGCTATTCCCAAAGTGTTACTCTGTTCGTTTTGTATAGGCAATACAGAAATTGAAATAGACAATAAAAATAAGTCGAGAAAGACAATTCAATAACGCAAACACAACTAACTCAAATGAGAAGAGTGATAAGATAAGGAGGTAGGTTTCATGGCGACCTGTAAAATCACAAGTACCGAAAAAAATACAGTCTGAACAACAGAATACACGTAAATTGCTGAAATAATGTATTTTTTTTCTCGGTTACTAAAAGGCAAAAAGCAAGTTCCCTCGGGCACGAGTCTATTTTTCGATCTGGACTCACCAAAAAAAATGTTCGCTGGCATCGATTATGTCACGTCCAGTTTACTTTCACTATTTAAGTATGGTTGTTATTTTAATACCGACTAATTGTTACTTGAAAGAGTTAATATGGCCTGATTCGTTACGAATAATTTCAATCCCTCATTACTCCATGACGTAATCATCTCTCCAGACAAGGCTGACCATCTGGAACTCTACTAAATATCGTTCGTTTTTGTATTTTCACTGAGTCGTATTAGTTATTAAATCATTTGTATTTAATAATTCATAGCTATTAATAGCTTAAGATTATTTTACGGATTTGGTGAATAGCGGCTGAACTAAATAATATTTTAACTAAGGAACATTTTTAAATTGTTGCCTAATATTGATTTCGACAGTGACTCATTGGATAATATTTGGGCTGGTATGACGTTTTTCTGCAGTAGTATGATATATTTTTGCAGTAGTAGTGGTATGGAGGGAGAAGATTCCAGTTGGTACGCGAATAATCATTATAATTATTACAAATAGTTATTAATTATTACAGATAATTAATCATTACAAATACGAGTATGTAGACAAAAATCGAAAAAAAAAAATCGTATGACTATATCGTTACTGATCAAGGGTCTTCGTTTAGGTAAATGGTGGAGACTAAACTGTTATGTAGGGAGGAAATTTGCCCCATACGCCTAACCACAAGGTTTTATACCGATTAAGAGTGCACATTTTATAGAGGTTTGGTGAGCCCCAATAAGGATTTAAGATTCCTAATTTTCGGTCCATTGTTACAGAACAAACAATTTAGCTGTCACAGGAGCCGATTTCACACTCGAGACCTTCAGTTCAGCTACACATCACTACACTTCCAGCCTTTTGGAAGAAAAATGAATAATCTTGTTTCACAAGCTTTCTAATAATAAACGATGACTTATTAAGAACCAATTTATAATTGAAATATTTGACCACATTTATCTTCTTTTATTTTTTTACTAGTTTTCGATTCGGTGTTTATGGTATCTTATTTTTTAATCTTCTTCACGCATCTATAAATCATTTCTTATATTCAGTTTTAATATTTCTTAGTTCTTCACTTAAAACACAAGGTGGATAGTGAACGGAAACTTTCATTCATATTTTAGCAGTGGGATGATAATTTGATAATTGGACGGTAAAGTTCAGTATCATTGACGTATTTAAGGAATGTCTGGTACTTTCCAGATTTTTTTTACCATCACGACTGAAAGAGCAGGTCAACTAATTCGTTTTGGAGGCCATGGTTTTGCCACCTTTTTTTATCCAATGGCATTAATATAAACGAACCGCATTCCTGAATTTAGGTTCTCTCTTGAAAAGGCTATCTCAAACTGGCCTATTTAGTTTCTGGTATATTGGCAAGACTTTCTCTACTGATACCGAACTATCTTTAATTGGATTTTCAAAAAAGTATTTTGTTTAAAAAATATTTTAACAGTTAGTAGATACTATCCTACTGAGCTAAATTATATACTTCATTAACATTGTAGGAAATTAATAAAAGTAAAATAAATTAACCATGCTGTACATGACCTCGGTTTCATGTTTATAGCACAACCTGCAAGGTCAATACTTTCAATCTTCTCCACAAAGAAGTTGGTTAAAGAACCTTCTACTCTTGTTGTAATTCTTAAATACAAAATTTACTGAGTGTATATAAAAACTATGTGATATGAAAAAAAAAAAATCAAACTTACCGTTTGGACATGTGAATAAATTTGATGGGTTCGTCTGAAAAAAAAAAAAAATTAGATTGTGATAAATTATTATAAAGCTTCAGAATTTTCATTAGACTATATAAATGTATCAATTATATAAGGCAATAATGCTATTGCTGATCACGACGCTCTTGTACACATTTACATCAACATCTTGAAACTCTACATAGTTATTATAAAACAATATTTAATATTTATTCATTACATCAGTAAACAAACTGGATATAGATGCACTATTATCATGGCACGACAATCATAACACCATATTGCTCCTTTAAAAGAACGTCATAACTAAAACAAAACACCTAATTTTTCAATAGGTATATGTAAGTTCTATGTGAGTTAAAAAAACGAAAAATTTGTAATTGGTAAAACATAGCATTCTCATTTGTACTTATGGTATTGAAATCCTTTTATTAACCATTAAAAAATTTTTAAGAGCAGGAATTTTTTTAAAATTTTTACTTATGTCATAATTCCCATAAAGCTTAAGTTCAAACATGATACATATCAAAATATGACTTTATCAGAAAAATGGAATATTAAAATACTTAGTTCCGAATTTAAAAATTACAAAGCTCCAACCAATAAAATTGTTAAGGAAAGATTAACTCAACAATACAAAATTTTGAGTTTTTTCGTTGTTCTTTTGAAGAAGCTATCTATCTATCTATCTATCTATATATATATATATATATATATATATATATAGTTATCTATCTATATATGAAGATTACTTAAGGACTTTTCGTTGGAATTTTTCCACGGTCTTAAAACTTATGTAAGGTCTCTTTTTACATTATATATATATATATATATATATATATATATATATATATATATATATATATATATATAGTTAATAGTTAATAAACATAGAAAATTTCTAGGGTCATTAACTATTAATTGAGTCGTGTTTTGTCGGTTTAGGAAGGAAGCATTAGTGATACTATCATTCTTTATAATCAATATCTTGATTATCATCGTTTTGTTAAACGTCAGTTAGGATTAAAAAGTTACGTAGAATAACAGTAATTATTATAATTATTAATATTAAATACTTTTTTTTTAATACCCCATATTAAATATTAGATGTAATCACACTGATGACTTTCACGTTATTCTTTGTTTACTTCAATCTTTATCATTAAGATGTGTTTTCCATGTGAAAAGGAAAGTGAGAAAAATATACATTCTTTCTACATTTTCGACTGGAATACAAAGAAATTGGATTAATATGTGATACGATTTGAATGGAATGAAAACGAAAGTGTATTTTTTCTTCTTAAATCTACATGAATAACATAATTTGAATTAAACAAAAAAAAAAAATCAAAAACGAATACTCCTCATAATGATAATCATTGTACATAACTGTATAACATGAGAAAAAAAAGAAAAAAGAAAGAGTGTAACCGGCAATTCAGAGGAAACAATAGAAAATGAGAATCGTGTGGGTGTGAATAAGGTTATATTAATCGCGTGAGTAACCAATACCTATCATTGTATCGAAGAAAGTCAGCATTTTAATTGTTTTTTATATTATAATTAATAAATTATAGATATACGTATATATATATATATATATATATATATATAATAATAATAATAATAATGCATTTCATAATACAAACAAAGTCTCTAAGCTCCCAATTAATTACAAAAGACTCATTTACATGACAGTTGTCCGACCTATGTGGACCTACAGAGTTGAGCTTTGGGGCTCTACTAAACCATTCAATTCATCTCGTATCCAATCCTTACAATCCAATATCCTTCGTAAAATCCTCAATGCTCCTTATTATGTCACAAACAAACTCATCCATCATGATCTTAATATCTCATATGTTGCTGTTTTGGCCCAAACTAGATACCTATCCTTCCATGACAAGCTCCATAACCACTTCAATCCGCTAGTCTCTCAACTTGGTTCCCATACTATTCCTGATAGATAACCCTCCGAGGCGTCTGATATTTGAATTTTAAATAGTTAATAAATTTTATACTACGTGAAGTTCATACACTCTGTTCAGTTTAAGATTTGAACATTTATTTACAAGTAATGCTATTATTTTATAATTCAGACGTAGCAGGCACTTTGCTCGACTCCGGGCTACCATGTTTGGATATTTCGGGTTCGTATAGCGGTACCTGGAGAAGGAATTCCTGTTAAATCTCCCGAAACCAATTAAGCCTCGACATAGGCAGCCTCCTAGCCCTCAACACTTCTACGGCTAATTCTCAATTGTTGGTTATTTCGTGATTGAGTTGGAAGAACTGTTATTGTGAATAGGAAAACAGTTACGCCGTTACAGCTGGTAGGGGGTTCGAAACACGGCCGAAGGAGTTATCGCAAGGACGTACTCCGGGAATCTCGATGCTTGGATAATTTATTCATCCAACAGCTAAGGTAACGGGTCGTATCTATTTGTGGAATTCGGAACAGGCGGCGCGGCGGAGTTGTTCCACCTGTAAATAATCTTGTTGCTGCTGGTCTAACGTGCTTAGTTCTACTTCAGAAGTAGCTCGAGGCTGCTAAGTAGGGCTTAAAACCAATAATAGAAATTAAGGGTATATTATTAACAACAAATAATTAATTTGTACAATACAAAAGTAATTTGAGGATACAATTATTTGCATGTGCTTCCATAATGATAAATTTAAATTAAAAAAAATATTTTTATTTTATTTTTTTAACATTCTCCATTAATTATGACAGCTTTGGTCTCTTATTGCCCTTAAGTTACCCTCTTGTTGCCACCAGTAAAGCAAGTCACCTTTGCACTTAACTGAAAAATTATGTTTATTGGAATCAAAATCATTTTATAAAATTGCCATAGTCACACAAAGGATATTCAAACTTCAACGACCATTTTCATTTGGGATCAAAAGCGGGTAACTCCGAAATTCCAAAATTTTACTTTACCACATTTTTCGGCCGTTTAACCAATCAATTACGCAAATATATATTTATATATTGTATTTATTATTATAATAATGTATTTGAAACATTTTCTTGAATAAATGGAGTTTTGAAAAAAAAAAAAAAACCTGCTAGACTAACTAGCTCGACTAAGCTAGCAAAGAATGTAAAAAGTCAATTTTTGTAATTTGGAAATTATCCGATTTTGGTTCCAAACACCTCATATATTATCAAATCTACCCTTAAGCTTCCTTTTTATCTCCGGTAACTCTCCTTCCACGTGAAATCACGGGGTGGTATTAAGTAAAACATAATATTTTAATTATAAAAATATATAAACGAAAGAACATGAACTCCAATATATTAACAAACCACTAAAAAGTTTGCAATAATGATTATTCCAAATAGTATAAATGCTTCATTTGAACTGGAAGTTATTTTTGTAAATTTCTATAGATCAAGTTACATATTAAGAAAAAATTCAATATATTAATCATAGCAGTAAACATACCATTATTTGTATGTAATTGCTAAAATCTGTTTGGTTTACATTTAAAATTCATTAAGTGTCTATGTTACACCAAAACACAAGACAACTGAAACAGTCGAGTTCCCATCGTAGGAAGAGGCTAGTCATTCTGTTTTGTCATGGATCTGAAAGAAAACATATCAAAGGGGTGGCGACCGATCATTTTTCAAGAAGAAAACGTACAATGTAATGTTCTTTATGTCACTGTTATCATTTAGCAATTATCTTAAAAGTCATGCAAGTGAAAAGTGAATTACTTGGGTGCGAAATCGAAAAACGTAAGGATGTCATAAAAAAAATCTTCATAGTAGTTTTCCGATAATTTAATATTAAAATTGATGGATTTACATAATTGATAGTGATGATCTTATTTAAATAAGTTATCAACTTCGCGTAACATCAAAATAAAACAAAATTTACAAATATGTTCCAAATATTTTAAAACCTGCTCACCTATTTTGAAAATTTTTTAGACACCAAATACGGTTTATTTTTTAATATTACTTTGAGTCTAACATGAAAAAGAAAATTTAAAATCTTTCTCTTATTTGTTTGGGGTTTTACGTTCCGAGTTTATGCAGAAAACGAAATCTGAATAATACATTCTTCAGTGAATACCGGGCCAACACCCCCCCTCCCCCCAGTTTTTGCACCAATATCACAGATCACTGTAGAAAGATCATAGAAATATACGATATCTAATGAAATATGGGATGGTCTTTAGTAAAAAAACAACTTTAGATAAAAAACTGCAACAAAATATGGAATTCGTTCCTACAATTTCTATCAAATTTGAGTTCTAATTAATATAATAACGAATGGAGTGCACAATTAATATTTTCATGAGAAGGAATTCCAATGATTTCTAATTGCGGGATAAAATTAGGTTTATGTTAAAGAAGAAAATTAGAAGACATTCCAATTTTTCAAACCTACTGAGCGTTGTAATTAATTCATTAGAATCATTTGAAATACAGGTTAATTTCTATAAGTTGCTTGATTAGTATTTTGGATATATAATAAATAATAAAACATATCATGATATTTTACAGTGTTTTATTTAAGGTCGGATTATTTTTTTTTTTGGATGTCAAGGCTTTAACGGAAATGGAGATAAAGGAGATGTAAATATAAAATGGTGGAAACAATTACTATTTACTATAAATAGTTTTCATTTCCCTGTCAATAGATTTATTTGAGCATTAATTAAGGGTTTAGTCACCTCCTACCAACAAAACAATTCTTTTTCATAGTGTCTTACTACTAGGTGTAAACATTAACTCAATACTTGTTAAAATGTCACTGAGTGGGTAGAATATTTAAACCTCTTTAAATATTTTAATACAAACTTTAGTAAATGGGCTCAGTTTAGATCGGTGAGTGGTCCTTTTCGAAATCTGCAATTCTGATTTCGCTTAGCCTTGACTGTCCTTTCACCAGCAACTTGAGCTTCACTTTTGTTCTCTCAGCTTGAGTAGATTCCTTTGAATGGCTTGCAAGATATCTTTGGGAACTTTCCAATATTAAAAAAGAAAATAAAAAAAATGGCCAGTTGTTAGGTTCTAATTTTCAATTATAATGTAAATAACACTGAAAACGCCAATTTTTTGTCTAAATTTACTTTTATTTATTCTTTTCTCATACTATATTTGAGTCTGGGCAGCATGGCGACCCGCAAATTTGATGTCAATGATTTGTATAGTCGATTTACAGAAATAGTAACATATCTTTGATAAGTAATGACTGGTTCCTAGTAAAGACTTTACTATACTAGACCATTGACCTTTTTTCATCTTCTTGATGATGAAGTCCGGGAAACAGAGAGGTGGAAAGAGAAAGAACAAGAGATTTGTTCACGGGAGAAGTATTTTGTATTTGTTATGGATATATTATTTTAGGCTTGGAAAGTCCATGCTCTTGTGTGTAGTGTGATTCGAAAAACATCTATAAAACCAAGAAGTTTAGCAATTATTCTTAGAATTTGGGGTTGTATTGTTTGCATCTTATTTATACGTATGTGTTCTGCTGAAGCCTCATGTTCTGCTACATACGTTCAACTTTTTAGGATAGTATTAGATAAAGAAGTTCAGTAGTCCAGGAGATATAATAGTTATCGCAAGCAGTTTTCTACATTCAATGTTAATAAAAGTAACTGACTTACCCTTGATAATGTCGCACATCTAGAATGAAACAATAAATAAAATCTGTTTTATTTTTTAAATGAATATTTGAAAATAATATTATAAAGCTCCTATTGAATCTCTTGGTTTGCGCTTATATTTGTAAAATAGGTGATCTTTGGTTTGTGAGGGTTAAAACATTCCTAAAAGTTTTGCAATTTTCACTACGATAAGCCCGTCCTAAGATATACAGAACTCGCGGGCTATTCTCAAATTACCACTCACTCACTCACAGTCTGGCGCTACAGTCCTTGCAGGACCTGGGCCTACTCCAACAGCTTGCTCCACTCCGCTCTATCCGAGGCTAGCCTCCTCCATCTCCGCACTCCCATCCTACGCAGATCCTCTTCCACATCTTCCATCCATCTCAATCGGGGTCTCACGCGCTTTCTCCTTCTTCCCGGCTTATCGTACACCATTTTTCGAGCAAGTCTCTTCGGATCCATGCGTCACTCGACCAGCCAAGCCTTCTCTTTCTAATGACAGTGACTAAGTCTGGCTCCGCTAGCAATTCCATCAGTTCTGCATTGCTTCTCATTCTGAATTGCTCGCCTTCCTTAATAGGGCCATATATGGGCCATATAAGATGGCTATGCATTGTAGATGTGGGACAGGAATGTAAAGGGTCTGAAGAAAACTTTGAGATACACTACAGCTACAATATAAACTGTACGACTTAAAATCTGCAAAAACCATTCTAAATGCACCAAGATATTTTTTAACACTACGACAATATCATACCATCTCAAGCTCCATTAATAATTTACAGGTCATGCTAACTCGAAAGCATAGCAACATATCTATAATACATGTTAAAAAGGTAATGGGCGAGGAATCTGCTGATCTCATATTAGCAAATCATTATTAAGCTGGTCAAATAATGGTAAAAAATGGTAATACTTTGTAAATACATTTTTCTTCAATACTTTTTTGATGGGTCATATATTATAGGTAAATTAATTATCTATTTGCTCTATATTATCTGATATGGGTACATAGAAATCTCATTGCTGAGTGACCACAAGCTATCATTCAAATAGCGAATCGTCTATTGATGTTTCACAATGAAATCATCAAAAATACTTCCAACTGTCATCATCACATAATTGGTCCACCGCTCGTCAACCTTGGCGTGTCGTTTGATTGTCGATGATAATTCTGCCAAGAGACAAGAGAGAAAGAGATAATTCGAAAATTTGTGGTGAAACCGGACGAGGTGTGTAATCTCTCCATTGTCTACACGTCGTTCAATGGTAATATCCACCAAATGAGGAAACACGTGGATATTCAGAAGTCTTCATTGAAAATAATCCTCCTGCGTGAACACGTTGTGAAAGAGAAAATAAAATATGAATGGAAATAGTATTTTCACCATCTCTGTATATATTTTTAATACATTATGAAATAATTATGTATATATGTATATATACATTTTTTTCAGATATACAGTCTTACTTGAGGTTATGCCTGCGTAATGGACACCTGTTGTTCTCTACCATTTACGGCTATTAACTAAAGCAGGAAGGGCTCCTTATTTCAAACGTTTACAACTTTCTTCAGCTAGTACAAGCTCAATACTACGAACGATGAAACCCAAAGACTTAAAACTTATGTATACAGATTTAGAACCTCATACAAGACTGAAAAGACAAGAAACTGCTTGACATTTTCGCCTACTTCAACATTTACTGGACAAACGTTCAAACCTTCCAATTAATCATAAAAGACTCACTTACATGACAGTTATCAGACCTATTTGGACATACGGAGTTGAGCTTTGGGGCTCTACTAAACCATCCAATTCATCTCGTATCCAATCCTTACAATCCAAAATCCAATATCCCATTTGTTGCTGATTTGGCCCAAACTAGATACCTATCCTTCCATGAAAAGCTCCATACTCATTTGAATCCGCTAGTCTCTCAACTTGCTTCCCATAATATTCCTTATAACCCTCCAAGGTGTCTGAAAAGAAGATGGCCTCGAGAACTTCTACTATAGAGTGTTATCAATGGGTAGTTTCTGGAGAACAATTGAATTGTGGACAATTGTTTTTTTTTTCATGTCCTTTGTTCATACAGCAGATTTACTTGATATAATATAATTACGGTTGTAAATATCAATAAATTATTCTCAAAATAAAAAAAAAAGGATTTACGACTGCATTAAAATATGTAATACAGCAATAAAATAGAAAGAATGATACGTAATATGAGGTAAAGGCAAGTAGAGATATTTCCCACAGGTAGTAAGCAAATAACAACTGCAACTAGGAAGGTCATGAAGTCATCTTCTTTTCAGATGCCTCAAAGGATTATTGAGAATTGAAGAGGTAGCTAGTGCAGCAACAAATAGAACATAAAGGTCATTATGGATGACTTTATTTGTAACAAAGTAAGCAGTATTGATGAAGGATTTTGGATTGAAAGGATTGAATAAGAGAGAAATTCGATGGGTTATTGGAACCCCAAAGCTCTATCCCACATGTCCATAAAATCTTATCATAGCCATGTTTATGAGTCTTTTGTAATTAATTTGAAGCTTAGATCGTTTGTTTAGTAAGTTTATAAACCAAACCACTCTTAGTTTTGACTTAATAATCTTTCTATCCTATTAAAATGTTTAACTATAGATTCACCTTAGAAGAAAGATAAATTTAGTTTTGAATTCCAACCTTTGCCTTTTCCATGTCAACTCCTCAATTCATGTGGGCTTGATATGGCTATTTTGAAGCTTATAAATTCGTTGGAATCTAAAAAATCAGTTTCATTCCAATTTTACTGCTTCTTGAAAACTGGTGCGTATTCGTGAACCCAACACAAACTAAGAAAAATTTAGTAAAGTATATTGAACAAATAAAAAAAGAACCACAAATACATGCTACTTGCACCAGTCTGAAAAAAAGTAAGCCAAATAATTTAAGTCGCTATTTTTTCAGTTCATACCGGACAATGCCTGACCTACACGATGACTAGCAACTTCCCTCAGCGGTATCCTCCCAGCTGGCTTCATCGCTAGCTGAAAAAGCCTCCTGATTCGCCTCGTGGTCTAGGTTCATCGACTCCTTCGCCGGAGAAAATAATAAGCGGACTTCCTTTGAAAGCGCAGCCGGTCATTCCAGCGTGTGGGCCCGCTACTGACCAGGCACTGACCACCGCCTGCGGTCCGGTTATGGTCCCTAGACCTCTTATACAATATTCCCAAGGACACTTTCCTGGTCAGGCTTTCCTTCATGTGACCAAGAGAATTAGGTACCTCAGAACGAATTTTGAGAACCCAATAGGAAAATCCGTTCAAGAAGTGAATGTTTTCCTACACGTATTTGATAAAATCTCTATTTCTTTTGTCACCTCTCAAAAAGATGTACCTTGTTTACTGTTAATAGAAATAGACCAACCCAAAACAGGGACAAGATACAGAAGTAAATTATCCAATTACTAAATCAGAAGTGATGCGATAGGAATACACGTTATCGTCTCTGATCACAAGTTTCTATACGCTAAATCCACATTACTGCTACCTTGTTCGATAGAAGAGGAGATATATCATTCAAATTAATCCTAACCTACGCCACTGCTACTAAGTTTTGGATGGCATAGTTTCATTAAAATTTCTTATTGAAGTGACTTAAAAAAAATGTATCATAATAATATCTGCAGCCTCTGTGAAAAAGGTTAAGTGGAATTTTTCCATGCGAGAACTAATTATATTGAGGTAAGCGGAATCGTGGCATTCTTATAATTTTAGGCCTGGAATGGAGTTATAAAATATGTGACTACTCAATTTCAAGGCAATGCCTGACTTCAAGCCTCATTCACAACGATAATAACATGATTCTGCTTAACTCTGTATAATATACTCATTTACGTCTAAATCCGACTTATCACATATTTACCGGAACTGTAGATTTATTCAAGAATCATAGAAATTCAAACTTATGAACTAGGAAGTAATATTTTCAAAGTATCGAATTGTTAACCAAAAACAAAATGTACACACTATAGCTAACTGTTTCCGCATAGACATGCACCCATAAAAAGTTACATAGATTCCTAAGGTAGGGGTTCATGGAACAATTAATTGGTGGCCATTGTGGAATATTGTACTTGCTCACTCTAAACCAACCCCTCTTCCAATTTTACCTGCACAATCTCCTTGTACCAGAGGCAGATCCCTCTATCACTCCATTGGATGAACTAATGGCAAAATGGCCAACCTGTACCTGTACAGTACAAGCAATAGACGAGAAGAAGTGAGAAGAACATGTGTTCAATACACTACACGATGGAGTAGAACCCTCAGCAGATCGCCAACACAGCATGAGGAAGGAACCATCCAAAGAAAGATGCCATTCACAGATGACATTAGGCATACCAGTAACTACTGTTCATTAATTAGACTCATTTTATTTTCATTATTATACTATCTACATTAAGAATGCCGTTTCATTTATTTCTACCAATTTTACTCATTTCAGAGAGAGAATATCCATATCCATAACCCACCAAGGGAAGGGATTTCCTGTATCGTTAAGAGTACTGAATAAAGTAGGTGAATTCATCTAAGGAATTAATTTTAAAACAATTATGCTATACTTCAATAACTGCTCAGTTCGTTATTTGAATCCATCTCGAGGTCTAACAGTAAATCTCGGGTATAGCCTGTTACTAATTGTTCCATGCTAATTTTTGATACAAGCTAGATAAGGTCGGTCGTAAATTAGGATTCACAAGGAACTGTTATACTAATGGCGTTGCTAATTACTCCACCTTGGGTTAGTGATACAGAACTAATGGAATAATCCATCTCGCACGCGGCGATGGTTATGATGCGCAAGATTGACGGAACCAGAGCATGCACTTCTTCCTAATCAGGTGGAGGTGGGCGCACTATGCTCATATCATTTGCCCACAATGGCATCCTAACGGTACGTTTTATATTCCACAGAACTGACCTAGATATCGCGCTGGGGCACCGTGTCATCCAATAACGTGCCTTGTCCCCTTTGACTGATCGTAGGCATAGTAAGTGACGTGATCTACCCACGCTGGCTGGGTCTACCCACATAGTGTCTACAGAGTTATAACGGAAGAAAAAGGGTACAGTGATTGCTAATTTTGTTTAAAGTGAACCCAGAAGTATTCAAAATATATCTTTATTGAAAATCCAGGCTTTAAGAAAACACTTTGAACAATATGATTTATTTTCAACTAGTTATTTTTCAATACTTTTTATAGTTTTTATAAAATTGACAATAAGAGTCCGCCAGTGATGAATCAATTATCAAAGAATTGCAAGAACAAGAATTTAATATGCTTTTGTTATTTTTATATAAAAACCTAGAAGGATCATGGGTTCCGTACATGGTAGAGGCTATAATGTTTCTAGGGCAACAATTGTGCAGGGAGGTGATTTGCCCGAGATCACTCCCAATCCTAAGGTTCTCCCCCAAATTATGATATCCACTTTATAGGGGGCTGAGTGACCCTCAGGAGGGTCTGCAGACCTCACAGGGTTCGATCCGTGGTTGTTAATAAATGCAACAAATTATCTGCCACAGGTGGATTCCAATCCGGGATCCTAGTATTCAATGGATCGTAAATTCAATGGAGGAAACTTCAGTCTTTCCATAGTAAAACTTAAAGGGGTTTAAATATATTATTTTTTAAGATTCCCTGTACCACATCACCTCTGCTGCCGTAGCAATGTATGAGTAGGACCCGGGTTTATATGCAAGAAAAACCATAAAAAAAAAAATATGATACCTATGCCAAAGTACCAATGCTAACGAAGTTTGAAAAATAGGTAATAATGATAAAATATTGGTCCATAAGCACACAAAAAAAAAAAAATTTATTTACAACTGGCAATATTTACTATTTAAATTTTTCATATTTCCTGTTTTTAAAATTTATAATAACTAATTATTTTGAATACAGGAGAATTTTTTCAATCTTTCTCAGTTTTATCATCAGAAGCACCAACAACTTTAGAATTCAGCCACAGGTATTGTAATTGACTATCATGTGCATCTCGAAATTACTTTCTGAAAAACTTAATCTTTTATCGGTCAACAAATATTTGCATACGGAAAATGATCTCGACATTTAGCGATGTTAATGGGACATTCTTAAATTTTGATAAAACTATTGGGTCATTTATGTAATCAATAATAAGTGATTTGTCACTGTTTTTAATGTTAACTAGAATTTCTGAGCCAGAGTTTTTTTTAATACTCCTTTCTATATTTTGGAAGGTAAAGCCAACTTCACCTGGTGTGGCATTAACTTATGTTCTGAGTATTTGAACTAATTTAAGGCCATCATCAAGAGATATGATTTTTTCTTCAAATCTTTTTATTAGATCAACCAAAAACCTAAAAATTAGCTTCAATGAAAGCCAATTCGTTCAGAGTTGTGGCCTTATTGAGAATTAGATTAAGTTTTTGCACGCTTTGAGCGTCATCAATTAATTGTATTTCTTCCACTAGTTCTTTAAACTAAACGAAATTTTCAGCATAAAATATTGCCGATTCGAGCCTTGTGCCCCACCTCGTTATAAGAGGGACTGGGGGTAAAGGCTTTCCGGGAACTTTTCCTTTGTATTTGTTAATTCTTGAAGGGGCTTTTCTCACAAGGAATCCTTTTGTCACAAGCACAAAACACAACTACTGTACCGTCAGTAGTAAAAATCTTTTTATTAGCCCCAATTAAAAATTAAAGTCAATTAAAAAATGACACCCAATCAATAAGTTTGAAGGAAAGAATACTTAGTTTTCGGCATGACTGTATCTGTGAACTACCAAATCAAGTAACTGTTGCTTCCCCCGCTCTAGGGCAAAGTTGCTAGAAAAACTTCATAGTACCTTCCATCCCATATAAAACGGATTCAAGACTTAATATGAACCTTCAACATCAGGGAATATGGGAATATTTTTTTCTTTATTCGTAAAGTAAAATAATATTACTGATTGATTCATAGTTAAAACTATATATAACTTATAGTGTGATTAATATTAATTAACATACAAATTATCACCTACTTTAAAAAATTGATATAAGCAAAACGTAATAGATATTTTTGCACTTCTGAAATTAATGTTACTCAATGCCAAAACCAGAAATCTATAAAAGTAACTTTCTCTAAAAATACCAATAAGCAATCCAAAACTAACAATAGCCTCCAAAGGTGTGAAAGTTTGGATTCAGGATTTCTAAGAAAAGAAGAGCCCGGAAGGAAAGAGAAAAATATTGTCAATGAAAATGTTTCTGTTTAAAAATATTCTACAGAAGAAAGAACGGACTATTGTGTTTCCACTCACTCAATTAGGAGGCTTTTCTGATTTTTTTTTCAAAGTTATCACCAAATGTCAATTTCTTTATGTTGACGTATAAACAAAAATATTAATTATAATGCAATTGGGAAAAAAAAAACAAACAATGCAAAGCCTTATGTTTCAAATTCAGTAATACACCCACTTACCGGTCGACGTTTCGCCTATTCAGGCATTATCAAGACACCAAAAACAAAAAGGGGTTATGCGAATCACATCTCGAAGAAAAAGGTGCAAAACATCTCAACGATCAACAGCCCAAACAGGCTCCAAACATGAGACAGCATCCCACCACCAAGACGTTCAACATACAACTGAAAAGAAGGTAATACGCAACCAGCTGGGAAGGTTATAGAATCATAATTTATTAATTTCTTTCTCATTTACAATATCCGTTAAAAGGTAATGTAAACATTCATTATATCTGTTCAGTCAGAGAACTTAAATTTCAACATATATTGTATAGAAAACCAAAATCATATATCTATATTCATATACATCTTTTTTTTAGCTATTGAAATCAATTATATGTGATGTTCAAAACTGTATTTTTATGAATGCTATTTATTAGGCCTCTGTTCTTATAAAAAATCCGACATGGGATAAATTTATAAAACTGAATTGCAGTACAGATATAAAATTACAAAACTCTGATATAGGAAAGGAATATTGCACTTAAATAAGGCCATAAGTATAGACCTAGTTATTGAGCAGAAAATAACCAATAAGCATACAGAAAAAATCCAAAAGTGCCTTCAAAAAGCAATAATGCGCAGAATAAAAATGTTTTAATATATTCAGTTTAAAACTGAAAAGTAGAAAGGAAAAATCGAAAAGATAACATACGGAACACAACTATGCGGACTAATCTGGACATTAAACCAGCTGGATCCTGGATGAACACAAACTTAAGAGGTTCGGGCATCAACTTAGAATGGAAACAGGAAATCGCCAGGAAGACTTACGAGAGCCGCAAGAAGGAAAACTGTTTCTAAAAAAGAATATGGATCCCCAAAATAGGGGTAAATGCTCATTTCCTTTTTCATCTAAAAAAGCAACGTTTTGCAAAGACTGCGATACGTTATATCATCTTTTTTTGCAACGAAGTGTCACGTTTTTATGCTCAGGCTTGGTGATGGACGTGGATCATTCATGCATAAAGAATGTTGCACTTATATTTGACAGGTATTAGCCATGCTCGGTTGTTTAAGAGTTTTATCTAAGGGAGAGGAATGCTTCAAAGAAATTAATCTGACGCAGGCACGATGTGAAGTGGTACACTGTGATGTAATCATGGACAGTGTGAACCAGGTCTCAACTCTACGTGAATAGGCTAGAGGAATTGACAGTCATTAAGTTATTTTTGTAAATAAAAACCGGAAACTATTGGGTTCACTACTATTTCTAAGCTAGTGTTTGTGCAAGGAGTTATTTTGGCAAGATCACACTTAGTCCGCAGGTTTTACCTACCTTATATGAACTGGGTGAGCCCCAGGAGAACCCCATATCCTATAGAGTCGATTTACAGCTATTAACAGAATGAATAATCTATCCATCTAGACGGTTTCGAACTTGGGAGGTTAAGATAAGTTATTAAGTATCCTATCAACTTAGCTATATCTTGTCTGGAAGGACGTGGTAGGCGTATTAGAAAATATCCGGTGTCAATAGAAGAAATCAGTTCTACTCTTTGTGCCTTGTCATATCTCTGTTTAGCGACATCCAAAGCCTAAAAGCTTTTTCAACAGCTCCGGAAACTCTATTAATGGGAGCGTTCTACATGATGGTTTCCAGGAACAAGTCGAATTTCGATTATTCGCGGTTTCGTCTTTTACGTAGCACATTATAGTCTTAATAAAAAACCTACACAAGAGCCGAAGAACGGTTTACAAACAGTGATGCAATAGTATCTATCAACTATGTCATTGTATCCTGATGTCATGAAAGAAAGCATCGATGGTTAGAAATCGATACAGGCCCCTTTTCCCAGATAGTTTATACAAAATCACCTCGAGATACAATGCCATTCTTCGTACTTTCCAAAATCAACTTCCGAAAGGCCTTGAATAGAACGGACAGTAAAGTGAATTAAGCCTTCGCGAACGGCCATCTTTAGGAGAAAGTTGATGAGCGATTAGAGGAATCTGCGGAACAGCTGAGGCGGCAGGAAGGGACATGCATTACATAAAGGTCGCCGGATGTTCTCACGTTCTTGCCGAAATAATTGATCTTTATCACAATAGATAAAACCTGCGAATGTTGACCGAAAGTCCGAGAAACAAGTTCATAGTTTGCAAGATCAGAAAGCCCCAAAACCAAAAAGTAAAAAAATGATACAAGAATTAAAGTTATGACGGTATACCTCGTCAATCAATTAAACGCACAGAAGACAAATAATATGCCCATTTATTCAATTTACACTTTACTTTTACAGAAAGCAGCTCAGTAACCAATCTTCTACTTATCTCTGGCTCGCGATTTAAAATATCACCTGTATCCGAGAAATATATTTTTCGATTAAGAGCCTTGAATTGACACTGGAATCTAAAGAACTTTCTAGGGCTCACTCAGCCACTATAATATGGATAACCTTAATTGTGATCTGAACCAAATCACCTTTAATCCCAACAGTTTTTAGAAATAGTATGGACTGGATCAAATAAACTTGTATTGGTCCAGTGTTATTTTCAAACACATTCTATTATTGGGGATGGCGGAGTGAATATTCGAAAATAACCGCATTAATTGTTGGTTTATGAAATTTCTTTTAGAGACCAGCAATACGATTTACATAGTTTTATTTAAACTATATATATCTATAAAGTAAATATTTGGTTTTATCTAATATATAATTTATAAACTATAAATAATAAGTTAAATTTATTATACCCAGTATATCAATATTGAGTATTTTCATCATCCAACGTAAAACTAATTTTGGACCAGCATGTCTCAGATGTAATGAATGGGTTGTTTACAAAAAATAAATTTAATAATAACAATTTAAATAAATAACTCAGTGAGGTAATATAAAAAGCAGGGGTACAACAAATTTTCTAAGTTAAATATTCAGCTCATAAATTTTGTTTGAAGAGTAAAACACAACAAAAATGGGTACTTCTAAAATTCTGTTAACAGTTCTCAATTTAAATAATATTGAATGTAGTTCTTATTCTTTGCTTCTTTTAAGATTGAGCTACGAATGTTTTTTATATTCATAAGTTCAATTTATAAGCGTTACCAATATTTGTAAATTCGAATTCCATAAAACCACCGTCCGTTCTTGAGAACAGGTGTGTTCCAAGTATAAGGTCGTAAATCCAAGCTCGGATACGATAGAGTTGATTCTATTTCATGCTACCAAAATAAAAATAAAAAATTCGAACCCGGTGGAACCAGTCCAAAGTAGGTTCCCAATTTTTAAAGAACCGCTATAGGGACGGCTTAAATAACAGGTCTCTTATTGAAAAGATTCATTACGCTCTGTTTTCGAAATTGACTAGTTGGAAATTACCCCTTAGGTTATCACCCTATCAACTTACAATGCCTTAGTTGTAGCTGATTTAAAGGCCTGGTTTTCTGTTTTTGTAATTGTTTATTGTAATTTACAACTGTATTATAACAATAAAACAAGTAAAATGTAAATATTTACTGTTAAATATAATAACAGGTATGATAAATATTAATTAAGGCAAATAGAGAAACTACCCAGTAGTAATAACAAATTCAACTTGGAATGTCACGAAGTCATCTTCTTTCTAGACGCTTAGGAGGATTATCGGGAGTGGAAGAAATAGGTTCGAGGGGTAAGAAAGTTTGTCATGAATAGACTAATATTGGATTTGGGCCAAATCCACCACAAAACGGACATTGAGGTCGTTATTGATTTTGATTGACTTTATTCATAAGCATGAGGATTTTACGAAGGATTTTGTACTGTATTTATTGGATACGAGAGGAATTCGATGACTTATTTGAGCCCCAAAGATTATTTAGTAAGGTCTTAAAATCGGTATATGGGTATGTCGTAAATAATTTGGAGCACAAGCGATGGTTCAATAAGCGTATTAGCAATATCCTTAAACGACGAGCAGTTTCTTGCTTTTTCAAACTTGTGTGAGGATTCATAGTTTGACGTTGTCTAAGTTAAATGTGAATATTTTTTACATACATAACTGATCTTATAGGCTGTTCTTTGCTTATTATATTCGAGTGATTTTTGCGTTTCTAGTAGAATGGCTAAGATTTTATAGCTGAATGTTTGTTTATATTTCAAGCATTGCAACTGCATTCCAACTTATAGCTTTGGCATATGTAAATTTAATGGTTGTAAGAAAGAATTCTTTAAATTTTATTTTATTTTTTGTTTGTAACTTCATAGATTGGAGAGCATAACAATCCATATCAGTCAGAATAAATGTTTTAATGTCTTGGATTTTTAGTTCCAATCCTTTGTTTGGAAGATATAACATTTATTGCAATCGTGAGCCCATTCAAAGTTTTTAAAATTTTTAAGGGTGGAGTCTAGGATAGTTCTTCTTCAAAATTTCTTTCGTTTTCTGTAGAGAAAAACGATATATAAAATATATATTTTAAGGGGTTCAGTACATGGTAGAGACTGTACTGTTTCATGGACAACGGTTCTACAGGAAAGTGATTTGTCCTAGATCACGCACAACCGCCAGATTTCCCCCCTTATTTATACCCTATTTTTATACTACTTAATAGAGGCTGGGTGAGCCCCAGGAGGGTCCTAGATCCAACTTGATCCATCTCCGACTCCAAACAGACTAAATAAAAGCCTTGCCAACAGCGGGGGTTGAACCAGGATTTCCTGCATGGCAACTCAGTGTTCTACTACCAGTGAGCCACTCCGCTCCATTTTTTATATATTTACATATCAAGACCATAACTTGCCCGTTTAGGCACCTCGACTAAAGCTCAGGAACTTGAGTATGCTTGCTCCTAATTTTATCATAATTCATTTATATCATCAAATATTACTTGATATCAATTAATATCAATTAGTAAAAACATAACAAATATATATTTTATTATAATGTTATTACTTACATCATAACTCAATTTCAAGCCAAGGCCTAGCGTGGCCACACGATGACACGATTTGGCTTCTCTAAGAACAATTCACTCATTCTGTAGAATTTACTCTCAGTACATCCAATTTAATTTACTAATTACTCGACTTGTCACTTATTTACGGGGACTTACTTATTACTCAATTAAGCGCATATATAACATCAATAAATGATATGATGTTCCAGTACGCAATCAAAAACGATATCTTTTACTCCAATCATTAAAAAAAATGTTGTTACTACTTTGAGATACTTTTCTTGACTCCATCCTCTGCTCTATGATACAAAGTGAATACTATTCTTATTTATTTAAATGTTTTTGTAAAGAGTTATATATTAAAGTAATATATGCTATGTTTAGGATTGAATACTCACTTGCTGAGCTATAGATGATCCCAGGACGACGGCTGCTACCGCCAGCAGACACAAGTGCCGCATCCTCTGCAAAAACAACATGACAAATTAAAAAAAAGTGTATTAGGGCATAAATTGAAGAATGCTGTTAAAAATCAATAAATGCATGAAATAAGAATAATTCTCTAATTATTAATGTTATAGAATTATAGCCTTCCAGAACAAACATGAGCATAATTACTTCCTAAAATATATTCATCTGTCCACGTCTTCACGAATTATTCCTTCAAAGCATCTTATACTTAAATATTTATTTCATTAATTATATTTTTTTTCTTTATGAGAACGTACGTTTTAGTTCATATCTAATTGTAGTATTCCAATAATGTAGCCATTTGGCCAGAAACATTTCTATTAATTTCTGTACAATATTCATTAAGTACAATCTATAGGGTACAATAAGTAGTATAAAAGGTATTCTTAAGGAACCTGGTCCCAGAATATAATTATTCTATATATTCTATACTATATAGCATAAATATAGTTTGATGTTTATAGATTAAAATATGTAATAATATTTTAAGAAAATTGAGAATGTTTCTAAAATTTCTTACCAACAATTCCCAAACAACAACACGAAAAAAATTGGAAATTTAAACAAAAAAGAGAAGCTTATCTATCAATTATTCACCAACCATATTTAGTGTATGAAATATAAGTAAACAAATAAATATAAAAAACGAAGCCTTTGAGTTTAATACTTAATAAAAGATGATAACGTTTAATGACAATAGTAACAACCAAACAGCTTGGTTCATCTTATATTTAAAATATAAGTTTGAACCTTAAAATTAGTTCTCTTTCCTTGTGGAAAAATAGGGTTTTGCTATATTAATTCAAATATAACTATAAACATTGAGAAATAATATTTACAAACTTTTTTTTATATCCTACAAGCAACCTATATGGATAACTTTCCAACTGAATACAATTACACAGGTCTGCAAAAAATACTTTTTTACAAATGATTTTGATTTAGTTAACTGATCTTTATGTGGTCTTTGCGCTGACATTTATTTTTCTATCAAGTAAGGCTACAAAATAAAGTTTAAGTTTTTGGAAAAAAGTACAAAAAAACGGAAAATTTTGGATTTGTTTTTATCATTTAAACATGGATACCTAGCTAAAATGAGTATAAAAGTGATGCACAGGTGTTGTAAAGTTATTATAAGTCTTTGTAAAAACGTTTTCAATTTTAGTGACAAGGCTTTTATCTTTTATACGTTTTCTGATGTCAGACCCAAGAAAGACTCCCTCTTACAGCTTAGAATCGGATATACCAGGAAACTGTTCACAAACATACTTGAAACACTCTCCTCCTTTGGGTAATGCTTTCACACACTGTTTCATTAGTGCCAATTTGATCGAAGCGGTGGAAGTGAGATCATTTTAGGATCCACTAAACTATGTTTTTCAACATTTTTAACTCCAGGAATAAGAGCCTTTCTGATTGGCCACTTATGCTTGACATAGTGTTGTTTACTATCACGGTTATCCCATTCACAGAGGAAACATGGAAGCTATGTGTAACCACTTTGTTGAACTAGTAACGTGGAAATAACTTTCAAATTCCCACAAATGGTCCATTTATGGTCCAGGAGTAGCCGAGGTTATTAAGAACAAACTCAAGATTTTCGTAGCATTCTTTCAAATGGACTGAGTGTCCAACAGAAACAGAAGCATATCGGTTACCATTGTGAAGAAGTTCAGCTTTCAAACTCCTTTTTGATGAATCGATAGAAAAAAATTGTGCTTATCTAGGGGTGATCGATTTTTTTTTAGTATGTTTTCAGTAATTTGCACAAAAAATATTGTAAAACTGACTAGTTAAATATGCTCCAATTTTTTCATCGCAGAGCTGTGTTATTCAACAAGGGAGGATGGAAAAAAATTGCGACTAAGAACTGTCACTATTTTTTCCAAATATTAATTACCACCATTACTCTAATGTGGGCGAACAAGAACAAGAATTTGTTTAACAATAACCTCTAAAGAAAGTTCAAACAAAGACAAAAAAGATACATTGAGAGCAAATTTACATGAAACACCGTTGGGTTTACGTCATGGCATTTGCATAAGAGGTTAGTATTACAATGGCAGAACTTGAGGTTACTTAAGTAGAATAAACAAAAAAAAAAAAGGATTTCATAATTTTTATTTATTTTGAAGTTTATATAATTTTTCTAATAAATAATCTGAATTTTCAGTTCTGATTAAAGTAGCCATAAAATATTCGTTAGACTAGTTTTATAAAAAAATATAAATTAATTTTAATAAATAATTTTTAATAATAAATTCATTAAGCCTAATGTTTTCTTGACATGTACCTATAAATTGAATTAAATATTATATTTATCATTTCAATTATTACCCCAAAGGATCTTTGAGTTACACATGAAATTTAATAGACCTTCACAACTTGTGAATATTGGAGAGTAGGCGAATAGGGAAATGGACGAACAAAAAACATCTAACCTTCAAAAACCTTAGATTGCACCCATATGACCTTACCTCATTGTCCATGAGGCAAGACTGACAAGGTCGAAGAGGTCATGAGAAGAAAATGGCTGACAGTCCAAGGAAGCCAATGAGGATTAATAGTTTTAGAAGAGCCATCTGGTAGAGTTTGGCATAACTATTCGAGTCATTCGGTAAAGCTGCAGACCATGTAATAAGACACTGGGCAACAAACCACCGGGTTCACCCAGCCGTGGGCAATGCCGACGGGTAATTGAGCCGTTTAGGTCCAGAACCATGCCACAATTTGTACTACTTCCGAGGCGGCCAACCTCAAAAACAGTAACAGCCGCGCTAGCAGAAAGTTTTGCTTATGTTTAACATTCACCAAGTCTGATTTACTTATTTATTTAAAACAGAAGAGACTGATTCTGAACTGATTTAAATGATAAAATTAGAAGTTGCTAGAGAATAAGTACTTGACAATTTGTGAATATTTGTTAAAATATTAATTTTAATCATATGATAGAAGAAATAAATACATATAATTCCTAAAACTTAAGGTAACCAGAGGAGCATCGTAGCCTTAACCCATCAGGTGAAAGCGCATATTTCGGTAATGTGTGTGCATTAGTAGCTTGGAACGAGTAAGTCATGGGAACCCGTCTCTTACGTCATTATCAGGTCATTACCGGGTGGATACCTGTAATATCGAGTAATGGAGGGATGCAGCTACAAAAAAATAAACAACTAAAACAAACAACGACAAATATCTTTCTAGGAGCAAGAAAAGAAAAAAAGTCTTACATCAAATTTATATTCATTTATGATCGTACATAATGGTCTTACATCAGAAATTTCATTGCTTCAAAATGTTCTTCTATTGTTAAATAAGTTTCTCGCCCATATTAACTGAGTTATCCACCTATAGTTCTATGGTTCACATGGTCGCCTCTCCTTCTATTTGCCCTGAGGATGAGGATGGCAACGATGATAACGTAGTTTGAAACGTCGGCACTAATAATAAATAAGTTTTACTTATGTGGTGCTTTTTATGACTGCACCCCCGAACTAATTCCATCCTTCATAATTATCATTCTTCATCGTCACTCGTGACGCCTCTACGCTAAACTGAAGGGGTTGATATGGAATAATTCCATCCCACTTGTTTGTCTCAGAATAATCAACTATGAGGATAGGTTTTGTCGATTAATGTGATTAAAATGAAACTAATTAAAGTTTAACCTAATGTTCAATGGGGACCAGAATTATTTTTTTATTTTAATTTTGAAATAGTTAAGTAATGAAGCGCGTTGAGTTGCTGAAACCGAAGGTTCTGTGTTTCATGTTCGGCACATCTTTTTTTAATTTTCTTTAATTTAGTCTAATAAAAGCCAAGATGTGCCCAATGGGATCTGGGATTGCAGTCTCTGTAATGTGGGAACTGGTAATTAGAGTAAAATCCGGGTGGTTGCACATTGTTTAATACACATCATCTCCTGTACCATTGTTGTCTTAGAAACTGTCTCTACTAAATAGTCTCTACAATGTACTGAACCTTAGACCCTTCATGGTTATTGCGCTTTAATTTTTTTTTTTAAGTGATGAAGTAAGTTATCTAGATTAAGTCCAAGGATTATTTAGTCCAGGATTCGAAAACTATCCCTATATTATAAATTCATAACCACATTATCATTCATTTATAAACACTATTAATAAAAAGAGCTATGAGAGCAGCGGGCTAAAGCACCCGCTCCAACGAACCCGTTACTAATGCCAGATTAATTAGCCCTAGATTTAACATAATGAAACCCATTTTATGACATTGATGTTTCCTCGTAAACCCGTTCTACGTTAGGTCTGTTCTTGAGCTGACTTAACTCGAGATCAGTTTCTTACTAGGTCTACAAGCAATTATTTATCCAAGCACCGGTCCTAGCTTTGCTAAAAACGCGTTTGGAGGGATTCTTATTCTGAATATCAGTGAAATATATGATAGCAGGCCTGCGTTAATCAAGGAGTTAAATAATAGAATTCAGACAAACCAAATCAGATAATTTTACCTTTCCTTGCGGAATTGATACTAAATGTTACACAATCATTAAGGATAATGAGGCGGTCAGGATCAAAATCGTATAACTACAAAATTTCAAACATTGACTTTTTAAATATATTTAAAAAAAAATTTTAAATACTTTTTTAAATATGCGAGAACAAGGAGATGTGGGATCGGTTAAAGGAGTAAGATAGGGCTGGCCGAGATGCGTGCCAGGATGGCCGAGGTGGTTGGGGCGTTACCACGGAGAGGTGAAGTACTCAGGTTCGAGTCCCGGTCCTGCCCATATCTTTTCTTTTCAAATAAAATATTTAAAAATAAATGATATTATATAACAATTAAATAAATTATATTGACTTTTTAACATTCTTCGTTAGTTTAGTCAACCATATTTGTCTAACACGACGCCTCATTTTACATGGTTTTAGTCCACATCTGAATTTAAAGTTTCAGGAGCAATTTCATGCTTGATTAACTGGAGAAAAAAGTGAAAAAAATCAATGTTTGAAATTTTGGAGCTACTCAAATTTGATCCTGAACGCCTCATATACTTAAATCTCAAATCTAGGTCTTTATCAGGGCTATACTAAAAATTTCGAAGAGGAAAAGAAAAAAATTAATTTTAAGAATGGAGTACAACATAAATTTGCCAAATCCAATATTAAGAAACCTTCAATCAGTGGTCCACGTTTTAACTAAGCGCTTTTGTGAGAACTCAATGTAGGATTTACAGATAGTGATTTGTTTTCTTTCAGAAACGGAAATTGATTCATTGAGATTCATTAAAAATGCATTATAAATATATTCTGTAGAAATAGTTTTTATTTGATATAGCTACATATAAATTTATTCATAATCTTATGGTATAAAATATTTAACGTTTTTAACAACCTTTTATCAGCTTCTCCTGAAAGTATCCGTTATCTGCTTCTTATCTTAAACGCCTCAAATGAAATTCAATTGAAAAACTTATATTATTTTGTTGTTATAATTTATGTTGAGACATATACATATATAGCTCAACATAAATTATTACTTCTTATAATAAGAAGTTTACTTCTTACAATAACTTTAATAGATGACAGATAATAACTTGATTTAATCTATTTTTTTCTATCATATAATATTACATATTAGTTGTTGGTAATGCATAAAATAATAATGAACAATATATTACTGAAAATAGTTAAATGATATGCAGTTTTCTCAACACTAAAACATTTTCTTATTTTTATATTTATTTTTAATGATTTTGTTTTTTGCATATCAGCGTGTTTTTAACTATTTATACAATATAAATTTTAAATTAATCATTATATATATTATTTAGTTCTTACTGTATCCTTTAATGCTCTTTGGATTGGTATTATGGCTGCAGTGATGACAGATTTAGTAATGAAGTACATCCATTGATGTTCAGATACGTTAGATTAATGACTATTATTTTCATTTGAATTAGTTTCTCGTTTTATTTAGTTTGTTAAAAAAATGATGGATGTTCTGGTACATCGGTAATGACAGTTCGATTATTCTTAGGCCTGCCCCAAGGTGGGCGTAGGTGAAATAGCTATTAACAGCCATTAGCCTCGTATCGATACTAACCCGAAATCGATTACTTCGTTTACCGATTACTCTAGATGCCCAGGGAGATAGCGGCTATGGAGATCAGACACAAGAGAGGCCTGTGTCGTTCACATTGACTTCCTTCTCGAACGTCTCCCACGGACTAATTTCGCCCTTATCTAACACACGAGAGACAATGAGAAACGGTTGTGTAAGTTTTCTGGAACCAAGTTCTTCATGCTCTTTTATCCTTATTCATTCCAGATCCATTCGCATTGGATCTGAAATAATAACTGATCGGGTATTATACAAGCTGTAGTTATTGTTCGATGGTTGGTTACAGCTGCAACTAATTCGGAATAAATCTTGAACAACTGGTAAGAATGGAATGATAAACTGCAGGGATAACCAATCCTGTTTGTTTAAAAGACGTAGAAAAAACTATTAACGATAAATTAAAATTTCAGAAATAAGGTTTTTTTTAAACCCGTGAAGGTTCTAGGGTTCAAAACATGGTAGAGACTGAACTGTTTCTTAGACAACGGTTGTGCAGTTAGGTATAAATAAGTACAAATCATAAACTAATCCCTGAAAAAATAGAAATATTGACTGCAATTTATTCATAACAATGATGGAAGGGTTACTTAAATACTGTACAATTCCTTTATATACATAGAATATATAGAAATTATATTTTATATAATACTTTTCGTGGCTATTGGATAACAAATATAATTGGTGAATTATAAGTGATTAATACTTTTTAATCATGGACAACATGAAACTTGTTAAACATAATTGTTTACGTGGTTATACCTAAGAATCCAGGAAAGGAACAATTATACGTAAAAGATAAACTATAGGTAAAAGAATAAAAAGAAAAAATCCTGTGGTGATTAAACTAATCAGAAAACAATCATTCACTACATAAATTAATTTCTAAAACTAAATATATGGTGATTAAATAAAATTATGAAGATATTGATCATGAACTCATTTTAAATTTAAATATAGACCATCGTCTGTACATCTAAAAAAGGACTATTATTATTCCATTATAAATATTAATTGCGTTTTTAATGTATATTTTCATTTCTTTAATAATTTTAAATAAGCTATAAATCTTATACCTGTTAAGTGCTATTCTTAATTCGAAGGTCAGTATAAATCTAAAGGAGTATTAACATAAACGAAAGATGACATGAAACATAAGACAGACATATGCAATAAATAAAAGGAGTACAAAACCAAGTATATGTAATTTCCCTGTAGCGGTAGAAGATCTTTTTCGTATATTAACCTAGGACTCCATCTGGAGAAACATCTCACTTGGAATCCTCATACAAGATTGAAAAGACAAGAAACTGCTCGATGTTTTCGCCTACTTCAACATTTACTGGACAAACGTTCAAAGCTCCCAATTAATTATAAAAGACTCATTTACATGACAGTTATCAGACCTATTCGGACATACGGAGTTGAGCTTTGGGACTCTACTAAACCATCCAATTCATCTCGTATCCAATCCAATATCCAATCCAAAATCCTTCGTAAAATCCTCAATGCTCCTTATTATGTCACAAACAAACTCATCCATCATGATCTGAATATCCCATACGTTGCTGATTTGGCCCAAACTAGATACCTATCCTTCCATGAAAAGCTCCATACACACTTGAATCCGCCAGTCTCTCAACTTGCTTACCATACTAATATTGGCTTATTGAGGAAAAATAAAAATACTAAAATAAATAAATTTTTATTAATAAAAGCGATTAATGAGTAAAGATTCATTATACTTGGTAGGCTTGAATGTGATAAAACCATTATATGTTTTTTTTAAATTATTTGATCTTATATCGTGTTAAAGTTTATTCATTTAATTATTTTTTCCATCTGTATAAACGAAAACCTAGATATCTTACTCTAAAAATCCTAATTGTGGCAGATTGAACTGTTTCGTTATCCAATAAATATGTTTGTAGAACTGAAAAAAAATATATACTTGATACATGTTCAGTTACAGCGATTTATAAGAAGTGTTTCCATGTTATATCGATTAATTGAATTTTTTTATATTCATGCTTCATTAGTTTTTATTATGATCATATCACAATTTAATATCTTTTATATTAATAAATTAGCTATTTAAATGTTTAAAAAGTGCTATGAGATAAAAGTGTGATAGGAATGCGGCTGAAAAGGATGCCGCGCCGTTAGACACAACCTACTTACCTCGACTCGGTCCAGTCTTTGAGGCTCCGCTGTTTGTTAACATCTTTCAGTAATTTGTCAATTAGTTAAGGGCATGTATGAGGAATTATTGTTAGGTAGGTTATGAGAAGTTTATGAGAATAACATGAAAATGATACTTTGATACAAATTGGTTTCCTAACACTAGAATTAGGGCACTCCAATTATTTTTTCATTTTATTTTTATACTTGACTATAAATTTAAGTATCAATAAAATATGAAGATAATAAAACAAAAATGCTTTATTAATTGGATGCTAAATCATAAATTAAGAGATTTTTCCCCCCAAAAAAGTTGTTAGTTGTTAACTGTTGACTTCTTTATATCATATATATTTTTCCAAAGTTTTATTTTACTAATTTTTAAGTTTTCAAAAGTTAAAATTTATAACTAAATCCACACAGGGTAATAAGCTATATATATTTATAAAGAATATTACAATATTTATGTATGTAGAGAGTGGTGGGCCTCAGTATGTAAAGCATTGAGTTGCTGTGCTGAAGGTCCTTCAGTTCAGGTTCATATCAAACTTTGACTGATAAAATTTTTATCTGATAATAGTCACAGATGGACATTATGGGATATGAAGACCCTCATAGGGCCATTCCAACCTCTAAAATGTGGGTACCCTCAAGTGAGGGATAACCTGAATTGAGTATGATCTCGGACGAATCAGCTCGCTGCACAATAGCTCTTAAAAACAGTACAGTCTCTACCACGTACTGTACTCAAGAACCTTCATGGGTTGAAGTAGTTTTACATTCATAGTAATAGCTGTAGTATATTACTCACTATAGGAAGTACAACTTGCATTGTATTTAAAATTTTACAATTTTAATCCATTTTTTACTTTCCTCAATTGATTAAACGATTTTATAAACAGTTATACCTGTTTATATACTAATAATAACAGAGTAATTAACTACGATGTAATCTACTTAGAAGTTTGAGTTACTAAGTACAGACTTTAACTTATTAATATGTTTTAATGTGAATATTATATATTTTTTTATGTTTATTTGATGAAAGGATAAAATATTTTTTAATATCCTGTGGCTGAAGGAGAACTTGAGGGCCTCCTACGGGAACTCATCGGCTAATTAAGGAGCTACTTAAGAATACACTAGCCTTCCTCCATGGGAAAGTACTCAGGTATTGTCTTCTTACTCTCCACTAAGAGCCTAATTACTTTTCAGTGTTTGTTCAACGGAACGCACATGAACCTTTAGCTACTTGAGCTCATTTAAAGACATACACACCCAAGAAAGTAAGAGACACAGTAGCACACACAAAAAAAAATAAAATAAAAAGTAACAGTAATTAAAAGAGAAATAAAAAAAAAATTTCATGCGGGCAACTATTTTCTTGTACGCCTACTAGAAAATCAATCGGTGACTCAAAATGTGGTCACCGCTACAACTAGTGAAGAGTCAAGGCCTCCAATAGTCTTCATGCCACGTCTTCTCTTTTTGCCATTACTTTCCAATTTCGGATTCCCAGCATTATATGTTCATCTGTAGCAATACAACCAACCCAACGAAGGCGAGGCCAACCCACTTTTCTACGTCAAAAAATCTTTTCCTCAATGAGCTGTTTGGTCACTGTGTTACCACTAATTTGTGCAATTTACCCTGCTTATTTCAGAGATCCAGCGTTTATAATTTTTTTTAGTATTTATATATATGCGTAAGGACAGTATTTTTCTCAATATCCATACACGGTTGTCACACACAAACCCGAAAATATTCTTTTCAAATCTTAATTAGGAAAATTCTAGGGCCGTGCTAGACATCTTGCAGCACACCGACTAACTTGTGAGAAGGCCTGATTTGAGTTTTATATTTCTGTATCTTCGACGTCAGAAGAGAGACTGGTTTTGTAGTTACAATATCTGAAACCTACAGTAGCAACGTTTGGTAATCATAATCTGTCTGGATTTGCGTTGGGAGTTCGGTTGTGTCCCAGAGAAAATAAATTATATTTATTTCAAGCATGTACAAGAATATAAAAATGTATTATTTGCATTTTTTGTTTATTCGTTAGTCAAAAATCATTAAAAGAACATTTTTAATAGTGACCTTTATGAATATGAGTTTTGGAATTATTAGAAATTAGCCAATTAATATTTTGATTAAAATAAACGGCTTTACTACAGAAGATTAAATTACCAATTATATTAAATATTACTTTATGTATTTAATTATAATTCAAATTAGTCCTAGAAATTTACAACATTAAAGCGTTCCACAGCTTTCAGCAAATGTCGTTGAACTCTTGAAATCGAGTATTACCGTTGCTAATACTGCAGGTAAAATTATGAATGGCTTGATGCATATAAATTGGAAATTAATAAAAATGCAATTATTTATCCTATGTATTATAAAGCGAATTTCTTTTAGTATGTGTATTTTTTTTATAGCCGTGAATTAAAATTTATTATAAATTATTTCGCCGCAAGTCAATGATTTTCCTGAGAGTATAGTATCACTACGATTAAGATGATTCATTTTCTATTTAATTACTGTATTTATAATATCACAGTTTTGAAGACGCTACATTTTTCACTAAACTGGAGAAGTGATATAAACTATGGCATTGATTTAGGAGACAATTTTATTAAATATACTAATGTGATAAAATTTTCAAATGAAGTTTTCGAAAGAATCTGGTCCATAATCGACTTATTTCTATTATTGTGTGATATAAATAATACCAAGTTACTACATCAACTATTTTTTATTAAATCTTGAATTTTTTTACCATCTTAAGTTGACACCTTTCATGCAAATAAGTAACTAGCAATCACGGATAAATTGGCGATATAATTCAGATTTTTTATTTTTAAGTTGGAGTCCGACCCGAATATTATTTTTCATGTACTAAAATCCGGGGGATCTAAATAAGGGAGAACAACCTGGTGGTTGAGCATGACCTAAGACAAGTCACCTCCTTGCAGAACCGTTATACATGAAACAGTTCAGTCTCTAACATGTACTGAACCCTAGAGTCGTTCACGGGTCGTAGTGGTTACAGGTTTTAACTACATCCCGTGAAGGTTCAGTATTAGGTTCAGTACATGATTGTCACTGCATTGTTTCTCTGAGCCAGGGATTGTGAGGGTAAAGTGATTTGGTCTTGATCACGCTCATTCGGATTGAAAGCAAGATTAATTTTTAAGGTATGTCCATTTTTAAATTTAAATAGAATGTTATTAATGTTTGTTAAAAATATTTGCATAATTTGAAACTACTTAATTACAGCTACCATCATCGTAAATGGTATGTGTAAATATCTATATTAAGAAATATTTATTTATCTACTTCCTGTAGGCTAAATAACAAGCAGCTGGTTTCAACTAGCAATAATCCTGCCGGGCTAGCCCTAGCATTTCTTAAAGGGAGTAAAAAAATCCTTAGTTATGCCGTTCTTCGGAAGGGACGTTAAACGGGGATCCCTGTCAGGCACTCGTTAAAAATCCCTAACATAATTAAACCTGGATAGGAAAAATTTAGAGCTCCCAATGCAGCATTGTCCGATTAGCCATAGCGGCAAAAAGTGATGTTAAATGAACAAACAACAACAAGCAGCTGGTTGCGTCCAGTTTCCTGGTGATTCTCTGTGGTTATTTTGGGACTATTGTGTTTAGGTTTCATTGATTCACTTCGTAGTATTAGTGAATCCTTCCATCTACTTTTGGCAAACAGCAAGGGGCTGAGACGTAACCTTTGGAGCAGACAGGTGGGTTGATGAAGTGGGGCGCATGCCGATCAACCAAGCCTTCAGGCATTAGTCACTACTTTCTAAATGAATTTATTTATCTCCTTATCTATTAAATAATGTACTGATGTTAATGTTTTCCTGACGGAGGAATATATTCAGCTACATGATATATTCTCGATCTAGTGCGAAATCCATCAAGCTGATAAGAAGGAAGGAGTAATCGTAAATATTGATAATAATATAAGCAGTTTGAATGAGATACATGTTTCAAACCTAACATCTGCTAGGGGGGATATAAATATTGAGCGCGAAATAATTGATTTATGTACAGTGTTTTATATAGTAGATCTAAAAAATACTTTAAGTATAAATTTGAAAACTGCAAAAAAAAGAAATTGGACAAGTATGCGTTAAGATGTCTTGAAGAAATCTTCTGTCATCAATCAGTGGCAAGCCTTAGAACTAGTGATTTAAGACCTGCTATCTTTGTTTTACATTTATGATATCATTCTTATACACCTGAGCTGATGGAACATTGACGGGTTATTTTTTTGTTCGCAATTTTTATTTTTCCATGAATATTGAATGATTCCAATTATCTCCCAACAATGTGTGAACATTTTTTATTTCTCCTTGGATATTTACTTTTGATGTTTTATGCAATATACTGATAAATACAGCTGAAGAGTTTTAATCAAAGCTCGCAGAGCGTGTTTATTTCAGCTCGTTCAGTCTGATAAGAAAAATTCATTTTTGGCGTAGGGTGTATAACATCATAATACAATACTTTGGGATGAGATGAATAATATGTTATATTCTTATTATAATGATAATATGTTATATATTCATGGCAACTTTATACCGAAAATTTATGGAAAAACCTTTTAATAAGTATGAAATCATTGAGTGAATCGGTTACAACAGGCTCAATGTAGCTATTTCACAGTCTCTTATAAAACCATTTTCTTACTTCAAACAGATCCTGGATCTCAATCACACATCATCTTCGAGCTGTTGGTCGCCGCAGATTAGGCACCCACTCTATGGTTGCCTTGGAGATGGCCTACATCGCAGGGCGAAAATTTGGCAGTTAAAAAATAAGTATTGCTTATTTTTTGTTATCTTTGACTGCACCCCCTGACCAATTCAATCCATCATCCTCTTTCAAGTGTGATGTTACATGCCAACGGATGTCTTGAGATTGCTACTTGAATCGTGGTCAGTGGCAGACTATAGGAGCCTTCCAATACTGGAGTCCCGCTAACCGCGGTGGGAACCCGGAGAATCACGTACTCCCGCCTACCTGGAAGTGGACTCTTCAGCAGGACACCCGTCAAAAGGACCTCTATCCCACTCCCAGGATAAAGGATTTTTACAGTTTCCATCACAATGCTCAACGAGCTTTAGTGGGATTAGGAGAAAAAATCAAAAACGACTTCCAACAATCCAAAAGTTACCGATGTGGCTGTGAATATCTTTGAGAAGAGTTTTTATTCAGATATCGGGAAACCCAATTTCTAGGAACTAGGCATAATTTTCATATTAAAAAAAGTATATACTAGTATAAAAAAAGTATATGATTTTCTGAAAAAAAAAAATGAGATAAGGTTTTATTTTAGCTGTTAACGTTTAAAAAATTAATTAGCTTGATTTCATTTTTAGATTGTAAATACTTTTTCAGTTACTTGGTTTTAAAATAATTATTTTCCAACAAAAACCTTAGACACGTCAATAAACTTCATGCTAAAAGTAACTATATATTAATTACTTAAATGAAAGATGAAACAAAAACTAGGAAATGGCATTCTTATGTTAAACCAAATAATATATTATTTTTGTTAATTTTATATTAGATTTGAAGGATTTATAGTCTATAGTTTTATGACTAATACACCATAGTCAATTTTTTGAGCGAATTTTGAACATTTCTTACTAATATTATGAACAATTATAAAAGTATCATTTGATATTTCGAAAACATTGAATTTATATTTATAAAACGTTGATTCCAGTTAATTTATTAATTTAGAACATTCTTAAAGTTATCTAGTGCATACTGATTTTTTATTTTATTCAGTTTTCACTCCATTTTTGTAAATTTCAAGTTTATGTTCGTTTCATCTAATATAAAATTAATAAATTATTTTATTTTTATTTCCTATAAAATTAATATTATATCGATTTTAGATATCGTCTTTCGTCACTGTTACTGCTACTGGGTTTATCTTTTTTTTTTTACAAGCCTGAAGATGTTCTGAAAGTAAGACTGAAATGCCGGGCCCTGTTTAATGTATTTTTTAATTATAATATTTATTATTCTAATCGCATCTCAATCTGCTAAATTAGTTTTCGTGACTTGTATTCCTCATAACAGAATAGGGAATCATTTATATAATGTTCTTAATTTATTCATCATCTACGGAGTGATCTTCGCATTTCATCACTGAAGACAAGCACCAATAAGATATACGATTAAGGGAGAGCATCATATGATGCCATTTTTAGTATCTCAAAAGGTGAACGTCATAAGATCTCATAACTTCTGAAGTAGAAAGCTGGTCATTTTGTTTCTCGAGATCACGGCGACCCTAAACCTTTCTCCGATTTGTATTGTCATTTTTTATTTTTCGTGACAGAAATGAAGAACTTGGAAACGAACAACAAAACATTTGCCTTTTTTTTTTTTAACTTTCCTAGATTCCGTTTGTGGTTTCTGGCGATAAAAATTTTATTTAACATTATCTAAAAAAAAAAAATAGTATTTAACCTTGATATTATTATGAGGAGGTGGGTACTGTTTAAAAAAAATTATGAATAAAATTTCGGATTGACCATGTGACACTATATCATCTATCTATTGATCAATCTTATCATTATTATTTTGAGTCACCACATTGCTTTTTCAGAAGAACTTTGTGAATCTAAATAGGAAAACAAAACAAACAAGATACTATAATGTTTCATAAAAAAAACAACTTCAACATTTAATGAACTTTAAGTTACAATGCATTTTAGGTGAAGATTCACAAATAAAACTAAAAATATCTGCATTTGTAATTACATAGTTCATCAAGTAATTTAAAAAACATTTGGAACCTAAGAAATTTTTCGTAACAAATATATTTTTTTTACGAATTCTCTGCCTTATCATAAGAGCTGTAGGTGGTTCTCTTCTGACGTATGACATAATATTGATGTATCAATAAACTTCCTAACTCTTTAGCAATCGACCAGTTAACGTTTACAAATATTTTATTATATTTCATAAATAATCCTGATATATGATCACGTAATCTGAAGGATTAGAATTATTCGCGATTTTGAATTAAAAACTTGACTAGTTCGTCTGCTCGTATATACCTTTAGCGATATTCCATTTTTGTGAAATTCCAGTGATTCCGCCATTACGAAAACGATAATTTCCACACCACTTTTCAGTTTCATCACTCGCATCTACCACAGACAAATGGAGCGTTGTATAACGTTAGATTTTCTAGTTATTCCTTTAAGGATTGAATAATTGCGTAATACTTCCTTTCCATACAGAACCTATAACCAACTGGTTTTCAAAGGTAGCAGTTAGGAATTCCGCTTCATCTGTGTAAAGATTGCTGAACGATCCACTTGTTGAATAAACCAGAACAATATCTGACCAGACTTTCTCTTCGGATTGAGATGGAGTCGATTTTCACTGTGTATTAGGAATATTTGATAATAGAATATTGTGACTAATAATTATGATCATAAGTATTGTTAATTTTTGTTATCAACAATACCCATCAATAACATTTCCATAAATGATGGATGATGATACTGACACCTCTTATACTAACGATCTGAGTTTCCTATTATGGTAATTTATGTTTCTACATTATGATTAATTTCTGTCAAAGGATAAACTGCATTAAAAATAGGAATGAGGACTAAATGTAATATTAAATATCAAGAATACGGTTAGTCATGGAACATGAAGCAAGTTAAATATTAAGAACATTTGTTAATTCATTTAACATCATTTTATGCTGCTATGGCTTATCGGACAATGCTATAGTAGGAGTCCTTAATTTTACCTAGCCAGATTTATTTAGGATAGAAATCTTTGAATATTACCTGACACTGAACGGGCTCAGAACCCCGATTTTACGTCCCTTCCGAAGGACGGTATTTTGAATAACCCTAAGGCCATATGCTGGACTACGAGCTGCGATCTTGGCGACAGCAGTTTTATATGCTAACTCTATCACCACGGGCGACCCTATAAAGTACTTGGTGCAAGAGGGATTTTTTTCCCGTGATATTCGATAGTCCATACTCGCCGTAACTCACCTATTGAGTCCTTGGCTCATTATTAAAAACAAAATCTTAAAAAAAATCTTTTCAACTGCAATGAATAAAGGGGTTGAATAAGATAGAAAAAAAAAGAAAAAGAGAAAAAGAGAAGCCTGTACTCAAAGGGGCTATGTTGTCCTTCAGTCGCCTGACAAGCTTTCTCTCAAGACTTTGTCAACCTAGTAAGGTTTTATTCTATTCTGTAGTCTTCACAACTTTTCACTGCCGCTGAATGACTGAGATGAACCTAATACACGTTGTTATTAGAATAGATAAGTATTAATCCTAGTGTGTATTTATTACAATAGACCAAAAATATTACCAATTGTGCGGACATTAGGATACCATGTACTCAGAGGCACAGGCATATGTGTGGAATAAAATGGTCTGGGTGGAGGTTAAAAAAAACAAATTCTTAAATAGAGAATTTTCACAGGTTTCAAATCAATAGTTTATCTCTATTTACGAAATTCTTTCTGTGACCTCCAACAGGCCCAATTTCTTCCCCTAATACACCTTATAGTATTTTATTCATTGAATATCACAGGATCACTCATCCAGTATATAAGTGTTTTAACATTCGATAAATGGATCAGTGGAAGGAAAAGAGAAATATTTAACTCTTCCAAAATTTCGTGAAAAAAATAAACATGTAAATAAAACTTATTAAAAATATTTCAACCAATACCTACCTAGCGCGTAACTGGGATAAATTACCATCGATGAGGTAGATGGGGAGATAACATTTTAGCCGTTTTAAAATTCACAATTCTTGAGCAGTGGTGACGAAAAAGGAGGTACTTTACCAACCGAAAATAAGGATACAACCACCAAGGAACCATATGCATACCAACTTTGAAAATTAACAATGTTTCTATTGTCATATGAAGATAATATACTATCGCAAGAATTGGTTTAGCCTGAAATCAGCTGAATATTATCGAGAAATTTTTTAAAAATTATATAATTACAAGTAATAGTTGTTAAGTAAAGAGGCGAAAAGAGAAAAAAATTCCAACTTTTACCAAAATCAACAGAAACGCCATTTTGGTTAAAGTTAACATTTTAATTTTAGTTTCATTCAATTATTTTATTGGTATAAAATGCTGAAAAAACTGTACTACTATTGATTTAAAGGATACTGGGTTCAGTATATGGTACGGGGAGGTCTTAGGTGTATGTAAAAAATTAAATATGTTTTTTCGATTGTATTGCTCTGTTTTTCTTTACTTTTAAATTAATTTGAAAATTACCGCTAATAATACAATTGAGTTGAGGAACAAACGACTTATCTATAATAGTATACTAAAACCTATTTGGACATATGGAGCAGAACTTTGGGGTTCAGCAAAAAACGTTCACATACACAAGATCATATCACACTATACACAACGACATGAACGTTCTCACTGTAAAATCATATGTTCATAACAAATACATAAAATTCCACTCATCGACACAATGTCACCCAAACCCACTCGTTCTTCCGCTTTCCTACTCCCTGTTACCTGGACTTGATGAACAATGATGACGATTGATATATATATATATATATATATATATATATATATATATATATATATATTTCAATATATATATATATAATATATATATATATATATATATATATATATATATATATATATATATATATATATATTTCAAAATAACTGGATGATCAGGTAGAAAAACGAAGAAAAAGACACTTCAAATTTGCTGGATAGGTGCAAATTCAGATTAAATAATAATAATACAATCCTGGTGGGTAAGAAAATGATATATTTATTTATATGTTTATTATTTCTGATATATTCACCCCCGCCCTTTCCATCATTTTTCGTAAGGGGAGGGCGGGGGTGAATTGCCCTGATCCTGTGTAATTAGGCTTACTTCACTAATCCTTTCCAACAACAAAATTAACTATTTAATATTGAAATCTCGACAGGAACTTCACATTTTATGGATTATTCTTGTTCATAGCACGGAATACATAATTTTATCAGATGGATTGTAAATAATAAAAATAATGTAGTTCTTATTTATTTATCAGTGTAAGGATTCCCCTTTACATCCATCAAAGGTTGAACACGACCTTCCCTCAAGAGGGGAAAGTGGATGCAAGGGGCGTGGCCACCTGCTGGAGCTATAATAAAGAGATATAAATTAGAAAGCGAGCGATTTGGGAGGCTTTGTCTACTCCTCATAGAACGAAAGTCTTAATGGCTTTCTTGGGCCGGTGGCTTTTGTGGATTCGGCAGGAGTAGAGTTGGGGCAATCGGAGTTTCACCGGATCTCGAGCTTTCGACTCTGCCAATACGGACGTCGGTCTAGGGCATACCATATTCAACGCCGTACATCGAGTGAGGTATTCGTACATCGTTCCAAATATCTCGTTCCAGAGATGGATTCGATAACAGATTTGAAAGTTAGTGTTGTAATCATAGAAAGAAAAGAGAGAGCCTATTAAAAAAAACAGAGTAAAATAAACACGGACTACTATAAATCATGGAGGGTTTTTTTTTGGTTAAGTAAATGATTGAGAATTTATAGTGTCTTAACTAACGATTTTGGAGAGAAGTGATTTGACTGAGAAGCGATTTATGCTCAACTACCTAGTTTTCCTCAGAGTAATCTCTGCAGCTCACTGGATAGATTCACAGCTGTTAACGGAATGAATAATTCATTAATCACCATTTTCGAACCTGGCACCTTTAGCTCTGTAAGCGCTGTAAGTATTGAGAGTCTCCATTCCTTTTTAAGAATAAAACATTATAAAACTATATTTAATTTTACGGACCTATTATACACTACGTGTAAACATGAATTGAGAAGACATAACACTAGATTACAGAAACAATCAATGGTCCGGCTGTGGGCCATCATTTTTCATCATCATTCCTCTGCTCAACTGCTGTCCTAGAAACAGTACAATCTCTATCATGTACTGAAACCAAGTTCCTCCATGGGTTTTAATGGTACTGTTTTTTTCTTAAAAAAATAAAAATTATGCTCTAGCTTTGTTCGAATTTTTCAAAGATTTATTTATAAAATAAATTAATAATTTTCAGCATTTAAAGAAAAGCTTTATCTTCCACTTTACACGTCCTTATCATTACACTGAAGGCTTCAGATTGAAGGCATTGCAATGAATTCAAACCCCATATTCAATTACTATTATCTCCAAAACATGAAAATAAACAGTAATATAACAGTAAAATATATGAAGCAGTTGATAACATCATACCACTGCTAAACATACTAATTATATGTGAATGGTGTGTTTATCTTTTGGATTAGCCAGCTGCAGATATAATGCTTGTCCAAAGTTGAGAATTAAACCAGTGTGGTAAACTGAAGCAGAATTAATGGACATGTTACAAGTTACATCTCACTATCTCTTCGTTCTTAAATACGAAGGAATTTAGTTGCGTAAGCGTTTACATGTGAGGACGTTTACAATTATACACGATTATGACAAACAATTGAATGACTAGATTGCATTTACACGATAATAAAGTTATGCAACAATCTACAGTGATTAGGGAAGCGATGTCTCGATTTTGAAATGTTATTTTTTTAAATTAAATTTTGATCTTTTTAAAAAATTTAAGATTTAACTACATTAAAAGTTAATTGTACTATATATTAAATACAAAATGATATAACTCCTCTACAGGCTTCACAACTTATATAGGAATTAGGAAAGTCTATCTTCCACGTGTGAATGCAGAGCTACCTTCTGCAGAAGGATGTAGGAAGCAACTCGCGTACTATTGTGTCTTTTATCTGATTTTGGCCCGATCCCCGTAACATTTTAATTCGAATCCTATCACGTAACTTCTGGAATATTTTAAACCTTTCTAGTTTACCATGGCAAGATTTCACTCCTAAGAAATATTATGCTGGTAATAAATAAAAAATATATTATAAATTAGAGATACACCTAATAAGATAAAATACCTGCATTTTACCCTATAACCCACAAAGGGTTTTGGGTTTCAGTGAACGGTAGATTCTTTTCAGTTCCTAGAACATCGATTGTGCTAGGAGGTGATTTGTCGGTTATCAGGCTCAACCGCCAGGTATTTTCTTCAATTAAGAGTATCAAGGCTGAGTTAACCCCACGAGGATCTCCAGATCCCATAGGGTCCATATTTGATACCCTGTTATCAGATTATATAATGTATCAGCACAACTATGCGCTTTTCACATTGAGTAACTCCGCTCCCTATATTGATTAATATATATATATATATTCTGGAAATTTTTGAAGCCGTCTTCAATTGATATAACATTTTTATTTAAGAAGAAATGGTCAAGGAGTAATAATTTAGTTTTATTGGAGAAATATCTGAACTTAAATATAGCTTTTTAATTTTTTATTATATTCCTTATAATGTTAATAAAGGGTATTCTCCCCTCTCTCTAAATAAATTATTTTTATATAGTTAAAGAGGTTTTGGAGCATTATTATCATTTATTTTTATTATTATTAGGAGATGTACTTTCATAAAATTATTTATGATTGTTATTTAACTGGTTTACAAATTGTTCGTCTTTCAGAATAAGAAACAAATCATTCCTACATTTTGTTGGCGTAATAGTGAGAGGGACAAGAGTTAGCAAACGCTATTACTACTACAATTATAGAAGTTGATTTGAAACAACCGTAAAATATTATAGCAAGTTACTTTTTTTTATTATTATTATTTTTAGTAAATTATTGATAGAGCCCGAGTAATCCTTTATTTCTACTATATAAATTATTTTATAAGATTCATTTATATTTACGTACATATGTATATTACAACTTCTCTCTCCTAACATTAACCTGGGTTCCCTTATCTAGAAGTTGATTAGGAAACCCAGGTGCAAGAAGAACCTTAGAGCAAAGGGGAGTGACCTAACTCCCACATTGGCCTCACCTGGGTCAAACAAGGTCGTACTTCTTGCATCCTCCTCCATGGCTGCAGATGTGGTTAGTGGTTTGTGGTCATATCTCCAAATTTATCGGATATTGACAAGTAATATATTCAGGCATTGTATAAAATATATACCTTATATATAAAATAGAAATCCTTGTCCTTAATATAGAGAAGCCACAGTAACATCAGTTCAAGGAAATTTTGTTTAAAAATTTACGTTATTTTTTCCCCTTATGTGTCCCAGGATCACTTAAGGGAAAATAATATTTATATATTGTGGAAATTTCAAACTGTTTAATACTTCACTAATTCTGATCAAGATTGATAAAATATTTTACTCTTCACTTCATTCCATAAGAATGAAACTTAGCAGAATATTTACTGAATTAATCACTGATAATTTTGGTTATATAAATTTGATTTAAATAATTAAATATAGATTTTTTTTTATTTTTTTTTATGGCATTGGATTCTTTCATTCATCCATACAGCCAGCTATGTATTTATTATTTGTTAATTTAGATGTCAACAGCACGCGGATTTCCCCAGATGGTTACCGCCTTGTTTTTCCCAGGCGGTCACCCATCCAAGTGCTAACCACGCCCGACGTTGCTTAACTTCGGTGATCTGACGGGAACCGGTGTGTTCAACGTAGTATGGCCGTTGGCTAATTAAATATAGATGTTATGGAAATTTCTTCGAATCTTACTCGATTTTCAGATGGTGTATATAAAATCATATATCAGTGAATCCATTAGTCTTCGTAGTTTGTGTTTCAATTTACCTGCGGACAAAAAAAAAATATATTACTCTATGCTGAGCAACAGTTAATGTAAATGCAAACCAAAGTAATAAATTTTCTATATAAATGTTGCTAATTTAAGATTATGTTGAATATTAGTTTTTTAAAATATAAAAAAAAAACACAAACAAATAAAATGCTTGAAAGACCTGAAACTAATCAATTTTGCAAATGAAAATAAACAGATTACCCCGCCTTTTATTGTGGTTTCAATGAAATTTCACCAATTGTTCAGTCTAATTAACCCAGTACACCAAAATCGTCCCCATTTTTCCTATTAACTGTATAAGATGTCTTATCGATATTTATTTTCAAATATAAATGATTACCAATGGTTTTCAATTTCAGAGAAATTGTTACCGATTTATCGTCCAAATCTATAAAGTATTATTCAATTCAACGGGTATTCAATTCTGTAGATGGAAAAAGTAACATTGAAATATTAAGATCAAATCTGTTTTGGCAGGTAGATAAACCATGCTGGCCAAAATACGAAACTGAAAAATACACAAAGCTTGGAACTGATTTGCTCAAGTGATCCGATAAAAACCTCTGTCGAATATAACCAGAGAAAAAAATATCCGTTAATGGATAGCATCATTACTACTGCATTCCAGCGAACAGATCGGACAGAGTCCTTTCTAAATAGAAATCCAATAGGATGCATTTGCTCTTAGGAGACAATGTCCTCATCGAAGCTCTGTAGGACGCCGATGGAAGAAGTCAAGGAAGCAGAGGACACGTTAGAAAGCCGAACATGAGAGGTGTCAGCTTTTAGCGGGCCTCAACTAACGGGTTCAGCGACGACCCAGTTCGGGATCCGGCAGCTACAGGTGTCTCCAGATGTTGAACTCCTCTAGTTCGGCCACACCAGGGGTCCTCTGTGCTGTTGGGAAGATTGGCTTCGAGGTGTCCGATTTGTCTTTAAGGATGAGCTAAGTAGCGTCTAAAAGTTGAGAGAAATGAGCCAATCTAGTGAGGGATGACTACTAACTAAACTTACAAGCAGGAAAGATTTTGACAGAAGAGGTAAATGAAAAAAGAAACCTTAAGTTTTACGGTAACATTGTCACCGAATGGTCGACATCCTAAAGTAAATTGTTTATACAATGGATTTATTGCTTAGGAAGATTCAATAACTCCTAGTCAGCAATGTAAACTACCTTGACCTCTCTTCTTTTATATGCATATATAATAGCTTTAAAAGAGTAAGAGAAGACAGGTAGAGTGGAGATGATACAACTAGAATATTGTATGCTTAGTAACAACTATGGAGCAGATTACTTATTCGGTAATTATGATTTTTTATATTAAATAACTGCATATGCTTGAGAAATTTAAGATGTAATGAGAAGTATGTGCCAATGATATATTAGCAAAGCCTATAATGATTGGAAGGGGTCTTCGTGTTGAAATCGATGAGTCCTGCTTCTCCAAAAGGAAATACAATATTGGGAGGATATACCGCAGCAACGGGTGTTCGGAGGCGTATGTAGGGAAACTAGGGAGTGTTTCCTATATTCTGTCCCGTATAGAACAGCTGAAATGCTGACTTCTTGCATTAAAGCTGCAATAAGACCTGGGTCAATAACATATTCTGATTGCTGGAAGGCCTCTTAGGGAATAAACCAAATTGATGGCATAAGGTATACACACTACGTTGTTAACCATTCAATAATGACTTAAACACATGTGCTCATACCCAGAGGGTGGAATCGCTTTGGGCTTCAGTCAAACGAAGAAACAAAAAAGAATGTGGAACGAGTAGAAATATGTTGAATTTATGCGACTTCATATGTAGGAGAAATTACGAGAAAGAATTGTTAGTTTACCAAGTTTTAGAAGGCATTGTTGATTTTTATCCACAACTTTAATTGCAATTGTTTTGTTGATTGCAATTTAATAGCATAAATAAAAAATATCTGAAATATCCGAAACAGACCTCACTAAGTATATCTGTGCTGTTTCGTTCCATCTACTCTCTGTTAACTACTATAAAAATAAATTGAAAACATTTAGAGGATTTCAAAAATACTAAATTGTCGGATTAAGTCATGACAAGTATAAAGAAATTGGTGTGGACATAAAGATGAGATCTCTTACCAGTTCGTTATCATTTTAAATACTATATAATATTTTATAGGTTAATCTGTAGTTAACTCGTCTGAAACCGCAACGAACATACACCATCAATTTAATTTACCCAGTGATAGTTCACACAATTTTGGTTTATTTATAACTGCTAAATTAATCGAATTCAACACATTTCGAAAATTCTGCTATATAAAAAATCACCTTTTAAATTTATTACCGGGGACAATTGCTCCGACGGATAAGGCAAGACGAGATGATGCGGAATGTTATCATTCTTCGACTTGTTTCGATACAGCCTCAAGAGCTTTTTCTTCCAGCCTTGAAATTCTTTTGAAGCGACTTATGGCGAAGCGATGTAGAAATTATAGAAACATTCCTGAGTGTGGCATGATAAAAAATGTATCTGTGTCTGCTGTACGATTAAATATCCCAAACATACCAAATCTTAAAGAAAATAAAAAAAAATATTAATGCTATAAATGAATGACATTCTTTTTTAATGTATGATTATTTTTAAGGACATTTTTCATTTTATCTCGTTTGTTTACGAATATCCTATCTCTGACCTTTATCTAAAGTTGTTAAAATTGAAGTTATACCAGAATATATTTTATTAAAATTTATTATGATTTAATATAACTTTGAATTCCATTACTTATAGTTTAATGGTTGATAAAGTGTTAAGGGTAGCATCAAGAATTTTCAGAAGTGGAACGTTTTATACATATTTTTATACATCTATTAAAAAGAAAAGCACTATAGGAGGTATATTTTTTTTTACATAAGAAACTTATTTTTGGATTTTTCTTTATAATTGTATTGTAAAAAAAACCTCAGTGAATTATTAAAATGATTTGGGTCAAGGATACCCTTGTTGGTAATTACTATAGTCTATAAATATGCTTTATTGACATTTTAGACTATTTTAGATAATTTAATTCAATTAAAAATTATTTATTCATTATTACTCCTGAGGGTCATTGGCGATTTATAACTATCCACCCATCATTTAGAAATCCGTTACGGTTTTTAGTGCTCTTCATGTTGGAGGATTTAATTTGATTTATGATTTTATATAGTTAATTAGTATTCTAATACTCATCTAATCATATCTATAATAATTTTTGATAACTAATTTTTAATGAGAATAAATTTCATGTATTATTATGAATTATAAAAAATTATATTAAGTTATAAAAGTGTATATCTAATTCTAAACTTTGTTTTGATTCTTTAAAATATAATATTTTAAATTAACAGTTTTGGGCTTTATTTATTCACAGTTCAATAAAAACCAAAATAAAAAATATTGAATAATAGTTAAGAACAAACATTAAAACTGAATAAAATCACGTCCATTCAGAAATATGTACATTACTAGTTTCAACGTTTGAATCTAGTGCATTTCAGTTAAATAAAACTGTTTAAATAAACCTAATTTTTTTTAAACGTTAATTAAATTTAGAGCAAGTAAATGGAACAGGATATTCTAGTAATTTTAGTTAAATAATGAATGAAAATATAGGATAAGGTATATAAAAAAAAATTACTAAAACCTTAATCGTAGTAATTATTATTATTTAAATTATTCTTTTGTTACAGTCGCCATAAATATGTTTGGAGCTTTTTTTATGGGTAGTAATAAACAATTCCTTGGAACCATTTTCGTCATAGATTAAGTCTTAAAAAAATTATAGAGTTTTCTCCGAGACCGACATTTTTTTTAAGTTTATAGTTCTTATGATTTCCTGCAGAGTAAACTACTAAAGACGATTTCACTTCCTGCTCTGGCTAGGAGGTCACTAGGAGAGCAATTTAGAACTAGCTATTAAGGCTCGCCATTGTTGTTGGATCATGAGTTCATCAAGCTGTGTGTCCACTTCTCCATTATGTCCTAGCCCTGTTTGTAATAAGGTAATTGAGAGAGCAGTATGCCCGCACTGAATGGGGCCTTGTCTCTATTAGGTGCGGTGTAGCTGCTGTGGCTAAATTAAAGACATATACGCCAAGAGGTCAAAAGGAATATGTCGAAATATTGGTGGTGTAATTTTTTTATTTAATACCAATAAGATGCTGTGATACATGTTTATTATTAGTCAACACCAATGCAGTTATTGCATCCCAAAGCCTCCAATCCCATATCACTGATCTCGAAGAATGGTGTCAAAACTGGAGAATTAAAATAAAATCTCAAAAATCGCATCAAATCACTTTTATCTTATATCGTAAACCAATGACTTCCTGCCCTTCAGTATCCTTTAATAATATCCCACTGGTGCCTGTAGAACAGATCCGATACTTAGGATTGCACCTCAACAAACGATTAACCTGAGATTCTCATACAAGACAAGAAACCGCTCGACGTTTTAGGCAACTTCAAAACTTACTAGACAAACGCTCTAAGCTCCCAATTAACTACAAAAGACTCATCTACATGGCCATCATACGACCTATTTGAACTTACGAAGAAGAGCTTTGGGCTCCACTAAGCTCTCGAATTCAAAATCCTTCGTAAATCCTCAATGCTCCTTATTTTGTTAAGAATAAAGTCATCCATAACGACCTTAATGTCCCATTTGTTGCTGCTTTGGCCCGAACCCGGTATCTATCCTTTCATAACAAACTTCATTCCCACTCAAACCCTCTAGTTTCAAACCTAGCTTCCTCTTCAATTCTCGATAATCCTCCGAGGCGTCTGAAAAGAGGATGGCCACGTGACCTTCTTAGCTGAATTTGTGATTTGAGTACTACCAGTGGGTAGTTTCTCTACTCGTCATTAGATCATGTCATTATGTATCACTTAGCCTATTTACTTAAGTAAGGTGTAAGGTGGGAGAACGTGAAAAGGATAGTGATTTGGGATTGGGTTCGAGTGGTAATCGGTGGATGAAAGTTTATAAGCGAAAAATAGTTGTATCGATTGTATGAATGAAATGGCCTTCGGGATAGCTAAGCCTTAAAAGAAAAAAATAAATTTAACATGTTTTAAAACTTTGTTTTTGATGTATGTATGCTCCTTAGATGCCAACTTAATATAAATTATAAAAATAATCGATATGTAGGAGTAAGAAAGGTTAGAAAAGGAATTTATAACACGGCATTATAAATAAACAACAAGTGGCACCGTTGTGCATATACATTGTTTAATGTAACAATGATTGCTTACGTGTTACGAATTCCTGCTGGTCATTTTCGCAATAAGAGAGGCTCGTTCTACTAGCTTATGCTATTCAGCTTAATGTTACTAAAAAAGATATTTTTTTGTCGGCCTGTGTTATTATTGAGAAATAAAAAGGAAAATAATAATAATAAATATTTATTCTTTATAAATATATAAATATAAATAAATATTCTTTTCTTTTAAAAAACAACTCTAAGGGATTCACATGGAAGTATAGGTGGAGATAACTCCCATGGAAAGCACTCCTACGGAGGTTCATCTCTTGGTAATAGATCCCTGCTCCAGAGAATTAACTTGTCGGATTCTGAGGTAATGTGTCAGTAATGTTTTTACCAGTATGTTTGGGTGTCCAGTAAGTCATGAATTTTTCGTAGTTTTTTTTTATTGTGTCAGTCACGTATTAGTAAAAGGGAAAATGAGTATGTAACGAAGGAATTTTGATTGGAAGGTCTGAATGGTCTGTTAGTGAGATTTTTCGCATGAATCCCACACCTGCGAGGCATAGGTTTAAGTTGTATATAATAATTCTGTTAGTGGTAGTTTATTATTATGGTAAAATTGTCGTTTTAGGAGAAAGAGTCGGAGATTCAACCTTCTTTTCAAATTAGTCGCATATGATGGACATAGACTTGCATCAGTACTTAATAACAACATGAAGTATTATTAAATGAAAGCAGAGATAGAAAGACAAGGACACTGCAGTTACAGTCCTCTTCTCTTTTATCTTTTTTGACCCCCCTCGACAGAAATAAGAAAGGACATCAGAACGATCGCATATGGAACAGGCAGCCTGCTACGTGATATGAAGACAATGGCGGAGTTCTGGGGCCCAGCAGACCTGTGCTAGGACGACACTTCCTCTGCTAGTCCACCGCGAGGCTGCCGGCTCAAGGGGGTCAAATAGAGTATTAAGATATACTGATTATGTTAAGTAATAAATAAGTATATGAGCAATGATTAAAAGTAAACGGGATGATAACTATTAAAGAAGTATTGATAAGTTTATAATATATAAGATGTGCTTTTGTCTCTAATTTGCATCAGTATGACAGTAATTGATTAGGATGAGGAATAATTATACTTTTTTGGCATTCTTTTTTATTTCAAGAGGTGACCCTTATTTAAATTATCTAAGGGCTATACATACATAAAAAAAAAACTCTTATATATTAACGGTCCATTAGTACAGTTAATAAACTTAATTTTTTTTTTATATATAAATTTATTTATTGATATTTACAACTGTCTTATGATACGTACAATAATACAACAAGTAAATAGGATAAGTGCTACATAATGACATGATAATGACAAGTAGAGAAACTACCCACTGGTAGTACTCAAATCAAAGTTCAACTTAGAAGGTCACATGGCCATCTTCTTTTCAGACGCCTCGGAGGATTATCGGTAATGGAAGAGGAAGCTAGGTATGAAACTATAGGGTATGAGTGGTAATGAAGTTTGTTATGAAAGGATAGATACCGGGTTCGGGCCAAATCAGCAACAAAAGGGACATTAAGGTCGTTATGGGTGACTTTATTCTTAACAAAATCAGGAGCATTGAGGATTTTACGAAGGATTTTGGATTGTAAGGATTGGATACGAGAGGAATTCGATGGCTTAGTGGATCTCCAAAGTTCTACTCCGTAAGTCCAAATAGGTCGTATGATGGTCATGTTGATGAGTCTTTTGTAGTTAATTGGGAGCTTAGAGCGTTTGTCTAGTAAGTGTTGAAGTAACCTGAAACGTCGAGCGGTTTCTTTTCTTTTCAGTCTTGTATGAGGATCCCAGGTCAATCGTTTGTCAAGGTGCAACCCTAAGTATCGGATCTGTTCTACAGGCCCCAGTGGGATATTATTGAAGGATACTGAAGGGCATGAAGTCATTGGTTTACGACGTAAGGTAAAAGTGATTTGATGCAATTTTTGAGAATTTATTTTAATCCTCCAGTTTTGACACCATTCTTCAAGATAAGTGAAATGGGATTGGTGGGTTTGGGATGCAATAACTGGATTGGTGTTGACTGATAATGCACATGTATCATCAGCATACGTGGTAAGGATAGTATTAGGATGAGTCGGGATGTCAGCTGTATAAACTGTATAAAGGATTGGACCTAGGATACTACCGTGAGGAACACCAGCAGATTGGGAAAAGAGGGATGAATAGACATTGTCATGGTTTACTTAGAAAGTTCTGTTTGTGAGATAGGATTGGAAAACTTAAATTTAAATTACTTAATTGACCAGCGATATTGATTGACAAGGAAAATATACTCACGCCTACTTTTTTAAATCTATTTTTATATATACATTATGAAATAATTTTTAAGGTAGAGAAAAATTTAGGCTTGCAACGGTAAATAAGTTTGTAACAACATGCACGCCATTGATTTAACATTTTATTTGAAGTTTTATTAGATCATTTATTTAATATAAAATTATGTAAAAAAAAAACAAAAAAATGTTATACTACAACTCATGAAGGGTCCAGAGTTCAGTACACGACAGACACTGCACATTTCTGGGACAACGATTGTGGAGGAGGTTAGTTGTCAGAGATCGAGCCATTTTTCCTCCCAATTAAGAGTAACCACATTACAGGGGCTGGGTGAGGTCCGGGAGGGTCTAATGGTCCAATAGAGTACATCCATCATAAATTATTCCTCTCAACTGTATTTGAACCAAGGAGCTTAATATTTTAATTTTTTGTTCTTGAAAATCATCAAGTTATCTTAAGACGCCTAAACATTTCCAAAATAAAGAATTGGAGTCAATGCACTTAACGGAAAGTCTTTCTTAATCTTTTTTCTCCACTATCTTCCCTCACTAAAAGCCCGTGAAAGATAGATATGGCCCAAACCAGTCATACCAGAAACCAACACAAAAATTAAGTAAAATAATTATATGATTATTACAAATACATACTTGCTGCATCATACATGGTAATAAGAAATATTATATGTAAACTAGGAAGACTCACAGAAAATACCTAGATTCATTAGCACATCTTTATCTTTTCATCAAGGAACTGAAATAAATTACCATTTTCTATAAGAAAAGCCGGATTCACTTGTTATGAACGGCTGAGAGATGTTACACGCCCGAGACCTAGACGGAGCATATGGGACGCCGAGTGGAACGAACAGGTTCAACGAACAGTATTATTAAATTAATTAAGAACATCGCTAGAGGGTTCGTTAGGCTGTCTGTTCTCTTATTCAACTCTCCGGAAATATTACTCTAGCGGGTTTTAGAAAAATTTCGGACCAAAGAAGAAAGTTGGATTTCACCAGGCAAATAACAATCTGTGTTAAATAATCGTTAAAACTTCTGATTACAGAATATGATGGAATCCTAAAATCTTCCTTAATATTGCATTACATGGGTATCATGTTACAATCCGGAATCTGTTGGTCTAAAACGAATCGATGATGTCATTAAATCTGCAGAAAAACAGAGAACCGATGATTAAAGACAATGAGATTGCCGAACTAGAAAGGGTGACTGAACGCTCAGCGGGTCCAGAATCTGCAAAAATTATGAAAGATACTGAGAACTGAGTACTAATTAGTAGGATAGTGAAAACCTTGCTGATGATAAGGGATTGTAGAACAGCATATCCTGAATGGGTTGTTACCGAATACAGAAACTAGTAAATACAATAGCAACAAGAAAAATCTAAAGTAAAGAGAACGGCAAGTTCCAGGAGCACAAGATGTGCCTAGTCCTTGCAATGGTAGAGTAATAGAATAGTGCGAGTTTGGAATCATACCTTAGAGAATATGAAGTTATCAATATTAAGATCAAGGAAGAACATTGATGGCTGGAAAATTGTTTAAGTGCGTAACTAGAGATTGCTCTTCATAATAGCTTTCATCTCAATTGATGTATCCCTGCATGTCTTCTATCATTACGACAAAGCACGTTTGGAGGTTCTTCACAGACTAAAGCGCCAGAATGTGAAGAGTGATCGAGAGTTAGGATATATCCTTTTTTTTTTTTGCTATTAATATAAAAATAACAAGTGGTACTTCTCTGAAAAGTTTTCAAATCTAAAAAAAAAAAAAATGAAAATTATACTATTGACTATAAAAATGGTCCAACTATCTTCTCCAGGAAAATTAACATTATAATCTCATTATCATTGCCAAGATAAGAGTGTGATAATACCTGCAGGGATCCTTATCAATAAAACTTCCTTTTCTCGTTATTTTTCACGATCACCGAAGTGAAGATGTCTCGGAAGTCGACGCGGAGGAGACGTTCGGAAGGGACGTACTTGGAGAAAGTCCGGCAACAGAGACTGCATGGCTTGCCTGTATTTAGCCAAGCTACTTTCCCACGGCTTTCTAGTCGCTGGCACCTGCGGCAGCTTCTCGGAACTGCCCACTAGTTCGTCTGTATGTCGGCTACGAGTGCGTCAGTTTTGTGATGTTGAAAGATGATCAGGGAGGATGCCTGGTATTGTACGCTGTTAGTGAATGAATTTGGGATATACCATGAGGGTATAGCTTCTTCTCTATATATAAATACAAATATTTTAAAAAAATAAAGGGAATAGCGGTTTAAACAGGTAACAAAGCTTAAAAAGAAAAAAAAAGTTGAATAACGAAGACAAGAGTGGTCGAGTGAAGAACCATGAGAAATGTCTTGGCTTATTCACTATCTAAACGCACTGAGGTGTGAAGGAGCTGGGCGGGGAAGCAGGTAGAGAGCTTCCCGTGATAAATGACTCACATTCAAATCTTGACTTGATTTATAAATTTTCTTAAAAAAAATATTAACGGACATTATATGAGCGGGGATAAGTATTTGTCAGATGCTTCCTACACATTAATTTATAATCTGTCATCAGATGGAACTGAGTATTTATTGCATCTCCCTATAAATGGCCATAGCTTATTGAAACCAATTACTATATTATAATCTAACCGTGAAGGGACGTTTATATACCTAACATATCCCCGTTTATATCAGAAAATAAATCTGTCATAATCTCACACATCAGTCGAATCATAAAATAGTTTAAAGAGGCTATCCTATATGACCGAAAACGCATTGCTATGGTCCCATTGAACTATTTTCAGGCCTAGTATTTATAGTAATTTTGGTGAAACATATCAGCCCTGTTTATTAATTACCATGGAACGACAATAGAACTAACTTGTTTCATTAAAATAGGAGGCAAGCATGGATAAGACCTAGTAATTCGTAGCTTGCAAGTCTATTCCAGAACCCCCCAAGAAGATTAGGGCGGCCCAAGCTGTGATGGATGGATGAGTCCAGTAATGACTCCAGGAGCTTATTAAACATCCGTAACTGGAAGGTCACCTTACTGGATAGGACTGGCAGAAGCGAATTGAGGAGACCGAGGCTCATTGATGGGATGTAGAGTTACTATCACTTATTAAGAAAACTATCACCATTTTCATTATGAACAATAAACACAAGATCATACCAATGACAACCGTATAGGTACATCTCACATCAGCAACCTAAATTCCTGTAACGCTATGACCCACGAAGGTTATTGGTTTCACTACTTGATAAGAATGATTCAGCAGACACATAACTTTTCCGGATTTTTCTCCTAATTATAAGTACCCACATTAAGAGAACTGGGTGAGCCAAAGAAGGGCTAAAGATCCATCAGAGGCGATCTTCAGATAAAGAATAAACAACTATCTCCATTAACCGGTCACGAAACAGGAATTGGCTACAGCATATTTATTTCTCCGCTCCTTAATCAGTAGTCTAAGTCAATAATTAATCATTTTGTGTAACCAATGATTATATAATAGTCATTGTGATAAATCTTAAGTCACATCTATGTGCGGAAAAACAATTGAATAGATATGCAATTTAATTAAAGGTATTTTGAAGGAAATAAATGATGCTGTAAGAATAACTTTTACACTATACAGTTATTAATTTACCAAATCGTGAAGAGAAAGTTAGTTGCCGAATATTAAGTTCAGGCCAAAGAAACAGTTTAATAACAGTTACAAAAGCAAAGAAAAAATTACAGCAACAAACTCTGCATTCAGCCAGAAAACAAAAAAAGCTAAGAAGAGGTTACCGATACATTAGCCACTGAAATATATCTGAAAAATAATGAACTAGAAAATAAATATTAATTTGTGAACGCGTTATGAATAAATATAGAAAATAAATAAAATATTATAAATGATTGGGGCAATGGAAAAAACATTTCACACGACCTCTTTGATCCACCTTGTTGCAACCTTCACTGCTCTTCACTTATAGTTTAATCAGAAAACTGGAATAACAACATTATTAAGAAACCAGCCGTAATCCAATTGCCAATTCAGGGCACAAAGCGTGCCAAGGGCTTGAGCGCCCTTGTCCTGGACCAACTAAACAAGTTGCTGGTGGTAATCACAACTAGAGCATCATACGTTCAATTTTTTAAATAATTTTCTTGTATTTTTGATTCCCCCACAGCTTTTACTTTATTTATTAACTTTATCCTCCAACTTGACTTACAAAGAAAAGCGCAGGCCTCTTCCGATTGCGTTGGTCTTTCTTCTAGTCACAGATAAATTCCTTGTTCAGCTTTCACTGTTTATGTATTCATGGAATCCTTCATTCACTGTCAGCTTAAATAAAACCCATCTTGAAATATTATCCGCATTCTAGGCTCAGCAGAACTTGGTATTAGTAAAGTGGTTTGTGGTTTAGACAGAAATATTGCCTATACGTTACAATGACAACACATCATGTCTTATTGAAGAAAATTGATTTTTTTTTAAATGAATGTTCTCAGCAATTGATTTCCAAACTCTCCAATTTATGTTCATCTTAAGAACAAAAACATAACTTTTGGCTAACATGCAATTATCAACCGAAAACGTAATTTAATCTTCAACCATAGTGTAACTAAAACAAATTATAAGTTATTGACAATAACAATCTTAAAACATTAATACACAGCTTAAACATTCTGAATGCGACCTTCAACCAGAGCCTGTGACAACAAAAATACAACGCCTAACCTTTCACTATCGATCTAAAAACACAATAACAGATCGAAAGTAGGGTGTTATATAATAATTTATCGATTATGTTTTTTATGTAATTATTTTTTAAATTAACACACATGCCATAATACCTTTTAAGCCATACTAGACAAAAATCATGTTCAATTTAAATGTCAAGTTTTAACTGCTGGAGAAACTATTAATTAGGGGGCAACCTGTGGTCTAGAGGTTATCATAACAACCTACCAAGCCCAAGATCGCGGGTTCGTAGCCCGGCAGGTGGCTCTAGGATTAAAGGGAGTAAAAAACCTCGGTTATAGTCAATAGTCAAACTATTAATTAGAGCACAGTATATAAGTTTCTATATCTATCTCCAAACCTATTTTAAGGTTGTCTACAGCAGTATTCTTGCAGAGTGATGACATAATTATAGCCAGGAACACGCTTCAAAGTCACCTTCATGAGTTAGAACAATACTTTTCTAAATGGAAATTTGACCTCAAAATGCTGTGCAAACATTTTCATGCTTAGACGCCCTTCAAACCCACCTGAGCTAGTGCTGAATGGCAATTAACGCTCGTGAAATAAAGAAGCTATAAAATATCTCGGAGTTTACTTAGACCGTCGCCTTACCTGGAACCAGCATATCAACATCAAATTAACACAGGCCTCCGCACGACTAGCTCTACTTTATCCGATAATTAATAGAAAATCTAGATTAAAACCAGAAACGACCTTACTAATTCATAAAACCATACTTACACCTCTACTAATGTACGGTTGTGAAGTGTGGGGTGCAGTGTCAATAAAAATTGCAAACCTTTCAAAATAAAATCCTACGGATCGCAGTAAACGCGCCTTATTTGTACGAAACTACACCGAGAGCTAACACTAGAGACGATAGAAGAATTTATTAAAAAACATTACATCATATTTAAGACTGGATTACCAGCAGTCAAAGGAGCTGTATCACTCAACATAGGCGAACCTATTTCATCCCCAAGACTAAAACCGAGACTCTTGAAAGATATTCTGATGTAAACTCTATTAACGTACCTTTCTCACCAATCGTTTTAGCAAATTATAATATAATCCTGTTTTCCTTTAATTTTCCGTTTTATAGTACTATAGTTCTGTTTATTATTGCATTATAATTCTTTTATGTGAAAAAAAACTATTATATATTTCTATCATCTCTTGTAAATAATCTGATAATGTACCGTTAGGGGGTCTCTTGCATGAGACGAAGCTTTTACCTTATATTAACATTTAAAATTCATTATTTAAAAAAAATCATGTAAGGCTAGGAATAGCCGATCTGGAAATAAAGGATATTAAAAAAAGTTTGTTCGTTTATTTTTTTAAATCCACTATAAGCTAAAACTAAAAATCAGACGATGTTACAATGAGAGTCTTAAATTTTGCCTACCCAGTTATAATTATAATTATATTATAATGTTAATAATTAACCTGACACCTGACACCTCACAGGTTGGGGCCACCATTTTATGTACCCTGGGAAGGATGTTCTATATTAAGAATTTGTCAATAATTGAGCAATATTTAACTATTTTTGAGTACAACCGCATTTAATCAATTATGCCTTAAAAAGGACGGATAGACCTCTTCACCATTATGCCTTCGTAAGGTTTGTATGTAATAATATATATTCTATATAATATATATTCAATTATGTGTATTTCATTACATAACGATTCTGTTCCTATGGGAAGATTGAATCTCCCTCCATTGAGCTATTTATAAATAAAATAATATCTATTTCTTTAGTTATAATTTTTCTTAGGGTAGGATTATACCTGAAACTATTTCTTGGGCAATTTCGAGTTAATATATTGTAACATTTTTTTCAGTTTACGGCTTCTTCATCAATATCTAGTTTTGTTTTTTATATTGTCTAAAACAGAAGTTCTTTAATACATTATGAGTGTCCAATCATGTATATTGTGTATCGTGTATACTAAACTAGTAAAATTATAGATACTTAGATGATTATAGATTTAGAGAAATAATGCTTTAGGGTATTCGTTGTCAACTTCCTTTGAGGTAATCAGGAAATTCATCCTTCGCCTTTGAAATTAACTGAGGTTGGATTAAAAAGTAAAAAATAGTAGAAAGGTAGTGGTTGGTGGAAAGTTTTGATTGTTAACCAGTGATACGATATAATTAACAGTTTTTTAAAGGCATTGTTTATTTACTTTTTAGATAACGGTAAAAAAAAAAATTGTTTTTTGTCCTTCCTCAGATCATTACATTAAGATGGACACCGCAGCCGCTAAAACGACTTTTAATTTGCCTAGACGAAAAAGAAAAAACAAAACAAGTTTCTATAGAAGTATGAATAAGAAAGCGTTAAGAGTCGTGATCGTTCTTACGTAAGGGAGGCTGAGAGAAATTACCTAGGGATGTTCCATGCGTTATCCAACTCGGGAAAGTCAATATGCCACGTTCCTCTGGAAGGGAGGGATATCCTCCACATCGGCCAAGATCATTGTTTTCTTCCCGTGTCTGTGTGTGAAAGTCCGGTCATTCTGCGGTAGATTGGGCGGGAGAGAGGGTAAGGTAGTCATGGCGGGCACTGCGGTTGGCATGGTATGCCGATAATACGGCTCGATTCTATGGAGCGAAAGGTGTTTGGGAAATCGATATTGCAATGGAAAAAATTGAGTAGGAGATACTTAACAAATTAGTTATCCAGCGTGTAAATATGAGAGAGATCTTTAACGAGTAGCTGACACCTTACGAGCCCCCTTTTACGTCACTTCCATAAAAACCAAAGCTTTTTTACTTCCTTTAAAATATCCTAAAGCCATCTGCCAGGCTGAAACCACGACCTTGAGTACAGTAGGTTGTTACGCTAAACACTAGACCAATGATTACCCTTTCTGTCGTAAGTTGCCAGCCAAAACTCTCCAGTTCATGATCGTTAAAGAAGGTCACCGTTTAAGTTGTTCATAGTACGGTTTCTTCAGCGTATGTGTAGAAATAATTCTTGACACATAATCGTAGTTTGTTTTTAACATTATATGGGTTACCAGTTCAATGCTAGTGCGTAACATGTGAATACAAATCGTGAGAACCACAACATAAAGAGTTCCCTTGAAATCATGATTTGAAAAGTTGAATTGATATCTTCACCAAGCCGTTTACATCAGTGAAACAGCTACTACAGGTATCATTAAAATCCCATATTTTTAAAAATAATCATTTAAAAAGGCAGTTTTGATTTTATAAAATAATATTAGTTGAAATATATTGACGTATAAGGACAACACGCAAGTTAAAATCATTCAGAAGGTGCAAAAGAGAACATGTAGCATATTTGTAGCATCTTCCGAATTTTAATTAGCTTTATTTGAATGGAAATGGTTGACTGGGTTGTAGTAATTGAATTGGCTATGGTTTAAAGATTTTACATTTGCTCTGTCCTGAAGATGAACTAAATCTTAGGCCGATACAATAAAAATAAGTCATTCTTATTTATGTAATCATTGACTGCACCCCCTGACTATTTCACACAACTCTTAATTGTCTTTAATTGGACTATATCATTTCAGAGAAATTCTTAATACACGATAACAAAAAAAGTTAAACTTACTAAACCGTATAACCAAAACATCAGCGAGGCCGAAAATCTCTTACCTGAAAAAAACAAAACAAAAATATATAAGCATTTCAAACGAAAATGTGTGGTTATAACATAATTATTTCCTAATTATGTAATATTATAACAGAAATAATAACGAGGAGTTATGCTTAGCAAACAAATGTGGCATGACTGCTTTACCCTGAGATGAGGTTAGATATAACTTTAATTTTAAAATTTATTTCCCATTAGAACTACCCAATCTTTGGTAAAACTTTACTATATTTTTTATTGTACAGAGTGGATTTCCACGGCACTATTTTAGGTATGTGTTCTCTGACACATAATAATCAAACAAGTTCATATTAACATATATCTCAAACTGATTTATTAAACAGATATCAAAGGTTAAAGATTTATTGTTTATTTAAAGTTCATTAAGTTTACAGAGACAGTTGAATTAAAAAAAAAATGATTATCATGGGAGACACCACAAATGTATTCACTTTTTCAGAAAAAACAGACGTGCTTTCAACTTCGTGGCGAGATACATAGAAACAGTGCTGCTGCTGTTCGAAGATATCGTCAGGCCATTGAAAGACGCCTTAGGGATAATGGCACGCAAAACCCTATACAAGTAAACGCCGATGGACAAAGATTTCGACGAACTGCAAACGTTGAAGAAGAAATACTCGATGCTGTTCAGTTATCTCCTACTATTAGTACTAGAAGATTGTGACGTTGTTTCGATGTTTCCTCTACCCCCGTATGGCGAACTTTACGCGAACAACAATTGTGTCCATTTCAACTTATTAAGTAGGCAAGATTTATTACCACAAGCGCAGAAATTTCTCCCAGTGGTTAATTCGACAATGCACACGAGATTCTAACTTCCTGAACTGCATATTGGTTACTGATGAATCTTGCTTTACAACAAACGGGATTCTTAATTTTCGAAATACCCATACATGGGTTAAAGAAAACCCTCATACGACTGCTGTTGGACATAACCTTTTCTTTAAATGTCTGGTTTGTTCTCCTAGGCGAAAACATCATCGTCCCCATCTTGTTGCCAATTAGGCTGTCAGGTACTTGCATTTTTTGCAAAATAACCTTTATGAATTCCTAGAAGGTATTCCGCTAGGCATTAGGCAAAGGATGTGGTTTATGCATGACGATGCTGCAACTTTTCTCATAGTGTCACTGATTATTTAAATGCAACTTATGAAGACCGATGGGTTGGTCGAAACGGACCCGTTAAATGGCCAACACGATCTCCGTATTTAACGCCATTAGATTATTTTGTGTGGGGCTGGATGAGGTCTATGGTTTATTCTGCGGCAGTTGGCACGTAAAAAGAGCTAAGAAATCGGATCGTGGAAGCCGCAGTATCAAGCACCATCCTGATGCTATACTAAGAGCTAGCGATGCAAGGATTCGTCGTGCTGAATGTAACATTCAACAAAACGGAGGCCTCTTTGAACAGTTACTCTAAATTTAATAATAATACAAAAATAGTAGTAATAAATAATAAATCTTAAATCTTTGATATCTGTTTAATAAATGAGCTTGAGATATATGTTAATATGAACTTTTTTGTTTATTTTGTGTTAGAGAACAAATACCTAAAATAGTTCCGTGCAATTCCAAAATACTGTGTATATGAGATCTATTTCCAGTATTTATTTGTGAGGAAAAATCTTGTTTTAAGTTGTCAAGACTGGTTCTTTTGAGCATGAGCCAGCAAGCGAATTAGAGAAGAACTCACGTTCGGACTGTGGTAGGGATAATGGGAGATGGAACAGGCCAAGGGATGGGAAAATTGGGCTGAATTATCTTCCTTGGTCTTCAGGTACGTCTCCCGGCGGCACTCAAGGCCTCCTGTTGGTCTCACACTTTTCACTATCAAGTTTAAGCGAGTGAACAGGTGCATGAAGTTCACTATCAAGTTTTAGCGAGTGAATGAACAGATGCATGAAGTTCACTATCAAGTTTTAGCGAGTGAACAGATGCATGAAGTTCACTATCAAGTTTTAGCGAGTGAATGAACAGATGCATGAAGTTCACTAAAGTATTCTAAAATTACTCATTCATCTTCGTTCATCATGATTATAGATCTCTGATGGAGAGGAAATTTAGTCTTATGTAAGGACTCTAGTTTTGTTTCGTCCATATAAGCTGTTAAGGCTAATCATAAGAAGCTACTGTGGGGTTTCTAAACTGTAGAAGAGATCTTTAATATTTACTGAGTAGGGACCTTCATTGTATGTCCCATCACAAGGACGTCATAACTGTGGATCATTGAGGCCTCTAGGTAAAAAAATATAAAAAAGTTTTTTTTTTTTACAAAATTTTAACACGAATTGTTAGCTTGAATAAAAAATAAAATATACGACTTCCGATAAAAATAATTTATGTCATTATAATATAAAAATATTAGTGATTTGTAATTTCCATTAATGGTCGCAACCTCCTTCATTCAACACTGTAAAATAAAATAAAATAAATAAATAAAAACTAATACTCTAGAATGGATATAGAATGATATTCAATAGTAATGTTTAAATGTTTTCGAGTAAAAAAAAAGGTGAAACTTTTTTTTATCACCTTACCTAAATGAATTTATTGTATATATGTTGTTTATTCAATTAACATTACTTTAATCGAACGATGCTACAATGGAAGTCCTAAATTTTAAAGTTAGGATAGGGATAATTAACGAGTATATGGGATACCATACAGACTCGGGACCACCCAATTTACGTTCCTTCCGACGGACGGCATAACTAAGGATTCTTTATTTCCTTTAAAAATTCCTACGGTCACATGCCAGGCTACGAATCCGCGATCTGGGCATTGTAGGTAAGGTTTTTATGCTAACCTTGACCACTTGTGACCCTTATTGCATTTATATATTGCATCTAAATATTTAAAATAATTCCATTTAATATTGAAATGTTTGTGTATTTTGTTTATTGTTTGAGTATTTCACGATGTTTAACTAGAACTAGAACTCCTTGGTGTTCATGGGCGCGTGATCTTTCCTCTTATTGTGTCCTTGGTCGCAAACGCTTTATGTTGTACGTGGTCCGTTATACGAGGCTGCTTTGTGGGCATTTCTTGACTAGGTAATCACCTGTTTATACTTCAAAGTAGGAGGGGAATTTACAGTTCAGTAGGAAAATGCTATTTGCAGTAGTATTCCGTTACGAAATCCATTTATAACTCCAGTTTTTATTGTAAATTTTCTTCCTGGTGTAGATATTCTTACTTCATCATAAATTAAATAATGACACTCCGGATGCTTCAGATTAAAGAGGAACATGAAATAAGTTATTTATGCAATAATATAGAAAGGAAAAACCTTAAAATTGATATAAAATATATATTAAGACAATAAAGGGAAAAAACTAATAAAAAACCTTGAGTCTCTAGAGAAAACGTAACATAATACACCTCCGAAACGAAAATGCCATTCGATATTTACCCTGCCCAGGCATCATGAGGACAGAAATTTAATGATATAAAGAAAATATTATTCCGGAGACAGCATCCAACTAACTCCAAGAAGCAAACCCTACAAATGAATCATAAGGAATATTTTGACAGCATTGGTTTAAGCTTGATACTAAACAGTTCTTTCCAGATGCATGAGTAAATTAAAACTAATAATTATATTTAAAATCTCTGGACATTCATCATCTATCGAATGGATAAAAAACCAGTACCACTACAACCCGTGGTCTGGGGTTCAGTTCATAGTAGAGACTGTACCGTATCATGGACAACGGATCTGCAAGGTGATTTGTCCTCGGCCACGCTCAACCGCCAGATTTTTTCCCCTTAATTTGGGTACCCTATTTTTATAATATTTTATAGAGGCTGAGTGAGCCCCAGGTCCTAGATCCCATATGGTCCATCTCCAGGATTTGAACCAGGATTTCAGGCATGGAAATTCTGTTCTACCACTGAGCAACTCTGCTCCCTTGTAGAATGAATGGTTCAGAAAATCATTCAAAGTTTATAGAATTTTTCCATTTTAACTTTAACCATTGTATCATTCCTGCCAATTACTTGTTGTAGTATTATAGAACAGTTGTAAATTTCAACAATAACTTAATAAAAAAAAATGTTAACCATATGTGATATTCATAAAACATATTTAGCTGAATCCTCTGATGTATTTAAAAATAAATCGAGCTATGATTGCAAGAACATAAACAAATGTAATAAATTAACAACGAGACTGTGGAGGAATCATATGAGGCATTCAGGATCAAAAGTGGACAACTTCAAAAATTCACTTTTTCACATTTTTACTACTGTAGTCAAGTAACTTTGTTCTAAAGTCCTGTTGACACTTTGCCACCTTATTGCTCCTGGTGTTCGGGAACATAAAATATCTTTACTAAAGCAGCGAAAAATGTGAAAAAGTATTTTTTTTTTATTCAGGATTTATCCACTTTTGCTCCAGTACGCCTCATATACTTTATAATCACTGCAAGGACTTATTGCGTTTCTATTGCAAAATTAAAAAAAAAATCTAGTTGAAGTTTTGTAGAAGAAATAGTTTGCTACTATTCGTAAAAATGGAACACGAGATTAGCTTGCCAAACCTAACAATAAGGGAGTCATCTATCAGTCTTTTCAAGCACAAGTTTAGGATTTACTAATTATTATTTTTCCCATAAAATATAGTTGAGCAATAGAATGGCAGTAAAATTTTATAGAAACATTTTTTATTTGATAGAAGTCGTAATTTAATTCATCATATTATTTAGAATTTTTCGTGGAAAGCAAAGGTCTTTAGAAAGTGACTCGTGTGGAGTAAGCTGGTGAAGTTTGTTTTAATTTTAAACTATGTTGATAAAACTGAGTATTATTATAATTTCAGTTCAAGACAATATAAATGTTATTGTACAGTTAGCCATTAACAATGTTGTGAGGTGTTCCACAAGGACGCCCGCTGTTGCGCTATTTAATCTATACCACATACCTATCGAGGTGCGGTCAGCATTCCAACAACAATCAACGTTACCGCTCGGACTATTAACAGTAATAAATGGGTCGCTGGCAATGAGATATCGGGGATCGGGCGCATTGAAACAAGGCTCTGTAATCTGATTACCGTTACGAAATGAATCAAGGGACCAATGGAGTCTCGCAATGGACGAACAGGTTTTGGAGGAGGAACCTTTCACACACTGTTGAGCGCCTGAACGTTCCAAAATTTAGTCAAAAGGTTCCTGATGAAGTGGTTGCGTGGTTGATTGCAATTCGGAAATAGCCCAATTCGAACAGAAAAAAAAGAAGAGAGATCGAGGAAGCTTGGAATCTTAATCATGATAAAAATCCTAAGCTATGGTTTTTCATTTCCTATTAGGATGGGATTCCTACAATAACATAGGAGCAACCCATGGACTGATTTATGATTATTGAATATTAAGAATCTAATTATATTTATGTGATTTGATTATTTCATAGAATAGATACACTGCTATACTGATCTACTACAGAAGTTGTATCATTTTAACTGATGGGTAGTTTTGGATGCAATAATATAGAGTGTAGCTTTTAGGAGGTATGATAGGATTTTCCATGCAATTATTGTCACGCAACAACAACGTAATTCATTTTCAAATTACTATTATCAACATTAAACGCGTAAAGCTGAGTTTGGTTATAATGAACAGACGTATAAAATATTGTTTACACTATTTTTTACGACAGTAAAATACACAAGGGAACAACATTTTTGTTGCATGAAATATTTTGACTAATATTCTACTTCCTCGAGGTGCTGATTTAAGATCTGAAGTCAGTTTGTTTGTATCAGCTTTACTTTTGGGGTTATAATTATAAACTGTTTTTTAAGATGAAAATATTTTTTATTAAGAAAACTATTAAAAAAATTACCACTACATATCAAAAAATTTTCTTTTGTAAGATTTTCTGGCTTGATTCGGTTCACGGGGGCTGTTTTTAATGCTCCAACAATAGTCCGCCATCATGTGAGCATTCCAGTGACCTTGGTAACGTTCCTCCATAGTTCGAATGTCCTGATGGAACCGTTCCCCTTGTTCTTCACTCAGATCACCAAGATTTTCAGGGAAACGGTCCAAATGGCTGTGGAGGAAGTGTACTTTGATGCTCATATTACAACCAAGCTGCTGGAAGTGTAACAACATTAGTTCAATATGCTCCGCATAGCTTTCTTCCTTTTTGTTTCCCAGAAAATTTTGAGCAGTCCAAACTAATTCATTCCAGGCATTTTTTTCAATATCAGTCATGTAACTAATAAAGTTTTCATCCTTTATCAACCTTCTTATTTGGGGACCATAAAAAATTCCATTTTTAATTTTTTCTTGGCTCAAATTAAAGAACTTCTTAGAGATGTATTTATAGCAATCACCACCCTTGTTCAAAGCTTTGACAAATTGTTTCATGAGCCCTAGTTTGATATGCAAAGGTGGCAGTATTATTCGATCCGTGGGCACAAGGGGCTCATTTATTACATTCAGTTGTCCCGGAACCATAGATTGCCTGGAAGGCCAATCTTTTCTAATCCAGTGCTCAGACCTAGCTCTGCTGTCCCATAAACAAATAAAACATGGATATTTTGTATAACCACCTTGTTGTCCAAGAAGAAAATTCACCATTTTTAGATCAACACTTATCAACCACTTTTGTTCGTTGTATTTGATTCTATCCATTACAGAAGCTACAGTAGCATATTCTTCTTTGACTGTAGTTGAATGTGCAATCGGTATCGAACCCAGCTTATTGCCGTTATGCATAAGTACACATTTCAGGCTACGTTTAGAGGAGTCAATAAATAAACGCCATTCATTTGGATCATACTTCTGTACTCCCATTCGTCCCAAAGTCGTCATCTTTAGAAAAGAATGACAGCAATTCTGCCTCTCGGTTACGATAGTATGAAATTCTTGTTTCTGGGGTTAAAAGATTTCTTTGCTTTAATCGAGAAGCTAGAATCTCCGATGTCTTTTTAGAAAGACCAAGATCTCTGATTAATGCATTGAGGTCTTCCTGATTAAAGAGCTGGGGCTCAGAAGTAAAATCAGGGTAAGAATCACTTGTCCGACTTTCATCACTTGAAGAATAGTTTTGTTTTTCTTTGTACAGATGAAGAAGCTTGGGGTACTGGTGCATCGCCAGAGAACAAGACTGGTCGAGTAACAGATAACAAGTTTGGATAAGACCATTTAAGGTTATTTTTATTAATTCCATTAATATCAATCACACAAAAATAACAATCATCTTGATGATTATTAGGTTCCCGCCAAATCATTGGTGTTTGATACTTAAAATGGGATCTTTTCTTATTTGCCCATAATCTCAAAGACTCAACACATGTTTTACATACCATATGAGGGATCCAGTACTTGTCACGGATGTCCAAAGCGAATCCAAAGTAATCAAAATATACCTGTGTTATAAACTCTGACACACTTAGCCTACAATTTTTGAATGTATATTCACCACAAATGTTACAGAAATAGTTTGGATCGTTTCTACAGATATTTCTTAAATTGGACATTGTTATTTAACACAAGAGCACAAACTTTTTCACTAAACAACTCAGTTGAATTGAAGTTTGAATGTGACTAGTACAAATATATGTCTATCAGCTGTTTGCCAAAAACAAAAGGTGCTGGAGAAAAACTGAGGCTAGATTTGTAATCACCAACCTCTAATTAGTAAACAACAGGCCTAAAACTCCATGCAACAAAAAATTAATAAAAATTTGTTCCCTTGTGATATTAATATTAACTGCTTTATTTGAACTACTAAAGCGTTAGGAATCCCTAGACTTTTTTTCTGATTCAATAGTTTACATAGAAATTGTAAAAAAAGAATTATTCTACATCTTAGATAAAGACATTTAAAACCAAGGTCACCTGTGGTCTAGTGGTTAGCGTAACAAACTACTAAGCCCAAGATCGCGGGTTCGTAGCCCGGCAGGTGACCCTAGGATTTTTTAAAGGGAGTAAAAAATCCTTAGTTACGCCGTCCTTCGGAAGGGACGTTAAACGGGGGTTCCGAGCCTGTACGATGTCAGGTACTCGTTAAAAATCCCTATCCTAATTAAACCTGGATAGGCAAAATTTAGAGCTCCCAATGTAGTATCGTCCGATTAGCCATAGCAGCAAAAAGTGACGTTAAATGAACAAACAACAAACAAACAACATTTAAAACCACATTAAAACGTTTTGATTTTGGATATTTTTATAATAAGATCCTTCATTTGTCTTGCAGTGAAATGTAACAGTGGCTTGTCAATTATAATGTTAAAAAAAGTGATTTAATATTATAATTAATTTATTTTACAAACTTTTTCTTCTCTACTGCTCTTTAATATTTCGTTCGTATGAATTACTAAAGCGTTAGGAGTCCCTTGACCTCCTTCGTGGATCAATGATTGTTAAAACAATTGTATGAACAAAAAGTATTAATCCATATCATTGACAAAAGTTTTAAAACCACATTAAATCAAAATGTTTTTATTCAGGATAATTTTATTATGCGATTATTCTTTTTTTCACTCTACAGTTCCTCACTTAATTATAAATTCTAATTTCAAAACAGTTGATTTAATATCATAGTTAATTTCTTTTAAACATTTTTTCTTCTTCTAAAACGTTGAGACTTTATATTTCATAATTTTACCGAATAATAATTTTATCTATGGTTTTTCACAAAAAAACAAATAGTTATTATTCCAATACATAAATGGTTTTCTTCTAGATTATCATTTGTCTTGCATTAATAAAACAAAATCTCATAAATAAATCAACTTTATGGCATTCCTCCTAGGTAATTTACTATGGAGTGAGTTTCTTTATAGTTAAATATCACATTCTTCTGTCAGCATATGAGGCTAAGAATGTGCTTACAGGCTCATCCTGCGCTTACCATACGTGCGATGATGATACTGATCTCGAATAGTAAACGGTTACAATAACGGTCAAGTGGACTTATATAACCGCTCTAAATATCTAAATAACGGTTCCTGCCTGCTCCCGCAACGGCAATGAGGCAGAGGGTTCATTAGTAGAAATTACATACCTCTTCGATGGTCACTAAAAAACCGTAAGTACCCGGAAATTCGGACTACAAGGTAAAAGGAAGCTTAGAGGGTAAAAAAAGCCATAGTTTTCCTTTCGCCATACAACGATGGCTTGAGATAGCTGTAACCAAAAGATAGGTGCATGAGAAGCCCCTAAAAGTGACGTGATATATTGACATGAAAAAAATTATAAAATAAATACCATTTTTCCACCTTGAAAGAGAACTTAAAGAAATCCTATTACAAGAAACAGTTATAAGATTTACTGCACGGTGCACTTATAGGCTATCTAACGCGATCACTGTTAAGATGCTTGAACGTACAGGCCACAGTGTCGACGTATCGAATCGGTGCATTGTCCGATTTTCCGTTTTCTCAAGGCCAAGAACCTAGGTCTTGAACTAAAAAAATGTTCCCATGGCGTATTGATCGTTTTGAGAGAAAAATACGATAGGATTATTGGCGGGAAGCATATACCATGTTTGGTAAAGTATTGTTTGCAATCGGTTAACGGCTTAAAATACCATAATCATCAGTGCAGTTCATTTAAACACATACATAAAACAGAGCATGTGTTTATGATACACCTCTTCTAAAAATAATAATATGAAAAAGTATGCATTGTTTAAATAGGAAGAAATGGGAAAATTCCTAAAATTAGAAATCTTTAATCTCTGAAATACTGGAAAAACCAGTGTTAACGTTTCGCCAGGGATCATCAGGCATCACAAAAAAGGAAAATTACTTCAAAGAAGTTAAATACGGAAAATCTCACGCGAAAAGTAGTACCGAAACAGACTCATCAAATAGATGGTGTCAGTTCTCTTCGTGTAATGCCACTAGTTTTTATAGTTCATTCGTTTCCTTTTTAATATTCATGATACGAAAAATAATAGTTAGTTTAATTATGAAAAAAGAGTGTAATCACGGGGAATGTGTATATTTTTGGTAATCATTTCATTATGAAATGAAATTTTCAACAAAAATTCGAAGTACAAATGATAATACCACAATATGTGTAGTTCGCTTCTTTAATCCATGTACAGCCAGTAATAGTTACTACATACAGTCAGTAATAAAATTACTTTACTTTTTGAGAATATTATTAAAAATGAAGTGACAACCTGCGGAACTGACACCAATTTTGCTAAAAGATGGTCCTTAAAACAACTAATGCGAAGGAAGGTAATAAATAAAAATAGCTGATTCGTAGAAGAAACAAAAATCAAAAGACCAATAAAAAGGAGAAGAAATATATGAAAAATCCAGTAAGATTTAATAGGGTTGTTTAAAATGATTAAGATTTCTGAATTAGTTTTTTCTCGTTTTTCTTTAATTTTTGGTATTACTGTTTTCTGCACTGAGATTTCACTCATTTTTGTACATTCAATGTTTAACAAGAGTTAAGTACGATATGCTCGTGAACATGCCTAGATAAGAATTGATTGATTTGATTTGATTGAAAAAAAAATCTGCTTTCTGACTCAATATAAATCAGAATTCAGCACCTGGATTCGAAATGTTTAATTAAAAACTGAGAAAATGATGCAGGATAGATAAACTATGATTGCTACGTTGATACGCAACATTACGTTCTCACTATAGTGATATGGCATAATTAATGAGTTGCAACTATTATCAGCCGGAAAGCTCATTCAACAACGAATTACTCAAACTGTGTGTGACTAACGGTCCTTATTATAATAATTTTATCTTCAACAAATAATTAGTTAAATTAATTGACGAAGTAAAATGATACGAATCTGTAAACACAGTGTTTTGTTTTTTTAAGAAAATAAGTATGTTTGAAAACTAACGTGCAGGAATATGGTTGTAAATATGCAAATCATGCCATAGTTAATATAAAAAAAGTTAAGATCATTAAAAATATATATTTAAATGTGTAATAAATAAAGCTGAGCAAATGTAGGACATACAGCTCATTTATGAATTTCTTCCTCCCAGAACAATATATTATATATTGATCATATAAATAAGTTAATTAGTTAATACATTCCTCCTTATTTTTAAAAATATCAATCCTAACTTTTCAATACCTACCTGAAAAATGAATTTAAAAAAAAAATATCAGTAGGTACATAAAAAAAAATGTATTTGTTACAAATATTTTCTCTGGCAGATCTTGAAATGTCCACCGTACATTCTTGTAAAAGTTAAATATTGTTAATATAAAAAAGTCATTTTATAACTTTATTAAAAAAATTATGGAAAAGTTTTAAACATTTTAAGATTGGTTTAGTTATATGAATAGATTTATTTATTTAATCTTCTCCTTTTCTACCGCCAACGGTGTGAGGATGATTTCTATAGAGCTCTATTAAATATAAATTAATTATTTTTAACATTTATGTTTAACATTTAAACATTTTAAGCTTTCCAGGGTAAAGAGTGTTTGTTGGGTTTTAATAATAAATAAATTAATTACTTACATTGAACATAATTACTTTAACATTGGAAAATAATTCACTTCGTCAATTAATTTAACTAATTATTTGTTTAATATCCATGAATCCCTCTCCTGTACCAATAGTCTTCTCCTCCTCCATTCCAAACCTCTTCTATCAAAGGCTACCTGGAACACCTTCCTAAGTCTTCCTCTCGGTCTCATGCCTTCCACCTTTGTCTCATATAAGGCCTTCGCCATTCTGTTTTCCGCCATTCTGGAAACTGGCAGAACCACCTCAGCTGATGCTCTTCGATAATATCACCAGCTGGCCGAAATCCCACATTTGACCGTATCGCTACGTTTCTCAATCGGTCTCTTCTGTTCTTCCCTTTCATTCTTCTTAGATATCGCATCTCCATGGCTTTAAGTTGGCTCTTGTGCTTTTTGGCTAGAGGACAAAATTCACTTGAATTGGTGAGAATCGGTAAGAAAGGGTTTTTAAAAATTACTTTTTTATGTTTTTTGGCACTTCTTTTTTTACCGATGAATCCTTTCCTGAGGAAATTAAAACACCTGCTGGCAGCTTTTATTCGTTATTTTATTTCGCCATCTATCCAGCCGTGTTCGTTAAGGTTTGCACTGAGATATTTAAAATCCCTTACCTGCTCTAACCTCGTGTTTTTTAGTCTTATGACTCGGTCCCCATGCTCGCCTTTTCTTCCTATTGTCATGATTTTGGTTTTCCCTGCATTTATTGTCATGTTAATCACGTCCAACATAGATGATTACATATATAATTAAATATGGAATAATTTTGAAAATGTCAACTTTTTTAAGCTTTCCAGGGTAAAGAGTGTTTGTTGGGTTTTAATAATAAATAAATTAATTAATTACACTGAACATAATTACTTTAATCTTGGAAAATACCAACTTCCTTCGAAGAACAAAATATTCGTCAAATAAAGATGGAAATGGACATTTATAAATACAATATTTTGAATTTATTTATTTTTAAAATACTTGCATTGCCTAAAAAAGGTACCTAAACGAATCTATTTATACTCCTGAGGATACGAGTAGGAACGCCTTGAGGTTTCTGATAGCGCAGAAGTGTGTGGGTCGATGTCCTCCTCAAACCGCCGAAGAACCATTCCGGATTCCAACCACGCACTGATTGTGCCTGTTCGAATTGAAAAAGAAAATTACTGCTTCAAGCAACTAGTTTTGTATTTCGTGCATGAGTATTACCGGGCATTGAAATACTCATACATGGAATACAAAAATAGCTGTTGGAAGGAGATATTAAATACTATTTCTTACTAAATCTGAGAATGTCTGTGTTTATTTGGATGATTTATTTCTGGCCAACGTATAACTGGAAATTAAATATATAATTGATGCTCTTTAAACAAAAATTACAGATGGAAGTAACGTGGAATGATTCGTGAAATGATCATTGCTACAATATTATTATGGTTATTAGGAATTATTTAATTTCCTGACTTTCAGTAAAATTTCAATTTATTATTAATTATCATTTTTATTAGTAAACACTGGAATTGCTACATTAATTGCTAAAATATCTCAATATTATCAATATATACTTAAGATAATTGAACTGATGAAGATAATTTTTTAAATCTAGATACTGTGCATTAAAAATATGTTACCTACATTGTTGACATTAATATTTAATCATTTTAGCAATTAGTTTATATCTACAGCCTTGGTGAATAAGTAACTAAAGGGAATTTTCTCCAAAACGAGCTTCTTGTATTTAGGAAAGTGGAATTGTTTTTCTTTTTGTTCGTATTGATTGAAGTGCTAAGTCTGGCATTGGCATTGAAACAAAATTATTTTTCAACATGCTCATAAGTTATTACAGCACATTTATCAGGTAATTCTAAGTTCTAATATTTTAATAAAAGAAAAAAATAATTCGATGAGTCAAACATTCGTTAGCTTATGCTGGACTTGCACGGCTGACCTTGATGCATGATATATCCTGTCCATGAACTTAAGACTTTAAGCCTACTTTATGTTCAATAACTTGGGAGAACAGAAATGAGACGAAGTAAGACAACTAAGTAGCATGGAAGTTAGAAGCTTTCTCTCAGACTTAATGTGTCAGCAAAGCGGAGCGGGTGTGTCATGACACACTGCTTGCATTTCAGCCTGAAATGTGAACATCCGGGTCATTCTTTTCTCTTTCGCTAATTGTACCTTCTTCTGTATACATAGCCAAATTTAATTTATTAATTATTTAAAACTTTATTACAACGCTATATATGCTTAACAATTAGAATTTATAAGAATATAATGTAACCAACTGCTTTATATGGGTGAAACTTGGATACCGACTGTGAAAGATGCTCAACATCTTAAGGTTTTCGAAAATAGAGTATTGCATTGAATATTCCATCCGAAAAAGGCAAACTGGAGATTATTAAAGGTTACTCTACGAATAACAGCGTAGCAGAGCAAGCAATCAATTAAAAAAATTGAAGTTTAGATGAGCTCTGTAACAAATTGATTTCTTAAAAGATAATCAGCGCATAGTCCACTCCTAAACGTCTGAAGGCTTATCCAGTGAAGGTGGGAGGATTTCGTTAAAGGTGATCTTAGGGTTCAGATTTGATTAATAAACCTTAGATGAAATGAGAATAAATCTTTCATCAAGACATTATTTTTAATACATATTATTAATTTCCGTGTTTTATTTCAACTTTACGATCTATTTATAAGAAATTAAATCAAGCTACGATAGAGGTACTGTTCGTCTTCATTCCTCTCACATCATTTTGTTTCATTTTTCTGATAGCTCATCTGCTGACTATTAATTGTTTTTACTTGACAGATGTAGATATTACAAATATTCCAATTCATTAAAAAATTATTAACAGGTTTTGTTTGATGAATCTGTGTATATCGCCATGCATAAGATTGCCCATACCACTTTTCCTAAAAAATATATAAAAATGCCATTTAATTCCTTTCTGTTTTTTTTTATTTAGTTTTTTTAATAATTTTTGGTCAACTGTTGATTTTTAAATACTTTTAATTTTAAAGAGAAAAGATCTCTCCGTGACAGCGCTCTAACCATTTGAACCAATGGAGTAGCCTATCGGCAGGGGACAAATCTTTTCTCTTATCCGATCCCATGTCCCCGTGTTCTCGCAATTTTTTGCGATGCATAGACGAGAACGAATGCTCTTTGAACATTACTTTGATTTTAGGATCTTGTTGACTTATGTCCTGTTAATAATATAATTAATATTACATCATAGTAATATGACGTATGTAAACAAGATCATAAAGTTCCTTTCTGGTTTCTTTCGTTGATTAACCAACTGAACTTTTCAAACAAGCTTCGGGGTGTATTTCGCCAACTAATTAACATATCAGGCTAAAACAACAATAATGGTATAATATAATAGATATTAATCGAGAGAAATAATTTCCATCAGGCAAATTATATTTGTGATCTTCTTTTCAAGCCCCCCTAAAGTAGAAGTGTAATTTGAAAAACCTCTTATTGAAGGTTAAAGTGATGTCGTTTTCTAATTTATTATTATCTATTATCTAATTTTCTAAGTGAAAATTTAACAGTACTAGAAAAACTTTCCTTCTATCTCCGTGTTTATTTTAGGTGTGAAAAATGAAAATGGCGAAGTTTTCCGCCATATTTTCTCAACGCTTTTCCGATCGTTGTTCGTTCTAAACGGCAGAAAGCATAAACGAACGTCCATTTTATATAAGGTGTCTCTTCCGCCTTACGTAAAGTGGTCCTGGGCAAACAGACCGCGACGGTATAACTGAACCTTGATACAACTCTCAGGCACATTAGTTCGTGTTCCGATGCTAATGTTGTGCAGGTATTATCTTAGCCATAAGCAAGAGTAAGTGTATATGAAGACTATGCTGAGTACATAATACTTTGTTTTTTTATTAATACAAATATAGATAATTATTAAATTCACCGCAGTAGGTATCGCGAAACACAAACTAAATTAAAATTTTAGTTTAATGTTAATTTCGAGACAACCTTAACAAATATCAGTTCTAGTTTTTTCGATTATAAATGTCCTCTAGAACTTATAAAATTTATTATGTTATTATTAATCAGGTGTTATTGCGAGTAAAATATGAAATTATTAGAAGTTCGTTAATTGATATTTTAACTAAATTGCTATTTTAATGTTGTTTAAATTAACAATTAATATATAAGAATGTTTTAGATAAATAATTAATTATGCATTATCGCTATGAAGGGATACCATATGAAATGGGTTTTATAGTAAATATAGAAAATAAATGAAGTGTTCTTGATTAATAAATATTTCTGGAGGAAATGCTTCAAGTAGTATTGTAAAAATTCTGTAAACTAGTAACTATAGTAGTAAGTAAACTTTAAAAAATAACAAATGGATATTTTTTTGCTTCAGTTCTAACTTGTTGGTATTCATTAATGATAAAGTTTAATAAATGTTTATAAATGAGAAATTTCAAATATACTAACAACCCCTATATGACTGAATGATTTAGTATTTAAATAATTTGGTATTTATCATTTAAATAATAATGTATAAGAAAATGGTCTCGGACACTCCTAGGGACACCCAGCCTCTAAAAAGTAAGAGCCGAAAAATCTGTCAGTTGAACGTCATCTAGGACAATTCACCTCCTGGACAGCCACTGTCCATAAAATAGTACAGTCTCTAGCATGTACTAAACCCAAGACCCGTTCACGGGTTGTAGTGGTACAAATTTTTTAAAGAATATTTTTAGATAATTACTAATGAACAATAACAATTACTATTATCACTTTTCTGTTTGCTCTTGCTATTGCGGGGTGAGTATCTGAGATAGGAGATCAGAAGTCTCAGATACCTTCAATTTTTTTCCAAATATTTAAACAAAAATTTTACAATACACGCTGCCTCTAAAAGAACTGACTGTTATTTTATCACTATTATTAGAAATCTTTTCAATCCAAAATTATAAGATTAATAAAGAAGCTTTAGCTTGGTACTGAGCCATAAAAACTGGCATTCCGCCTTTTTACCTACTATCGTCCGACAAATAACATAGTTAGTCGATAGTTGGTAAACTGTTGATAAACAAATTCTCATAATCCCGATTTCCATGCCTTTGTAGGCACTAAATAGACTGGTAGATGATATGCTCCTATGGATGACATGACCATTAGGAGAGGACTAAGAAGAATTTTGGCAAGAGGTCTTTAGAAGACTGGTAAGAAGTGCTGCTAGCAGAGGATGGGCTACCTTCTGACAGATCGGAATTAAGATTTCATAAAAAACCTTAAAAAATAACTATCTAATTAAAACCTGACCTCCATCTGATAAAGGTTAGTATATTTGTTTCTATGTTAGAACTAAACAGGTCAAGCATCATTTAACGCAGATAAGTCCCATTGTAACGGTCGGTCCACTAAGTGGTCATCCTACTTGCCGGGGGATTATTCATGAAGACGAGCGGTAGTTGGAGGGCCAGGACCGGTCCAAGACATCGATGGCCGTCCGAGGTGGATTGGTATGCCGTCCCGAACTAGGGGGAGCTTCCGTTCCAAAAACAGGAGCCGTTATCTTGCGTGTCAGGTGGTGGGCGTCGGCTTCCGTCTTTGGAGTAAATGAAGAGCGGTTGGAGTTTACAGCAATGGAGAATTCTGGCAAGGGTGAACATGACTTTAGGGGTATTCCTTAAACATATCATAAAAATATATCAACTGTTAGATTGATTCTAAATTAGAACCTTAAGCATGCATGAGCGTAACTTAATTTCCGTAGGTCTACATTATTGACAAGTAGTTGAGACTATCACATGAGAGACTAATAGCTGAGTGAATCATACAGGCATTCAGAAGAAAGAAAAGCTAATTACATAAACTTCTTAATAGGATAATTAGGTTTGTCATAAATTTAGTTATCTTTGAGAAATGTTGATAAACGATACCAAGTCGCAAACAGTCGATTTAGGCAGTAGTTGCGCAGCGGAGGAACATAAACCACGATTCGATTTCTTTTCTAATATCTGTTAGAGTTGAAAATAGTTGACTGGATAATTCTAATGCTGGATTGAATTGGTCAGGGGGTGCAGTCAAAGATAACACAAATTAAGCAGAACTTATTTTGTGTTTGTTTGACTGCACCCCCTGACCAAATCAATCCATCTTTCCTAATATAATTTATGCTACATTGCCTACAAGAGCATAAATATTCTATTTCAGTTAATTTGAACCTTTAACTAAGAAGTAAAAAAACCATTCTCCAGTCATAATTATTTATTTTCTCGCTTTCTACAAAGACAATTTGAACCTTTTACCATACTGATTTAGTTTATTTTTTTCTATTTTCTGTATAAACCTTTTTAATTGTTTGAAATAAAATAATTAATGTCAAGGCCGTGAAAAAATTTCAACGAAAAGATCTTAAATCTCCAAACTAAAACAGAAATTGAAAATATCTGTCCAATATTTCGCCTATTCAGGTATCCTCAGGATAGAAAGAGAATATAGCAAAACGACACATGAATAATGCACCCAACAAACATCCCACCACCTCAATATGTTATATGAGGCTCAAATGCAACTAATGAATCATAAGGAAGGTTACTCGAACCCAGCTGGATAAGGTTAGATAAAAACAGTTGATAAGTACTTCAGAAATTGAAAATTCAATGTACACTCACCAAACTTCAAAAAGCACAACAGGAAAAAATAAATAATAGTAAACAACACAAAAACAGAAGACAAAAGGCCATATGAAAAAATTAAAGTAGAAGTGCAAGAAAAAAAGAACATCATTAAGAAACCAGTGGACTTATGATTATTCCACAAAATATTAATATTGAAATGGGATAGGTAAAAAAAGACCTTACATTAATGTTATGACCGTAGAAAAATTCCAACGAAAAGCCCTTAAGTCTCCAAACTAAAACAGAAATTAAAAATATCATACAACAGGGGGCAGATATTTTCAATTTCTGTTTCGTTTGGAGACTTAATGGCTTTACGTTGGAATTTTTCCAATTTTTTACCTTTCCCTTTAAAATAATTAATCGCTAATTGTATAGTTAGATAAGGGAACAATAATAAACCAGCAGTTTTGAGCGCTTAAACCAAATAACTACAACTAATATATTGTATATTCCGGATTAATATTGTATAAATGCTTTTAGGAAACATACACTTTATTATCTAATGGTATTACTTTCTAAGGTGCAATCACTTCAGCGCACATGTGATTGGAAGTAAACACTTTGTAACTATTACTTGGATCTACTGAGGCAACTTCCTCATTTCTTAGAGATATGATTTGCCTAATTAGACATGATTATTACAGGATAACTAGTTTAAGTTGTTTAAATTAACAGAAAGTTTACTATTAATACATCCAATGATGTATAAATCGTAACCATTTTCTTTAGATTATAGATTAATTATTTATCGATTTGTTTAGCATTCCGAATAAAAAGAAAATTGTTTTGCCAAGGTGTACCTTTTACCATTAGCAGGTGTAAAAACCAGTTATATGACGCTAATAATCAGTTTTTACTGTACTATGGATCTAAAAGTTTTAATTTGGCTGTTATTCAGTGATTGGTACATGAAAAAAAAAAAACATCAACATTAGATACTTATTTTTGAATTGAGATTTTTTATTTCTTTACTTTTTATAGTATTTATTTTATTTACTTTTTATTGGGTGGCAATAAGAAAAAAAATTCATCCGGTTCGATAGCCATTGACGAGCGATTCGGATGAGCATCAGGGCGAGGAAGACACGAAGAGAGGCTTTCGGAATATATAATTTCGTATCCGGCCGATTAACATTTCCCCAGGAGGAAGATGACCTCAACCTGAAGGATCAGACAATGGTAGGGGCTGGGCCAAAGGTGAGCGAAAACCCAAGACTAATCACTATGAAAATGATAAAAAAAAACCTGTACCACTACAACCCGTGAAGAGTCTGGGTTCAGTACAAGAGACTGTACTGTTTCATAGAGGAGGTGACTGGTCCTGGATCACGCTCAACCACCAGATTTCCTTCCCCTTATTTTGGGTACCCTATTTTTATAATATTTTATAGAGGCTGGGTGAGCCCCAGGAGGGTCTTAGATCCTATATGATCCATCTCCGGCTGCTAATAGACTAAATACTGCCTTGCAGCGGGGTTTGAACCAATAGAGAGTCTAAAAATTTGGGCTGTGTTCTGAGAGGTTTGTCAGTATCAAAGTAAAGATATATATTGACTTGTATGGAGATCTATCTATTTCTCCCATTTATTATGCAATTTATTATCGAGGAAGGTTCTCTTTGGTTTAGTGCATGGTAGATATATATAGAATCTAAGCTAACGATTATGCAGGGAGGTGATTTGGCAGAGATCGCAATCAACCACCAGGTTCTTCCAACACTTAATATATATCACTGAACCCAGGAGTGGCAGCAGAACCCAAAGAGTCCATTTATGACGTCTTAAAATTTATCTGCCACAGGATTTGAACACGTATCTTCCGCACATCAACTGAACACTTTGGGCTATTCAGCTCTCTACTACCTACATTAAATTTGAAACAATCGTTTTCCAGAATCGTAATCCCAATTTGGATCGTAAGCAATTACTATTAACTCTATTACTTTCCTTCTTTACATCCTCTACAGATAAAAATTAAATGAGGCAAAGCATATTTAAACATATATACATAAGTGTGTTTAATAAAAAAAAATATAGGAACATTAATTTTTGCAATGGATGAGGCTGCATAAGTGTACAATTTAATTTTAATCTAGGGTTTGCGTATGTAAAGGTATACACATCTTTGGAGTCAAGGTCCGGATAATATAGTGGGTGAGGAAGGATCTCTATATTCAGCTCCTGAAAAAAAAGAAGAATCAGGTGAGCTGCTGGGCCTCGGTTAATTCATGTGGTACCCATATTTCCAGCCTTTTTGTCTTACCAAGCTCCTATAAGTGCCTGGAAACAATCATGGCACTTGCTCCAAGTTATGAAACTAATTCACGAGCGGTTTGGGAATGGCCCGCTTCGACCAGCTCTTTCAATTTTTCGTTGTCCAACTTAGACTTCGGCCTACCACGTTCTTTGTTGGTAAGGTCATAATCTCCAGACCGAAATTTTCCAAACTAACGGAAGATTGTTCTTTCGCTTACTGTCTCTTCACCGTAAAAATATTAATGTTTCGGAACGCCTCCGTGACGCTAAGGCCAAAATTAAATTCGTAGAGAAAAAATATACAGATGGGAGAATAAGGTTATTATGCCTTATTTTATTCGTAACAAAGTAAGGAGGATTGAGAATTTTATAAGGGATTGGATATGTGATGAATCCGATGGTTTAGTGGAGCCCCAAAGCTGTACTCCTTTAGTCCAAATTGATCTTGACATAGTCATCTATAGGAGTCTTTTGTAATTAATTGTGAACTTAGAATGCTTGTCTAGTAAATGTTGAAGTAGCCTGAAGTGGCCTGCAGTTTCTCGTCGCTTCGATAACAATAGCTTCGCTTTAACAGATCGAAATCATGATATTATTTCTTATCCGCTATATTGTTTAATATAACTGTATTCTTAGTATAAAACCCTAAAAAATCCAACTTGATACATTATTTATTGATGAGCTGGAATCCAAGAGAAAAAATAAGTATTATGTTATAGGTAACATGTTATGTACTATGTGAAAGGGTTTTACCTTAAAAAGGAATTAAAAACTTACACTGACTTTCTGTCCATAGGTGCCTTGTTACGTAATCTCAAGGAATCTTTTTATGAACGTTATAAAAATAAATAAAATAAAAAGCTAATGGTCGGTGATCACACCATGAGTAACAATAATTTCGAATAAGCATCCATTTATGTTTATAACTGCTGATGCGTGACTAGACTCCGAGTATTTCTAGTTGTCTTCGATTAAGGAGGATTCATACGCAACAGGATGTGGTATTCAGCTTGTTAAAGTCAACATAAAAGAATGACTTCCTATAAATATTTTAATTTGAATATTCTCAAACGCTTTCGATGCTATTTGCACTTCGTTTCTCAATTTAGAAAGGAGGAATGTTATGCATTGAAAATAGCTAAATGATTGATGCAATTTTTCTTTTAATATCTATTTGTATGGAACTATTGTTTAAATGTTTCGTGGCATTTATTCGAGCGAGAAAACACACCTGAAGCCTTAGTCATCGACGGCATAGAAATTTTCGGAGTCAGGTGTATAGTGCGGCGTTGCCGGACCTAACCGGGGGACCTGTATGCAAGCGTAGAGCCTGCTTAAGAAGAGTAACTACAAATAGTTATACAACATAGGCAGAATAGTTGCAAAAGTTAATTAAATTTTACGATTGTTATTAACATCGTTGTTTATATTTAATAAACGTATATCAAGTACTAAAAATGCTCATATTCCGGAGGCAAGGAGTCCTGTAACGTAATGATGGACGATATTACTATTATAAAGATAACACATTGATCCATTTATTGAAGCTGGAAAAAAAAAAAACCTTAACACTAAAATTCATGAAGAGTGTTGGGTTCAATACGTGGTAGATATTGTACTGTATCTAAACAACGGTTGTGCAGGGAGGTGATTTGGTCAAGATCACATTCAACCGACAGGTTTCCCTTCATCTCGGGTACCCATTTTATAGAGGCTGGGTGACCCCTAGGAGGGCCCTAGATCCCAAAGGATCCATATTGGGCTGTTAACAGATTAAATAAATTCTGCCACAGCCCGATTTGAACCCCAGACCTTCGGCACGGAAAATCAGCGCTCTACCTCTGAACCCTCCGCTCCCTAAATAAATAAGTGTAGATAATAACTAAATATAAATTTAGTTAAAACTGATAAAAACAACTACGATTTTACAAATAGATCTGTCAATCGTGATTCCACACTGTAGTTATGTTTTCACAGTGAAGACTAATCTTGAGTAAAAACGACTAAACAAACCCAACATTTTGAGTTATAGTATGACTTACAGCAGGTAGTATGATGTTTAAATACTAAAATCAAGAAAAAGATTAATAACCAATTAAGAAATAAAGCTAATGAAACAATCATTAACTCACGACCGCTCATTTTAATTAAAAATTTATATTATGGTTAGGTAAACAAAAAAATTCATTCTAAGAACTATTATTGTTGAAGAAACATTTTTAAATTAGCTACCGTCTGGGCTAGGAGGGAAGTGACTAAGTGGTGAAAAATGAAGATTGGAAAGAAGATAGGGAAGAAGAATGGCGGGTATTTGATAGGTGGGAATTCCAGGGGTCTGAAGAAGGGCTAAGAAGGGGTTGCTCAAATCCATAACTACTGTGAGAAGATTATAGAAGTCATGATTAAAAATGAATAATTTTGTCATTCTTTGCCAAAGATTTCTTATATTTTCTACTGTTCTTAATGATAGAATATGAGGTGTACATGAATGTATATATATACATTCCTTTAGCCAAGTGTTATCATGAGGAAAACTTGCTTTGATAAAAAAAAAAGTAAAATAAATTTTCTTGAAAAGTTAAGTAATTGTCTTTACACAAGTAAGTATGGACATGATGTATAAATATTCTCTACAATATTATTGATAATAATGAAAAAACAAATTTATATTTCTTTCAAATTCATTCCTAATTGGATTTTAGAAATTTATAATATGATATATTGGAGAAAAAAAGGATATTTACCCAACATCCATACAATTAGTAAATGTTTTTTTAATACTAAAAATCAATGATAAATACAAAACGTATTCTTAATTTAATTGTTTCATACATGATATAGTATATAAAGAAAATTAGTAAACTATAAAAGGATTATTTAATTAATTTATATAATCCTTTATAAATATTGGTAGAGCAACAATTAGCATATAACTCATAAATTTAGCTGAAAAAAAAACTGCTACCGCAATTATATAATGAACATATTATTAACTGGAGTCTTAAGAATTTACGCCTTTACAGAGTGAACACCACAGACCTATCTCATTACGTAATGCTGATCAACCATTTATTAATCTGATGCAATAATTTATAGAAAAACTTCAAAAAGGATCATCAATTAATAATTTATTCAAAATATTTTTTTTTCTTATTCATTAATATTTATGACCTCTTGCGCAACTAGCTTATGTACTTAATTAAATATTATTTTGACCTTTTGTTTTTTTAACAATATAATTTGGTATACGATCGATAAACAGACAGATAAATGTCAGATGATTTCTGAAAACGACGAATTTGGCAGAGATTCATTTTTTTTTCTCGATATCTTTTATTTGAAGGTCACGATGGCCGATGACTTCGAAAATTCGCCTTACTTGTTCCCAAGGCCAACCTCCGGCCGTAGCTTACTAAAATTTAAGATTGGATTTAAAGAATATGATTCTAGGACAGACATTATGGTTTATATAAATCTTTAATATAGAGCATAAGTTTCCAAGTCGGACGCAGGCATTCAGGTATAGATTTTTTTATTTGGATGCTTAGGTGACTAAGCTTTTTTTCCGTACAGGTATACTCGTATAACCCCCGTAGGTCGTATAAAAAATTGTATCAAAGAATGTGAGGGGAAAAAGTTTCAGTCAGTAACTTATATAAGTTTGGATATTGATCTCGATGGTTAATGTTCTACCTACAGAAGAAGCAAAATTATATTACTGAATAAATTTTACGATTTTGGTAATTATTCCGCAGGTTGACGCTTCAAGTTGAGTTACACGTTTTAACTGTTTATACGTTTTATATTTTATATTTTCAAAAAATACAAGTTATTGTGCAATTCAGTATGGAAAAGAGTATGTAATTATGGTAATGAGCAGATTCCAGTAACCATTTCATCAAGAAATAAAATGTTCAACTATCATTTCGCAGTATAGATGATATATGTTTGGTGAAAAGTTCATTTCTGGATGAAATATTTACCAAAACCTCCTCATTATCCATAATTACATTTTCTTTTCCCTAATAAACCTCACGATGACTTGTATTTTTGGAAAATATTACATGGAACGAATAAATAGGTAATCCTTATTGTACTCAAATCAAAGCGATAACCTGGGGAATAATTACCACTTTATCCTACTCAAAATTAGTTTATGTATTCCAAAAATACAAATCAAAAATCATTATAGACATTATAACTCAATAATTTGTGCAATAATTTTTTTTTCTCAACAGGTACATTTAAATACTTTTCCTGCATTTACCTCATAAATGTTTTTACGAGGTAATTGGATTTAATATTATAAATATTATTAATTGTACCTAAGAAAATTATTAAGTTGGATTGTAAGTTTCAATCACGTAACATTTAATGTCGTGTTTAACGACCTAAGACCTGTTCTGAACATCAAAGTATTTTCATACTTAGTTTATTTTTGTCCATTAAAATTGTTATAAAACATGAGCTGCGAAAAAATATACACAAAAATACATACTCAACATGTCACGATTACACATGTGTACCTTTTCTTAATGCGTTTTTTCTTTTATTATCTTATTTCAGTAACAAAAATTACAGATCAGGTACTAATTACGAAATAAAAATTCTTGTGTTCGTTTAAAAAGTCATATTCAATGTCATGATTTGGTAATAGGTAATTCGATTATAAACCTTAAATACTGATTCAATTGCTGCATTGTCATTGGTGAAGATTGTGATACATTGACGGGGGAGTTGAACTAAAAATATTATAAAAATACCATTTTCTTTCCCATACTTTCTCAACTAATATTGTACATGATAAAACTATTGAAGCAAACATTAAATATTGTAAGTACACAAAATCTTGATAAATAAGACATGTCGTATTGCTGATACAGTATTCGCAACTTGTTTTGTGATAAGGGAAAACTAGTGTGACCTATTCTCAATCTAGTCAGCATGATTTCCCCACAACATTTGTGGTTGGCTCGGAGAAAAGAGTTACAGGAACCATTTAAGAGCGCATAAAACGAAAAATAACGCCTAAGTATTTTGGATTTGGACCTTCCTTTGCCTTCTAAACAAACGATACTAGCCTACTTGGGGTGTAGAGGTTTAAGTCGATTCTTGATCTTTCTCGATAATCGATTAGCAACCATGTAAATAGGATTTGGCCGGCCACTGAGAACATTGGCCTCTTCAGGAGTCCTCTTTTTCAGGTTATTGCCTTTGCGAATTACTTTTCTATTTGTTTATTTATACACAAGATCAAACTATATAAATACTATGTATAAGTATATAAATACTTATGTATTCAAATCTTTTTGATTTACCCTGGCCGAGATTTGAGCGCGTTTAAATTTTTATTTTTTTTTAGTCCCGGCCAGGGCAAATCTTTTCTCTTCAATATAAAAATATTTAAATATTACTAAGATGTTAACTGCGTTTGGAAACAAGGAGACGAATAAAGTTTAATACTTTCATGAATTTACACTTATTTTTCAACTTGCTACAATAAAAAATATGTAACTATTGTACTAATTGTATTTCTTTATCAAAACCATGAAGAATAGTTATCCGGATATATATTTTAAAGGATTTTGTTTTATTCATTTCATTTTACTGATTTATTGTTTAAATGATGTTTCCTCCGAGTTTCATTTGTTGCTAAGTAGTTACTATATTTTTTAATTATTATTATAGGTTTTTAATTTTATCAATATTTTATTTTTTAATATTGATGTTATTCATCATTGATTTCTACCCTGTCGGTTTTTAATTCACAAATGAATATATTATTTTGAATTGCCAATTTAACTAATGCAATTTGTAAAAACAATTATAATAAGAAACCCAACATAGTTTGTTTGTTTTATTGCGAAATTAAAATGGCCTGATCCAATTTGTCGTTCTTATCCGACTTCATTGGAACGATTTCCGAAAAACACTTAAATAACTATAAACATAAAATTTATAACGTGAATATTGACGGAATATAAATTCGCTCGGTATACTGTAGGTATACAACTATGCGATACAAGACAATAAAAAGACAGAAGTAAAAATCGTACAATGAGACCAAAACTTCAACAGTACAACGAAGCGAGTCACGATGAAAACCCTAAGGTGATTTTAATGCTTCAGCGTGGATGATGGATGCCTTCGCTTCACGGGGCGTTAGCATGATTCCGGAGTAACTGTACGTCCAAGGAGGAAGTCAGAGGAATCGATATTTCATTATATAGGGTGATGATTACTGTTACGAATCATGATTATGGCAATTACGTGCATTTATAAATATTTATATACTGTTATAATTAATTATTTTTTTCGGAGGTGAGGGGAGGTGATTTTAAATGTCTGTTTATTTTATTATTTTCAGGGAGGGATGAGCCTGATTGTAAGCAATATATGCTGGTTAGTTAATAATTATTTTTAAAATAATGTTTGAAATATACGATTATCTAACAGACAATCCAAGGAATTAAATCTGTCCAAATATATATATGTTAAGATTTAGAATTAAAAAAAAATCTATACCTTTACTGCAAGAAATAAATTTTTATTTAAATCTAATTAAAAATAAATAATTAAAATCAGTCATTTTTTTAAATACTTTTAAGAGTTTTCGGTGTTTTCAGTCAGGATTTATCAATTTACGATAAAAACAAACTCTATAGTTGTTTTAATTTTTAATCAAACATTAATTTATGATAATAATATTAAGGTGATTGTAAATAAACAAAAAATAGAATATAAAAAATAAAAAACATGTATCAGAAAACTTGAAAATTGAATGACATCATTTAGATGAGTGAGGTCCTGGAGACTTTAATGCCAGCAATAACGTAAGACGTATGAAAGCAGTGATTCGTTCTAATCGCCTATATGTTTAAAACTGATAATAACTTCGTTATATTACATTATCTTTATATTAATTCGCTTTAGTTTATAGTCTAAATAAGTATAAATACAATAGTTTTTAAAATGCATAAATTAAAAAACAGTTCAATAAATAATATAGATTTCCAGATCATGACAGTTATACCTACATTAATATTTGGTTTTAATTACAATAATAAAGATTCAGTTTAAAATAATTTAATAATAAGAAATAATTGAAGTAAGTATTGTCTGTAATAAAAGTTAACGGTACAAGCTTGAGATAAGAGTTACTGATTAATTTTAATTATTGTGCACGGGTTTTTTTAAATAGTTTTTTATGGCAAGGTGTAAAATTAACCTTGATAATGAGACGTTTTAGTTCATTATTCATGAACATATGGTGATAAAAAAAAATCATTAAATTTATACAATTTTTGTTATTGATTCATACATCTTGATTGGTAGAAAAATAAAATAAATATTTATTTAATATATCAAGGAAAAATCTCTTCTCATCAACCTCAGGACCGGAGACTTTAACGCCCTCGGACAAAATAATTCTTTTGAAATATAATGTAGAATTATTAACACATTTTTAATAGATTTAATTAATTATGATAATATTTAAAATGATATGTATTTAGGATATAATATTTAAATACGTTATTATAATTAAAATTTGGCAGGAGTTTAACCATTTAAGTGGTCGAAAAATTATATTTATTCTGTGAAATATTGTTTTCTCAAACCACCAAGTTTACATATATACATGGGATTATTTAGAAATATAATATGTCAATTAAAAACAATATAGTACAATTATAATAAAAAAAAATAATCACATGGTCAGTTCATTGATGTAGTTATTGTGACTTGTAAATATATACTAATAATGGATTGCGTATATGGAGTAGTGGTGTTAGGATGGACGAATAAAAATAGATGAAATATTAAAAAAAGATAAATAAAAAAGAAACATGTTAACAAAATGTGTAGATTTGGGTCTTGTTCAAATATGAAATTCATAATCAAATTAAAATTTAATATTTCTGGAAAAAATACTTATTTATTTTTTCTTAAAATAACAGAATCTGATGAATTCCCTTGTTCACTCAAGCCGATGAAAATGCCGTTACATCTTAGTGAGTCTATACGAGTTTAGCGGTACTGAAAACTTGGTTGGTCTAACCCAGCCTCGTCTAACGAGAATTTCTTACAGCCTGTTTAATCAGTCTTGCACGAACTTTTTCAATAGTTCGAAGGCATTGTCACCATCGACAAAAGATTGATACTCAGCAGAGACCTGGCCTTAAACAAATTGGAAATTGTATTTCATAGCGCTATTCATAAGGGATAAATAAAAGATACAAGCTAAAGGTCAAAAGTAAAAGCTTATCTGGGACTATTCAATAATTCATTGAAAAAAAAAAAAAAAAAAGAAAACCGGTTGCTACAATAGTAGTGTATTTATTAACAATTTTTTTCTTATTAAATTATAATAAAACAGATGCTCAAAAGAAAGCTGCATTAATTTTCATTATCCGTATTATCTATTAACAACACATATAAACGATTTTAAAAAAATCTAATAACAATTGACATAAATTCCTAATGCAGCTGTATACAGTTGTTAATATCACAAAAGTGTTATTAGTAAAAGTCAACGGTATTAAGTTACCTCTTTTGCCTTTTTGAATCAAAGCTTTTTTATACACTGTTTTAAACGGTGAAAATGGTGTCGGAAATTCAGGTCGTTGTTAGATTAAGAATCCGTATAATGCATCCGAAATACTTGAAATATTTTTTATCCTTAATGTGCTAGTACAAAGTGTACATGGTTAAACTAGTGGATCAAGCATAAACAGGAACATTATATACATACACGGAAATGATGTATGGATTATGTGTTTAGTGGGTCAAGTGCTTTTTGCATGCCCTTCTTTAAGTCCAAAACTGTATGATATGAGAAGATTCCCAAGCATGGTGGTTTTATAGGGTGAAAATTGGAATAATTTATAATCTCAAATAATGTTCGTAGTAGTGATAAAAATAATAAGTTTTTATACAGTTGACTATTTGAAAAAAAAAACCACAACAACTCATGAAGTCTTGGATTCTGTTCATTTTAAGGAGTGTACTGATTCTAAGCTAAAGTTGTGAAGGGAGGTGATTTGGCTAAGATTAAACTAGCACCAGGTTATCACACAACTATGGATACCCAATTTATAGAGGCTGAGTGAACCCAATGGTTGATTTTCAGATCATGTAAGTATAAGAAATGAGCTTTACAGATGTAGACACTGAAAGTTCAAGGTTATTACAACATAACGATCTTGTTTCTCAGTCAATGAGATTGCCAAATCTGATCATAGTACAGTAATAGATAGATTCAGATCTATGATATCCCATAAAGTATTTAAGTAAGTCGCTTTGGATGTTGGAAAAACTTGCTTTAAGAACTAAAGAACGTACCTTATCGAAATAGTTAGAATCCTCTGGGTAAAAGCATAAGTCCAGAAGAGATTCCTCGGAAGACGGGGCACAGACACTGCACGATACCCTGAGAGGGCGAAGACTGATCCAAGGGTCCCCCACCCTGGCCCACATTCCTCCACCACCACTGACTCACATTGCGCCTGCGGCTACTTTCACGGCATCCCATACGACCGTTATGAAATATTTGTTAAAAATAAATTAAGAAAAAAATTATATAAAATGTTATTAGTCGATAATTGGGAGAAACTTTCGTGGGAATCCGTGATTTCACATCTGGCAATATTCATTTGTTGAGATGGAACCTTTTACCAGATAAAAATCTACCAAATAATAAATTAACCAGAGTTAACTGTATGGAGAAAAGCAGATGACGCAATTCTTGTAGATTTTGGTCTGAAATGGAGTTAAAAGTAAGCATTAACTAGGGAAATAGATTTCAAGCCAATGGCTAACCAAACCACTTACATTAGAAATTTGTCTATCCAGCCCTGGAGAAGCCTACAATGTGGGGCGGAACGTCGGTTTCTAATAAATACTTTATCACTATTTATGGAACTATTTCCTTGACCTCCACTCATACCATTTTCTTCCTCCTTTAATTATTTAATTAAACTAGGAGAGGAAAATAGATTAAAGTTAAATCTGAATAAACACAATAAAAAACTCTGATACCGATCCAATTAGATCGATGCCGAAAACACTAACTATTTTTGCCCACATATCTCTATACACTGAACCGACATAAAATGCAAATCTTCAAGACCATCACACAATCCTCCAATCAGTTCTTTGGTCGATCCTTAGAACTGAGGACTACGATGAAAGTAGATCATATCTTCCAGCAGTGGAGTATTTAGGGAGATGGAGACCACATCATCCCCAAAAGTCATTGAAATATTAAATACTTTTTTCGAGTTTAAATATTCAATCATTATATTGATAAAAAACTATTGTATATGGAATAGTAAACAGTTTTTAACGAAGTAAATAAAGTTCTTTTCCAAAATTTAAGATGTCAAAAATTTGCATAAAATCAGTGCCCAATTCAAAGCAAGGAGTTGGATCAATAAGCAGATAGAGTTGTCTACGGCTGTCTTAGACTGGTATCGATCTCGGATTATATTAAGGGAGTTATCACCGTTGTTGAGGCCAGAGACTCAGAAATATTAGAACAGAAACTACCATTATGTAACTGAGGGTGTAGTTGTAAAATTAAACTTACATTTGTGATAAATTTGTTTGCAATTAATTAATTAATACATTAAATAACTATGGCATACTTAAGCGGTAATCAATAGTAGTACATTATAAAAATAGCTCATAATATTTTTGGCGATATTTTTGCCATAACTTTAAATCTGGTAAATATGCCAAAATAGTTATTAATATAAAAAGTAGTAATATAAAAAGTACGATTCTCAACAACCAACAATAAGTCATCCGAAACTTCTTTAAGCTCTTCACATTTCAGAATTTTGAAAATATGTAAGTAATAACCTAAAAGTAAGTACTAACGAAGTTTACCAACGTCATGCAGAATAGAAAGGACATTTTATGAGGACTTAATTTCCGGGTTCATAACTACCATATTTCAAATCATATTCACAACACCTCAAGATATAATTACCAACAAGAGGTTACAACAGTTGAACAAGAGAAGTTAACAGTATTTATATGAGGATACTGACCTCTTTAACAGAGTTTCATATGTACAAACATGTACATAAAATCCCGATAAGACATTCAATAAGTCATAGTATGTAAACCCAGAGTTTCGGCTAGAAAGCGGTTGAGTAAAATGAAATTTGTGCTAAACATATGCGGTAGGTATAGTTTTTGTTTTACAAAATAACGCAATACTACCTACAATGTAAGTATTATATTGTAGAAAATATGTTTAAGTTCTTCCATTGATAGAATACCTAAATAGTAATACAATTCAATGCTCACTTCCAACTATTATTAAGTCATTTATTGCTTTAGTCATTCGTTCCAAGGTTCATGTAAATTAATGGAAGTGTGGCATTAATCAAGCGCATAATTTTTTGTTTCATATTGACATTAAATAATCAAGGCAATCAAATTTCACGGTTATCCTTTCAGTCAGTGCATATTCCTGGAAGACATGCGTGGAACATTATTAGAAACATTATTAGTCGGTGTCATAGAAAATTGGAGACTATTGGCATTTCCCCAAAATGATGTAGGAACCTATATTTGGTTAATCGGAATGTGTTTGTGATGGATTGAATTGGTCAGAAGGTGAATAAAAACACAAAATAAGCAGAACTTATTGTTTAATTATGCCAATCCATCGTTAGAATTACCCTGTCAACTATTTTCCACTCAAACAGGAAAGAATTTGTGATTAAATTTCTAACCACTGCTATAGGTGAAGTCCTAAAGTTTGCCTATCCAGGTAAAATAAGGATGGGGATAATTAACGAGTGTTAAACACCGTTCAGGGTCGGCACTTCCGTTTTAATTCACTTCCGATCTTAGGCATAGTAGGTTAGCATGCTAAGCACCTGTGGTGTAGCTAGTGTAGTAAGTAGCCCCTTGATGTATGTAATGCATCAGAAAAGCACTTTATAATACAGTATTATAACCAAGCATTCGATGCTCCTTAACTTGAATTATAGAAAAAACAAAAACTGGTAACCAGTTATCCCGGTAACCGGTTATCTATAACTTAAAAAATTATTTTAATTTTAAAGTCAAGTGTAGATCTCAATTACTTTTCCTGTTCTTCTATTTCTATAAAATTTATAAGATAGATTCCATGACTCCGCATGGACAGAATCATGTGATTCTAACCTATAATATAGTTATAAAACATTCATTTTAAAATTAATTAATTAGTAAATAATCCATTACGATTTAAAATGTTTTGTTTGGCCGATTGGGAGAGAGATAAAGAAAATTTAAGAAGGGTGATCACGGCGAGAAATATATCGAATGAACAAGGAAGAATAGACTTTTCTTTTAATTCAGAGCGAACCAGAAAGAAGACATTTATAATATTTATAACTTTTTTGTAGTTATATAAGTTTGACCTACGCCCGCATATGGCTGGTTGTCTCTGCTATGCGTGAGAAATGCGTTTAACAGTCGCCATGCGTGCAAACGAATGAATATCATATCCTTGATATCACCTCAGCTGAAGAGTGGCCTATCCATCCTCAAGAAAGTAGCCTCAGTAGTGCGAGTAATGATGATAGGATGTAAGATTTATTACTACATAACCATTACGCTGCACTGTCCAGATGACATGATCATCGTAAATACGGAAATTATGTATTTAATAACAATCTACGAGTATAAGTATCTAATTAAGAAACGGTTATTAAAAAATAACGTTAATATATCGGACTCTTAGAACGTTTGTATAATAACAAAATCTTTGTATTTTCATTTAGTACAATTTCTGAAACCACAATCAAAAGACTACATCTCTCACACTTCAACGCTGCAACTATTAAACATACCCATGTCGTATCTTGATATTTTTAGAACCACTTGCGTGCAAACTGCCGTAGTTTTTAGATAATCCTTATCACTCTGCATGCACGTTTGTGCAAAAGCAAAAACTAAGTATGTTTTTTCTTTCTTCAACATCTTCAAAGGGCAATTATTTTTTTAAAGTGCTTGTATTTTGTTCAAAATATCTTAAATGGTGTTCTGGGAACGATCGGAAATACTACTCAGTCCAAATAGAATTGAACACGTTTATCCATAGCTCTTCTTTTTTGAGCTTTTACTTTTTACAAGGACCTTTCATAAAAGTTTAGTGATGTAAATGTAAAAATCATAATCCTGTCGAGTTAAATCAAAATGACAAGAAAAGTCAAGTTTTAAATGTATTACTTATGTAATAATAACTGATTGTGAAGAAAAATGAACTAGGATAAAAATAGCCAATGGAGTTTTGTAATAACCGGCATTTAAAATACGAACTTCTTGAACAATCGTAATCGCGGAGCAACAAACCACACTTTGGTATCTAATATCTCAATTTCCAACCCGATATTAAACGCTTTGCTACGACTTGAACGAGCTTTCGGAATCCCCGGAATCACTTGGAACTAGTTGACAAAACTAGCCCGGATTAGCATTCCCCGGGAGGTCAGTGGCCACCGAACGTGGAGGCATCCACCACACCCACTCCCTATCCAATCCTCCTCAGTTTGTTTTATTACCCTCGCTACATTAATTAAGTAATTAATCAAGTTATAATATCCTACTTTAGGTCCTAACGATGGCACAATATCGCAGGGTAATTGTATGGTTGCAGAGTCTATTCAGTCTATTGAAACTGGTCGCGGAAACTTCATTGACATATAACTCATTTTTATTCTCTCTCTCTCTCTCTCTCTCTCTCTCTCTCTCTCTCTCTCTCTCTCTCTCTCTCTCTCTCTCTCGCGCGCGCGCGCGCGCGCGTTCAAATTAAAATATATAGTAAAATTAAAATATAACGCTAACCTTAGACATGAAATATGGGAAGCTCTAGCCGCTAAAAACGTCCCCAAAGCACTAATAGAGGCTATAAAATCCACTTACCGCAACACTAAGGGCGTAATAAGAATAAATGGAAGGAATCCGAACATTCCGAAATGAAAAAAGGATTAAAACAAGTAGACAGCCTTAGCCCTCTACTGTTCATCATATTCATAGATGAATTCCTGAAAATATGCAGGCGGAGGACATGACGGACAGTTGTTGGGAAATTGAATATGAGGACAACCCTTGCTCAAGCTATGGTTTTTGCAGATGACATTGTTCTCATCACAGATTCAAAAGAAAACCTGCAGCAAGTAATGATAGAGAGGGAGGCTGAGGTGGATAGAAAGGGAATGATGCTCAATGCAAGTAAGAACAAGGTAATGTACAGGACGAAATGAAGAAAATGTGGAGATCCGATGCAGAGGAGAAACCTTAGAGAACACTGAAGAATATACCTACCCAGGTACAGTCATCAGGAGAATTGGAAAGATTGATGGGGAGGTTTCCAACCGGATCAGAAAGGCAAATAATGTTTACAAACAACTATGCTTTATTATTATCATGCTCTTACAAGTGCTGGTAAGTTGGAAGTGGACAAAAACGTGAAGCTGCACATATTCAAGGCTATAAACCTATCTGCTCTTCTCTATGGAAGCGAAAGCTGGGTTCCACTGGTCAAGCACTGGAGCCGAGTAATAGCCGCAGTTATGAGATACTTGAGGAGAGTGGCTGAACCTGAAGAGATATGGTCAGAAATTGGCGAATACGAGAGGACCTGGGAGTTTTAACTGTAAAAGAAGCGGTTGAAAAGAGGTAGCTGAAATGGCTTGGCCATCTTTGCCGAATGGAGGAAGATCGGGATCCAAGGAAGTACTTCGAAGCTAGGCCAACAGGAAGACGTCCTCGGGGTTGACTTAGGCTAACATGGGCGGACCACATCTCCAAGCTGAGACAGCAAAGAGGACAAGGCCTTAATGCTATGAAGGGGCTGGCCAGGAGCCGGGATGCGTGCCTGGCCTGGACGGAGACACCTCCGACCTGAAAGGCACAAGGAGGAAGAAGAGTAAATTTAACGAAGGAGGCATGAAAAGGAGTAGATGCATGATTCCTGAAATATATGTACAACTCCACTGAAAAAGTGGTTAAGTCGAAATTGTGTGCCCAGAGGTACATAGAGATAGCATTACAGAGGAAAGCGGAATCGAGCCATTTTCGTAGTTTGGGTTGAAATAGAGTTATAATGTAAACAATGACTCCCTTTCAAGCCGATGAATGACTTAGCCTCTTATTCAATACGAAAATAACGTGTTCTGCTTCCCTGAATTCATTTAAGAGAATATTAATCCTGATAAGAAATCGCTGAACATTGTAGCCAAATTAAGACACTATGGTAGAGCTGTAAAGCCACAAGGATTATTTGTTTTCAAGACTTTTAATATGAATGCAAGAGGGCTATTACATCAAGTAGTGAAAACAGAACACAGGATGTTAAGAACGTTTATTAGGCAAAATGTGGATTAATTAATACACACATTTGAAATAAAACGACGAACCAAAATATATATTAAAAAGAAAAGGTTGTAAAAAGAAAACGCGAAAAAATTGTCTTTTATATTTTCATTGAAAACACCTTAGAATAAAATATTTTCTACACAACAAGAAAACATGTGGTTTCAATTTTCAATATAACACAACACATTTTCCTTTAACCTTATGTTTTTTTACAGTTGCTAAATAAACTTTATTTTGTTAAAGTTTTCCAGTAGTTTTATAGACAAATCTTCAGAACGCCCGTTGATACCTCTTACTGCTAAAATATGTTATTTTATAAAAACTAAGGCAAAAGATTGGGATGGTTTTAGGAATTTTATGAGGATCTTAAACAAATTGGTATTTCGGAGGAACAATTGAGGACCGTGAGCAGGGTGAAAAATCACTTGAATTTTAAGTTGGCAGAGAGACTCAGAAAACGAAGCTACATGATAAAGATACATCTTCTGTCATAACAACAGAGCACTGGGTGAGGAGCTCAAGAGATACTGGCAGGACATCAGAGATGGAACAATAAGACATGGAAATTGAAATCGGTCATTAATTTGCAGTCCACACCGGCTCTATACGAAAAAATTGAAAAGAGGCTTTATTAGTAATAATGCATTAGAAGATTATTAAAGTTTATGTGTTTTATGTCTTGAAGCATTTTTCATAATGATCGTAGTGGATAAATGATCGTTCTATGTTACCTCCAGTACTGGTCCTTTTTATCAGCTTGGCACTTCCAGAAATACAGCAATTAAGGCCAGTTTGATTTTCACAGGATTTTCAACCAGTAGTCTGGCCATATTTGATTATTGTATTTTCCATCTTTTATTACAATTACATGGTATTAAATACAGCAGCAGTAGTAGATGATCTCCAGCAGCTGGTCATTAAACGGCTTCTTCCATAGCCGCCATTGCGCTCCGCTGATCAACAAGATGACTCGACGACTAATCGCCCCACATGGTTCCGACCCAATATCCTGTTACTTATTAGTGATGCAATCAACGATGGGCACGGTATGGAACTCAGTAGCCATTAAAAGTTCTCAAGCAGTTCGCGAGCACCGTTATGTACGAATACCTCATCAAGTCTTAGCCGTTATCTTTTATTAAGACATAAAATTTATAACTTAATTGGCTTTGGATATAGAAATTGAGAAACTCATAAATATAACTTTTGGATGAAAGCTTTGGGGAGTAAAATGATAGTTATTTATTTTCTAGGATTTTTTGAAAGTGAAATCTTTAGTGAATTACACGTCGCGGAAATCGACTTCTGGAGAAGGGAGGCTGCAATATCTAGGCGTGACAGGATAGCCAATACAGTAGACCAAGAGAAAACGGTTATTCATAATATCGTTCTGGAAAAAAATCACCATCAAGCGATTAGAGTTGTTTGGATACCAACTAAGGACGGAAGACAAAAGAATATAAAAAATAATGGTGCACTGAAGAAGAAAAGGCCGAGCAAGAATAACATAGATTAAAAAACTACATCAAGCAGAACTTTTCACTTGGAGTAATTTATTTAATACCAATAAAAAGAAAACGAGATACAGGAATATTAATTTTTGATCTATTGCTTTTGAAATTTAATGCAATTGGTCTATAAAATATTTGTAATCATTAATTTTGTACATTGTTTTTTTTTAGTTTATGTAATTTTTAAAATAATCTTACAGATAAATTATCAATAAAATAATCAGAAAAATATAATTTATATAACATAAAAGTTGTTTAGCAGATGATAATACAAAAAGTTTTAAACTAACCACAAATTATGATCGTGGACAAGGGGGTTTTACAAAAATTCGCTAGAATTTTATTTCTATTTTCTAAAGAACATTCATCTATACAAATTATTAGCTATCAACAAATGAGCCCAACGTAAGTAAATTTTAATGTAATCTAAGGTAGGTAGATTGCAATTAAAAAAAATTGTTTTTGTCATGTATATTTTCACAAATGTCTACAGAAGACTATTGAATGGATGATTAATTATATTTAGTTAAATTATTGACAAAAGAAAATGGTTACATCATTGGAAATTATTAAAATCAGATCACATAGTTTTTGGCATATAAAGTTTTGTTACGGATTGATCCAGGTATTTAAGCTTGGCCGTGAATAAGTTGAAATAAAAAAGCAAAATTTATAACATATTTATAAAAAAAATATGCCACATTGGACAGAGAAAAGGATCTTAAACTGGGCTATTCTGAGGTGTTTTATGAAAGCTCTGCGGTTTGAGGTTGAAAATATAATAGTTTAGGATGTTAAGTAAATAAATAAAAACAAAAAAATATGGTTCTTCTATATTGTTCCATGCTAAGTAAATAAATAAATAATAAATAAATAAATAAATAATTCATTGTCCAGCTATAATCAATGCATTGCCCTATCGAGCAATAATTAATTTATTTAAAATTAATATTGAATTGTAATTATAAAAGTTGTCTTTATCATAAAACATAAATATTAATTCTACTCAATTAATTGGAATATTTAGTTTCTTGTAATTAATGCTAAAAAAATAATCCTAGCAGAGCGTGGTTTCGATCCACGGACCTCTGGGTTATGGGCCCAGCACGCTTCCACTGCGCCACTCTGCTCTTGCTGAAATTTACACCAATTTTAAATTAATTAATACATAAATTTAATTATATAGTTATGTATATCGTTAGTTAATGCAGTTTTATGTTCATTTCTTCCCGAACTTGGGTATTGGAATGTGTTTCTTAAAGTTACTGAACTAAAAAAATCAAAAACAAAATGAATTTTACAAATTTGAAGCATTAAATGGTAGAAATGGTCCTTATTTTCAGACCTTCTTGAGTACTACAATTAACTTCACTTGAAAGGAGTTCGTGTCTTCCATTTTTGGGGAGAATTCGCAATAATAATAACAATTTAATCAAAAGTTGTGAATTTTTTATTTATTTTATGTAGGTAATTCAAATATAAATACAAAAAAAGGCACATTCAGGAGTTAAGTGAAATTATCGTAATGTACTATCAGAAATTATCAAATTTTTATGCCGCACCGAGGTTTAGAAGACATATACATAATAATTAATTATTCAGTGTGAGATTTGCAGAATTTTTTTGTTTTACCTGCACCACTACAATCCATGAACGGGTCTGGCGTTCCGTATATGGTAGACACTGTTCTGTTTTATGGAGAACGGTTCTACAAGGAGGTGACTTGTCCTAGATCACGCTCAACCGGAAGGTTTTCTCTCCTTATTTTGGGTACCCTATTTTTATAACATTTTATAGAGGCTGGGTGAGCCCCAGGAAGGTCCTAGATCCCACTTGATCCATCTTCGGCCCCAAACAGACTAAATACAAGTCTTGCCTGCAGCGGAATTTGAAAAAGGATTTCCGGCATGGCAACTCAGTGCCACACCACTGAGCCACTGCGCTCCTAGTGCTTGATGTTAATTGTTGTAAATATGTTATTGAATGATAATGGTAAAAGTAGATTCATTAGGGTAATATGGGTATACCCATATCATTTCACATTCCTATTGTATATTCAGTTTTTATTTATCTGTAATACCTTAATTTTTTAACTGTCAACACTTTCTGTTTTATTATTATTTTCTTCATGTTTTATTATTATTTTCTACATTTTAACCTTCATAATTACTTTACTGTACATCTTTATCAAATTTTATCATCATTATTACACATAATTATCAATTTTTGCCTGTTTTCACCTTCTTTTAGTTTATCTATATTTAAAATGTTTTATTATATTCATACCGCTTTCTTAAATTGTCTGTATTTTGCTTATAGCCCTGAAGAAGACCTACAACGTAGGTCGAAACGTTGGCTAACAATAAATATCATCTGAAATTACTTGAGAATTTCATTCAGTGACCTCTACCCGGACCAATTTCTTCAACATAAATTATCATAGGTCAACAATTATTATCAATAATATTTATTCTTTGCAAAAAATCATAGTTATTGGATCTAGATTTTGTAATTCGAATTAATTTTTTATCAACCATAATATTGGTGTATAACTTTTACCACGTGCTACTTGAAAAAAGCAAATTTTAAAAGATATTCACAAGAACTCATAACATACTCGTAAAATGACAGGAGCAGTTTCTCCTCAGGCCATTGCTCTATATATATCATTTATATTATGAGCATAATCAAGTGTTATTTTTATTTTTCCCGAACAGAATTGACTTTTCCACAATCTAAAAAAATCCTAAAAGCAATGTATTTTGTATAAGATAAGGGAAAATGGCTAACATACGCTAATGCTAAAATCCAATTTGATTTAAATATATTTTTATTTTTTTATTGCTATTAACATCTTTCTGTTCTGAAGATGCCTGAATAGGCGAAATATTGACAGGTTGTTTGACACTGACAGCAAATATTGACATTTTTGTTTTCTGTTTTAGATTAGAGAATTAAGGCATTTTGTTCGGAATTTTTCCACTCGTGTCTTAGCAGGTATTTTAAGTCCCTTATTAATTTTTTGTACATTTAGAAGGATTACTTCCTTAGTGGCAATTTTAGTCGTCAGGTTTACTTCAATTTGTTCAATCTGCTTCGTATACTAAAAATATCGTCAACATACCAGATTACTAGTAATTTTGGATAACAGTAATAAGTTTGGAAGTCCTCGTTATTGGCATCAAATATCCGGAGATTTTTATAAATAGTCCTCTCTGAAAACATGTTAAAAATATATTTCGAAATTATAAACTTTCAAGAAAATCTTTGAGAGCTTTTGTAGTTTCTGTCAATTACTTCAGGAACCTGGGGCTCCGTGTATACTTGTATCGTGGATATAAGCTGCATATTATAAATAAAATAGCATTCATTATTATTATGGAATAACTCGTCTAATAAGCGTCTTCGTGTGCAAGCGCTGAGTAGAATACACTAACGGTAGATCCTCGGCTCACTTCCTCATGAATTAATTCCAAGGAGATTTTAATGCGTGGGTGCAACGATCCAGGAAGTTCCATAATTTCCATATGCTTTTGGAAAGCAAGTGGCAGGTGAGGTGTGGTCTATGGCGTACCTCTGCAAGAACTCACAAGTATCTTTTAAACTTATGTTGGAGAAGCAATTAGTTGACTGGATCTTCCAATGTCAGGATAGAGATAGTTGGAGGTGCAGTCAATTGAAACACCATAACAAGTGCATACATATTTGGTGTTTCAATTGACTACAACCCCAACTATCTCTATCCTTACATTATCTTTAAAACTATTTATATCAGTAACTTATATTTAAGATTTATTTTTTATCATTTTGATCTAATTACGACAAGTCAATTAACCAACCATTAATTAATTGATAGCCATCTTATCCGCTCCACATGCTCCCAGACTTGGTGGTGCCATTTAGATATTACCAGACGGATACTGGGCTCAATCCCATATAGACATACTTATAATCATTAAATCATCAAAAAAGTGTAGGCTCTATGAACAGTTTTTAAAAACATGTTTCATATAGTATCAAAATATAGTCTTATTTGGGCATAAATAAGTCAATAAATTTAATAGCAGCTTTTCATTGTGTGTAATATTGTGACATGAGCGCAATGAAACACTCATGGCTAAACTGAAAAGCGTAAGCTTTTCACCACCTGGACTTCCGGAATGTCGGAAGTGTTTAACGTCTAGAAGGTGGGCTCTTTTAACAAACACCAGAAAAAAATGAGGGATCGGGCCCAGCCTGAAAGAGTATAAATAAATCTAAGATCCGAGACTGGGTTCATATTCCAGTAGTAGCTTTAAAAGTAGATATAGGAAGAAGGCCGGCACTTTAACTGGGCAATAACAAAATCAAATGGGATCTTTCCAAACCAACGTCTTATGTTGCTCCTTGGCACAGAAGGCGAGGTGGTAGGGACAATCATCTGTTCCAGACCGACTTCACTGAAGTGAAATAATGTTTTCCACAGAACAGATGGATGACCGATATCGTAATCAAAAGTGCTGGAGAGGTCATTGCAGGAAAGATCTGGAGAAGGATATCAAAGGCGTCTGGTTATCAGTTTCCTCATGTTGGAAGGACATACTAAGCTCGGTTTTCCCGACGATCTGGCAAAAATTGGAAAACTTCAGAGGAGGGAAAGGACATATGAGGTCTTTTTTATTATTCGCAAATGCCTTTCATCACCTCACTTTTAGCTAGCTGATCCCTTTCATTGCTGGGATTCATAAATTCCACTCCCATGTTATCTATACCTTTCTGTTCAGTTTGCTGGACATTTGCTGATCCTTAGCGCTCCTGATATTATGTTCTGAATGATTATAGGCGCCCTAATGCAAGTAAAGGGAACTGGAACTCCGTAGCAAACTATGCAGCGCTAATTGTCAAGCAAAGGAGTAAGGAAGGAGATTCCAGACAAAGGCTTAATAAGGACTTCACAGAAGAAGTAGTAGCCTAGTCATCCTGCCACCCGCGAAGTAATACGTGACAACAGTTCCGCGGGGTTCTGAAGATGAAAAGGGAGGCGCTTCTTGTGAATAAGAATCCAAAGCTATAGTCATATATTGGTGAAAACTTCGTTTTTTCAATAATCATTCTCCTACCTACCTAATATATATTATATACATATATTTATATTAATTACTTTTCATTCTTGAGATTCAGATGGTTATTATTTTCATAATCTTCAACGTGATTTGTATAAGACCTGATGATGGCTAAATAATTAAAACGTCGACTGGTTTTTTTTTGTTTTTTTTTTTAGTATTTTAAAGACTTGCAGCAATGCTTTTTGGGATCTTCCCGAATAGAGTGTGATGAAACTAACATGTCAGATAATCCTACACAAATTATCCTGACATTCTTCTGGACGAAGTAATTTCTTAATACTAACCATATCTTTAGAAATCTAATTTTACTTTACATAGGTACTTTTTTTTTAATAATCTATTCAGAGAAAGATAATTACAAAAAAAATGATATTCGTATATGACTCTCCATCCTTAAACAATGATCCAGCCTTCTTTCTGAGATTGCACGATGATTTGAGTACGCACTCACCTATACCTTGGACTGTCCTTAAAAAAAAAGGCTAACTTGCTTAAATCAATTGGTCGTCACGACACATCACTATTAAAAAAAGTTAGGGAATCAACAGGAAATAATCTAATTGAGAATGTAAATGTTATAATACAGCGTTCTTGAACATTTAACAAAATTATTTTATCTGCATCAGTTATCGAACATTCGTTCCATGAATTCAAAGGCACCAGTCACTGACTAGATTTGAGCTAACGCTATCGAATCTAGCGCTACCTATATCAACCGAAGCGTCACTAAAGACTTTCGACGCAATATCGCTCATGGCGCACAGTGTACCGAAGTAGGTGACGGCGGTGAATTCAACAATGATCAGATTCCTTTTACCTTTTTCCGCAATCATCTGTGAACTATTAGAAGTCTCCTTACCCATGAAATAACTTTCACTTCCAATTGTGATCCATTAGGTTGTTGTACGCTAAGGGTTTACTCCATCAAGTTACAGGAACCTCCCTATAACGGGGGAATGAGGAAATGGAAAACTAGCGAGTCAGTTTGGGAAGTCTGATTTATTGGTCGGTAAGAATTTTATAATAAAGCAGGATGTAGTAACAGACCATAAGCCTTTGTCTCCTCCAATTTTCACCAATTACTTTCATTTGGAAAACCAAATTATTTTGTCATAAGGTATTTCTCCGTCTGCTAAATGATTTCGAAATATTTTAACTAGTGTTGCTAGTGTTTTGGCCTTTAAATTGTACGAGAGTCTTCTACAGTTTCCTAGATAGTTCTAGATAAGAAAAGTAAAAAATTACTTATTTATTACAGGGGTCGCCTGTGGTGTAACGGTTGGCATAACATCCTACCATCCCCAAGATCGTGGTTTTGCAGCCAGGTAGGTGGCCTTAGGATGATTTTTTAAAGGGAATAAATAATCCTTGGTTATGCCGTCCTTCGGTTGGGACATTAAAAGCAGGTCCCGACCAAGAGCCAAAATTTAGGAGCCTCAATGTAGCATTGTCTTATAAGTCATTGCAGCATAAATTGAAGTTTCAACCCATGTTGTAGTTCTTCTTATTGAATGGAAATGCTCTAGAGTGGGATTTGTATTTATAATTATGTTAAAATAAATAATAAGTAATAACGCTTTTGTACTCTGGTTGGTAGGATACGCTCATCATCAGGATGGTATTCATCATATCTTAGGGAGGATATGGGAGGCAAAGCGTAGATTAAACTAGAGCATAGAATGGAGAGTAAGCGGTCGATATATAGTACTTGAGGAGATGATAGAGCAGAGACCGGGCTATCAATCTAGCTCTGCGGTCGCAATTGGATACACTCATTTAGTTTTTTATTACGTAGAGTCGGTTTGTGGTCTCCTCCACCTCCTAAGAACTGGCTCAGGCTACTAGATATCGCTTCAGTACATTCCAAATGGCATCTCAAACTACGCATCGACGTCCTAGAATTTAAACCAATATTTATTTTTTGTGCGTGTGGGTTAGCATTTCAAAATTAATCATACAAGATACCAGTAGCGTACATCAGTTATAGGACACTATGTGGTTAAAAAAAAATGCTTTTTTTGGTCATATTAATAGAATCCAATCATCGTCCAGGATCTAAAAACAGTTTATGTGAAAATAAACGAACTACAACTAATACAAGGTATCGCACAGACCACAGGACATTACCGCTGCTAACCAACAGTAATAATAGAATTAACTTTTGCTGATAACAACAATAATAATCTGCATCTGTAAAGGTATCTGCTTACAATTTACGTCCACGGACCACGGCCCAAACCCAAATCCGCCAGATCTGTCTTAACACATCCTCACATCTACGCCTCGGTCTACCGCTCAGGTGGTTCCCAGTCGGCTTATTAACACTTTAATACATTAGCATATTTTCACTTGGTTCGTTACTAAGCTCAGCAACTTTACAATCCCATCTTAATTTTTGTGACCCTATGACTTGAATATTAACTAGGTGCATGCTTAGCGATTCCGCATTGTGTATTCTCCTAAATTCTCCAGTGGTCTCATTCTATTTTGTGACAGAATATTCTACTCAACACCTTATTTTCGAATACCTTAAGACGTTAATCATACTTCAGCGTTAGCGTCCAATTTTCACATCCGTAAAGAAGCGCTGGAAGGAAGATGGTTTTATAAATTCTGATTTTTAGATTTTGAAACTCATGTCAAAAATAACTTTTACTTTTTAAGGAAGAGCGTATTTAGAAGTCGTTTTGTTCTTTGATTAGAAAACAAAATAATAGAATCTGTCACCCTTAAGGGAAATATTCATTAAAGATCTATTACACACAACTCTGTGGATCTTCGAGCCCAACTCCGCCCTCGAAGTGTGTTAACAAAGTAGGAGATTGCTTCCTTACCCACCGCGTCCATAAATTGTTATCAGAAAATCTGAAGGGCAAAGGAACAATCTGCCATGCCCGTGGGCAGCAGTATGTATATAACTTTATGATCGTTTCAAACCGTTCAAAATTAAAGCATCACCAAAACTGTCTCTATACCTATTCTCCTTTCTTTCACAACTGACTTACTTCTGGATCCATTGTATTTATAATCATTAAAAGATATAGCCAAACCTTTTATTATAAAAGATATTAATCGACAAACATAACAAAATGAGAGAGAGAACAAAATTATAATATAACTTGTAAAGAGTAACCTTAACCGCAGAGAGGTAAAACTGTCTGTAATTATAAGACTTAATAAAACAACTTATATTGTTAATTTTGAGGCAAACGGTAAGGCGGAAGGGTTTCGCAAAAGAACCGTAAGGCATCCAAATACTTGAGGTAGGTGTGGTTTTGTAAACAATTGAACGGACACTGAGGAATGCCCAGGACTATTTAAATGCACAGTGAACAACACAAAAGGTTCGCCAAGTTCATAACATGTGAATTAATACACTTATACAACATCTAAAACAATTAAACAATGAATTTGTAGGTTGATCATAATGAATCATAGAATCATTGATTTTAATAATCGAAAAAAAAGTTATATCGGAACGAAATATTTATGAAGTATATGTCTGACTGTTTTTTGATATATAGAAAAATTTATAAACATAATTAATTTTCCCAATCTTCAGGGAAAAAAATATAGAGATGTTGATTAAATATCAAATATTCCAGATAAATGGCTGATTTCTGGCCCTGATTTTAATCAAAAATAACATATATGGGATGGACTTGAAAAGTAGTATGAACATCTAAAATCTTAGTAATTCGAGACCTTCGTCTATTGATATTGCGTTACCAGCCTAACTTTGATATAAAACAACCACCTCTGGCATGACATCAGCCATCACCTTCATCACTGCCATGACAATAGCTCATCTTCTCCGGCAATACCATCATCAAGATGACTCATCAACTCTGCCACATCATTAGTACTGAAATCGTCGGATGATGCCAACATCTGGAAGGATACTAGCTTCAGAGTTATTATTGTAGCTTTGAGGAGATCATTGTTATATAACTCTGCAGCTATAACACTGGTGTTTATTATTCTAATTAATTTTATATTTAAATCAAAATTAAATTGGCTGTGGACTCAGAAGCCAAATCTAAATAAATGAACCTATAAGGCTCTATATATAATAGGAATTACTGTACTGCAAGAAGTTTCTGTTTTACTCCAATATTTTTAAACGTTGGTAATTGGGTTTATTAGATATATATTTAAGACAGTAAATAAATAAATAAATAAAAGTTAATTAATTCTTACAACTATATCGTTAATAATTGTTGTCTATTGACAACATTTAAAAGATGCTCTTAAAACTTTTCCGATTTCTAGACTCACCATTTCATGATCAGTTTTGCAGGATGCATGTCAAATACATCGTACAGGTATAGTGTTTTAGTTATATTGTAAACCAACCATAAACCATAAACCAAGCCACCAGGCCTGACACCGCTGATTTTTTTTGGGGGGTGACGTAAAGCAAAAAGTCTATGCCATATTAATTAAAAGTCATATTAATTCTTCATGAAGATAGATGATTGAATTTTGTGAAATAATAATACACATCCAGTTCCTTTCTGTCACTGCTGCTGTTGAAGAAAGATGCCGAGCCTGTCTTAATGCTCAAGGAAATTAATACTCACTTTGAACATAATTTATTATTTCTATATTATATATACATACATATATATATATATATATATATATATATATATATATATATATATATATATATATATATATATATATATAATCATAATTATGATTTTTAACGTTAACATTTAATAGAGATAGTTGTTGGAACAAATAAAATAAGTTTTATTTATTTACTAGACCGAAAGAATTCATAATTATTAAAAAAATCTAGTGTCAATATCTTCTTAACAAAACTTTTGCGGACATATGTCACTATGAATTTTTTGTTTGTTTTGAAATCCTTAGTTCAAATTTTCAGTTTGACTATTTAACCCTGAACACCCTGTAATAGCCATTAAGTTTGGCCCCAAAGCCGGAAAACGAATATTTTATTAAAATCACGTTCAGATTTAAAAGTACAAGGCTTCGTGGATTCAATTTCTCTCTTGAATAAACCTTCCGGATGATCCGACTAAATTAATAATTAACATTTCATTAAATTGTATCATTCTATTATGTGCTTGTGGAACCAGGTCAATTAAGGACGTCGCAATGTTAACAATGACAGATATCCTGCTGTGACGGGAATTCGCCGGAATTGTTTGCGTTGCCTTCGTAAGAACATTGCTCAGACCCTGCGGTTTTCCGAAGCTGTAAGTTCCCATGGGATTGCTTTAGCTAATGAGGATATGTAGAAATGTCCCTTAGGCAATATAATTACAAAAAGTTATCAAGATGCCTTTGACTCGAGTTTGTAATCGTTATGCTAAACTCAAAATTTTGCCGAAAAAATACAATCCAAGTAGATATTTCGAAGCTCTGATAGGATGAGATATAATACAAGGAAACAAAAACTCAATAAACAAAGTAAGATAACAAGAAAATTAAGAGTTTAACAGTTTTTTAATTATTTCCTATTTTCAGATAGTTGGTTAGGTCAGTTACTGAGCTGAGCTATGTCAAATAAATGATTTACTTTTTTAACAGCAAAGTAAAGAGCTTGAGAGATCTACAGATCCTCCTGAGGGTTACTCATTCTCTATGAAGTGGATACCTTCCATTGGGAGAAAAAAATGGTGATTCCGATTTATGGAAACATATGGGTATTGGTAATGAGGAAGTTCCTTTGTCAGTTATATGCAAATTACGATAGATAGAAACCTCTGACAATTCATTTATTTTTTCAAAGAAATGTATTTTATACATATAAAAAGATGAACCTATGAAAATTATTGTTAAATCTAGTATATATCAAACTTAATCACTTAGTTATGAGCGTTTTCCGATGACCGCCTCAACAAATTTCCATTGAGTGAATTCTGCAGTATCGCATGAAGGCTGCCGGTCCACCCCAACAATTCGATCAGCTTTAAACAGCCAACTTCACAATCGCCTTGCCAAAAAACATCCTTCGGCTCATGGCTACTGAAGTCAAAGCCCAAGCACCTGCTTAACGGTGTCCCGTTGATGACTAGTCTCGGACACTTCTTGCCCACCAAGAAGGGCATCGAGGCAACAAGCTCGTCGCTGAGGGAAGAACCAAGGATTATCAGGAGGTCGCACTTCTTCATGTCTTCGGCCATGTTGTGGCAGAACAACTGTGGAAGTGCTTCGCCGTAAAAGAAAAAATCCGGCTTTACAATACCTCCGCAATTACATTTCGGTGTTCGGCCAACCTTTATTGTACTCTTCACCCAATGAGAAGATGATTCATTATTGCACAGGAGACAAACGAACCTGTGAAAAATAGAATTATATGAGTAGTAATAATCTAAAATAGCCATCCACACATATAGAAATACTAGGTGCCACAAGTTCAAACAAAAAATGACAAAAGTCGGCCAAGTGAGTTAAGCAGATTGAAAAAATTCACACTCAGACCAGATCCATGGCAGTGAGTTTGAATTCCAGTCCTGGGATTTTATGTTTATTTTACAAACACAGGGTCTAGAAAAAGAAAATGGTACCCAGATAAGGTTATAGGTATAGACCAAATTACTGTGAAGCAATAAGCATACCATAAAAAAGTGTTATAAAAAAAGAAAAATATGTAATACAAAAAACTACAGTAAACAAAAAAATTGAGTTTAAAGCTGTGTACAATAAAAATGTACAAAATTGTATGGTAAAAATTATTAAAATTTAATTTAACTGAAGAAGAACGCCAAGAACAATTTTGAGAAACAAAGAGAAATATAGGATACAACATTTGTACAACAATGAGAGATTGAGTGAAGTTGAACAATTATACAATTTTATCATAGGGGTCGGTCCGCTGCTAGGTGGAACTCTGTTACTATATACAAATGTTTTAAATTTTATTGATTGCCTAGGAAAGTTTATATGTTTTAGGATACATTTTGAAGTTGTTTTTTAAAAGTAGAAAAAAAGGATTCTTGTGTTAACCCACCAGTATTTTTAATACTACTGCAAAATAGTGTTCTATTTTCAAAAATTATGTATTCTTACGATGATTAAATTTTATTAAAATTATTATTGCTTTAATTTGCTACATTTTATAATTGCTATCGCTTTTGAGATATGCAGGTAATAGTAAATTTTTCCTGAAGCAGTTAATAACTTGAATTACATTTAGTGCCCGACTTCCACTGAATTAAAAAGCCTTGAAGAATCATATGCTACTTGAGGGAACGTTGAGAGCAAAAGTTAACAGCTTTGATTTAATAAAGGCACGAATAATTAAAATTACAGCAAGAGCATGATCATAAACTAAAAGGATTCATAGCGTTTTGTTCATCTCTGAAGTAATCGAAAGAATGAAAGTCAATAAATAGTAAATTTTAAAATTTTGTCAAATAATCATTTTGAAGTGTATTGAATTGAAGTAGTAATAATTCTAACGGTTACAAAGTTTACAATTAAATTCAAAGTTGTTAGTTACCACGTATTCCGCTCGATTGCACCAGTGAGGTGAATAAAGAGATAAGATGTAAGTATTCTGAATGTGTAGCTAACAGTTCTACAACTTTTACAAATTCCTTATAGTTGAGACCAAATAACATTTTCAGAAAAGACAGAGATTGTGATGCTTAGCAATAAAAGAATGAGTGCTTACTGCTGTTAAAATAGTTATCTTAGCACAATTTAAGCAGTACTAACATGGAGCACCTATTCACTTATTCTATCATTTTTAATTCCAGCTGTCTATGTTTGGCTATAATCAAAACTTCAATTCCAACAGGATCATAGCTCAATTAAAACATTTCTTCATACTCAGTTCAATAATGCATTAATTATGGGTTTCAAATTCCATCCTCTAATTGGTTCCAGACATAAAAACATGTACATTCCTTATCTAAGGCTAAATAAGCTGTTTTTGATACACGTAACTTTGCTCAAATGTTTCAAATAAATCCAATAAAAAGTAATACAGAAACAAAGGAAGATATACAATTATACAACAATAAGTACATACAAGAAGTTCAATAAGTACACTATCCTTATTAACCTCCATATCAAACAAGACAACATTTGGTATTTTCTAAAACCTATTATCATAAGATTTATAATAAGTCTCCAGGTATTCAGAGAAAGATATTATTTATTAAGTTCTATTAATAAGAACAGTAAATGATGCAGTAGAAGCTATTTTTAAAATTTAGCAATAGCATCCTCCTCAGGGTTTCACATATAAATTTTTCTCTTTTATTCCTTAGGACTCCTCACAATAAGGGATGCAATAAAATATTTACCTTGATTTCACCTCATCGGTTCTTTAAAGAATTAATAAGACTAGTAAAAGAGAAAAAAAACCAGAAAACTTAATTAAATCAATTTTCTACAAAAAAATAAATCCACAACTTCCTATTAAATTCATCTACTCAATATATCTTCAATCAAATGAAGATCGCTTTAATTATAATAACATATAAATTTATCATTATTTAGATAACCATGTTATGAGCAACAATTATCCTAGGCTAAATGTAAGAAACTCATTCTACATAACGCCTATTTGCTTAATTGAGAGCATACCCAGTAGTTAAATGTGATCTCAGTCAAATCACCACCATGCACATAGATTGTAGAAACAGTATAGTCTCTAACATGTACTCAATTGAAGACCCTTTATGGGTAGTTGTGGCAAAGATTTTTTTTTTAATGTAAGAAAAGTCCTGCTCCTGATAAACTTCCACTAATAGTTTTAAAATTCCCTTCAAATACTAATGGATGAAGTGCAAATTCAAAGCCTATTTTTCAGTATCCAACAATAGCTTAAATTCTTAGGTTGAATTCTTAGAAAAATTCAACCTATTGTTGAATTGTCACCCAAAACATGGTTTGAACAAAAGAAGCTATACAATTATAACTTTTCAGTTTTTTTATGATGATATCATAAAATAATTTGCTGCTCATCAGCTCGGTGATGCTATTACTCTATATTTTTCATTAAATCATCTCATCAAGGTATTCATGATCTTCTTGTCAAAATTTATTTTAACAATAAGCATTACACTTAGCATCTCCACCTTATTTCCTAATCGGTAATGCATATCGAAAATACTTAAAATTATTATGCCAACTAATGATTGTAAATAACTTCAGAACTTATGCGATCCCCATTAAATATACATTAACCATAATAAATGGAAAATAGTATTATTTTTTAACAATATAGTAAAAAAATGTTTTTACATGATCTTTATTTTAAATACTTTTATCTTCACATTAAACTAGATAACATTTTGTTTTATCTTAGATCTATAACCAAAAGAATTATACTTATTTTTTAGGTATACCAACAATGATGTAGTGTTAACTTTTACCAGAGGATGTATACTTTTTCATTATAGTTAATCGCAACCAAAAAAGAAACGGTACAACATCATGACAGTATCTATTGACTTTTAAATTATTATATTGCTTGTTTTTTTTCAAATATTATATGATCTGTTATATTTGAAAGCCGTGCAAATCCAATTGGATCTTAAAAAAATCCTTTATTATCTATTTTAATGATTATTATTTCATAATAAAATTTGAACGGTTTAAAATGATTAAAACAACACTTTTTGGTAAGTGACTATGGTAACTATATTGTATATATCTCATGATCAGAATTGAAGTAATTATGTTTCATATAAAAAATTTTAATTTAGGCATGTATTTATATTTTATTGTATATGAATAGGTTTCCCCTATAAAAATAAGTAAAATAATAAGATACTGCTATCAACATCTTTGATTTCTACATCATCTTTAGGGTGTCCTATTTACCTGTCATTTAAAATATTATTTTAATAATATTTAATAATAATAATTAAATATTATAATATTTAATAATAATAATTAAATATTATAATATTTAATTATAATAATTAAATATTATAATATTCAATAATAATAATAATAACAATAATTATTTATATCCATTCCTTTGTCCCTCTACATTATTAAGTAATCTCTATTACAGTATGTCATTTATTGATGGTTTTAATAAATCTTAATTTATTATTGCTAAAGTATTCAGTTTGGTTATGTCAAGATCTGTTTAGCTTAAGGTATGTCAACTTCTTTTACTAGTTGAAAAGTTTATAATTATTTACTAAACTTAAATTAAATTAGCAGTTACTTTTCAATCACTACAGTGATCGCTAATGATGATATCATTAAAAGATATGATATCATGAGATTTATAAGTAGATTATTGAAGCAATATATTTATTATAAAAAAATGGAATATTTAAATTCATATATTTCTTTATTTTCTTGTTAATTTTTTTCCTCATAGACCATAAAATCTTTACCCGTACAATGTGATTTAATTACACATTTTAATAACTTATGAAATGGTTCAAGAAAGGGTTCACCCACCCTCACATTGCTGTGAACCCAGACTGCCCATAGATCCATAATATATCTGTAGCCCCAGTGAATAAGTAGTAAGTCTAGTATTGTCTAGAGTGAGTTAATTGTATTGAAGGAAATGTAATCGTCTTGTTCTCGTAGTTTTTGACTCGAAATGAAATTGTAATATAAGCAATAGCTTGATTTCAGACCAAGACTTGACCTAGCCACTTATTTACAAGCTTTTAGGCATACTATTAATAAGATTTGCTGCATAATGTTAGTACTATCCATAGCAATCTTCTTAGTTTCTAATTAGAATTTCAGGCTTAATAAGTTTTTGGACTGTTATTCTTCTTCTCAAGTTCCTCCACTACATGTAATGTAGGATTAAAATAATGGCCAGAAGCCAATCATCAGGGATTTCCATATATTTGGTATGAGAAGATAGAAAAAGATTCAATTGAATATTTTGCCAACATCATTATAGTTTTCAGGTTAGGGATAAATTATATCCGTATTTTTCCTGTATATCGCACAAATATTTATTATATTTCAAGCCAAGGCCTGGCATGATCCTTTACTCACTTCGAAAATAACATGATTCCCCTTCCTTAAATACAAGAAAATCATTTTGAATAAAAATCGACTCAACCATTTCTTCACCGGGGCAGTAGATATATTCTTGTTATATATATACAAATATTAAATAATGATAGGACAAACCTACTAAAAGTTCCATAAATTTGACCGAGTTTGTCATCATCAACTCCTGCATGCTTCTCCAGATCGTCTCCGTTCTGGGTGTAGTTCTTCAGAAGGACGTTCTTCTTTTGTAGAAGAGTTATGAAGTAGTGACAGAGCGTTGGTTTGAAGTTACCACTGAGAAAAGGACGCATCAAGCTGTAGTGCGCTCTGGGATTCTTAAGAAAAAATCTTATTTCGAACATGGCGTGGGGATATGCTACACTGTCAGGGTCTAATCTGTAGTACAATCCGGACCGCGGCGTCCTCATATCTGGCATACCACTGTTTGTAGATACTCCAGCACCTGAGAGCACCACTATATTCTTGCAGGGTTTTTCTAAAATGTATTTCGCAACACCTTCTATCGTCGACTCTGATAGAAGTATTTCAATTGGTTTATCTGACTTCTTTTTATTCACAGGTTTAATGTCAAGTATTGAATTGGTATCTGATTCAATCAGCAGAAACTCCTCATCACTAACATTCATTTTTAATGATGGAAGGTTTTATTTATAATGAGAGTTATGAAATGCAAATGTCATGTGTTATCGCATTCATATGATTGATAACACTACATACAACATAAAAATACATTCAATCACGTCTTTAACACAAGAGAGCTTGATGGGGAGCTCACAGATGCACATGCATTTCCAGATATGCCAATCATATAATATTTGTATTACTAGAGTGTTAGAATTTAATTTTGATTCGAAACGAATCAAATTCATTTCTTAGAATATTATCAATAATTTTTCCCAGGTGTGTAAGCAATATCGGCTCCAAGCACCTAGGGCGATATATCGTCGACTCTCTAAAAAAGCATTTTGCGCACTCATTAGGTGGTTGTAGGTATTTATAACATAATAATACACTAATGTATTTTTAAATGGTGTTTATACATTCTTTTTCATACGGCGCAATGGTTCCTGGAGGGCCTTGGCCTCCTCAACAATTTTCCTCCACTTTGACCGATCTTCCGCGGCTCTTTTACATGTTCTTAGCCCAGTAGCTTAACATCGCTTGCACATCGTCCAGCCATTGCAGTCTAGTCTTGCCTCTACCTTTTTATCTTCTGTAATAACAAGTAGCATCTCATAACTCTGTAATCTATACATACATCATACATATTATAGACATTTCTGAGAAACGATGGCAAATTTAGTTGACTGCAAATATTATTGTTGAATGAATTTGTATTTCTTGGACACTGAGGAACTTTAGTATATCGTTATTCCTTGTGGCACGATTTGTTTTATATATGATCTTTAAGTTATAACTGAAACCAAAACAAGAATAGTAAATTTTAGGCCTGAAGTTGGCCTTTTAATCCAAAATAGCATTTATGTAGTCCTAAATATCATAAGAAACTTAGTGGTGAGTGGAAAAACCGCTACAGTAGATGACCAAGGAGTCATCGCCCAACGTCCGCTATAACAATCAATAGGGTACACTTAGTATTCCGACAATGGGAGTATCGATAACGGTTTTAACCGTGGGTGGCCCTGGGTAGCTTCCGCATCAACTCAATTTATATTGCAATAAATGGTTGTATAAAGAACATTATGCATATAATTTTAAATTACTGACTGATTCTGCATAGAACCTGTTAATAAGTTTCTTTTTTTTTACATTGCTTACATTTGAGAAATATTATAATACAGACTATTAGATTATTATATTATTTCTGTTAGTCACAGTTTTTCGCAAGATCTATTCAATTTTCATTCTGCGGGCAAATTTATAATAGTAAATAGGAAGAGCCGGAAGAGGCCATTGGCATCCTCATCAGCTCGGAGCCGAACCTTACCTTACCGTTACACGTTACACCTTAGATCAGCTATAACAGCCCACTATCAGATTGCTTCACTGACCAAATATAATTGCTAACTGTTTTAATTTCCCCTAGGAAATAATTTCGACTGATGCTCGAAAAAACCCTGTTAGAATTCCAACTTTATATTTGAGATTTTAAGTTTCTAGAAATTAAATTTTATTGCTAATATAATTACACGAAAACATATAAAAGAAGGTTTTTCTATTTTAATTTTTAAAAATATATACTAATAAACCCATAATAATAAAATTTATGAAACTTTTACGAACCTCCCCAACTTCTCTCTTTCATTCTCTTGCCGATCTATTTTTTAAAATTCTATTTTTTGTATTTTTTGTGTTGGTGCTGAGACTGAGACTGAGACTGGAACTTCCATACTAGAGCCTTCTAGTAATACCTTGTGACGCTTGTGAGAGAGAAAGAACAAATCTGACGTGGTTAGGAATCTGCCCTTGAGTTTTTATGGTTACCGTCTGGACTAGGGATGTTTTGTTAGGGGGTGTAAAAAAGGCAACTGGAATAATAATGCGTCCTTTGCCTAAGCTATGTCTGCCTTCGTTATCTTCACGTTCCTGGAGTTAAGTTGAATCACTTATTTAATTAAAAAAATAAATAACATATTTATTTACCCCGAGTATTTCAAGATTAAGTAGCCATACTGACAATTTGAACTAACGACCTCAAAAGAAGAAAATAATTTCCTATGGAGGTATGTTCGCAAACGCTTTGTTTTGGAGATATTCACAACTAAAGATTTTCATTGTTATGAGTTATTTAAGAATAGTAAATAAATAAAACTTATTTTTTTATTTTTGAAGAGAAAAGATATGGCCAGGTCCGGGATTCGAACCCGGGTTTCCCACATTTCCGTTGTGGTGCTCTACCAACTGAGCTATTTCTTGCCCTTGTATACATCGCATATTGCAAGAACACGGGGATATGGGATCAGTGAAGAGATTGGATATGTTCAGTTGGATAGCTCAGTTGGTATAGCACCACAACGGAAATGTGGGAGACCCGGGTTCGAATCCCGGCCCTAAGCATATCTTTTCTCTTCAAAAATTAAAACATTTAAAATTATAAGAATTAATAAAAAAATAAAATAAAATAAATTAAATCTTATTTTATTTGTTTATTTAATTTGTAAGTGATATCTTTGAGCTTTAAGACAGACTCGGCATCCTTCTTCAACAGCAGGAGTGGCAGAATGGTACTGGAAATGTGTCATTGTCTCCTAACTTGACACCACTGGATTTTTTGTTTAGTAACATTAAATGAAAATTTTTAAGTGTGAATGTTCCCTAAACAAAGCTTTTGTGGAAATACATCCATAGGAAATTGTTTTCTTGTTATGAGGCCCTTAGTTAAAATTTTCAGTTCGATTTATTAACACTGAACACACTGTATATCTTTAGTTATTTTCTCTATGAAGGTTTATAATGAAGCGATAATCCAAAAATCTGACGCGATTTATATAACTTTCACTTACTAAGCTATATAAAATTGTTATTGGTTCAGCCAGACAACCTGATCGACGGGTCATGACTTCTTCCAGCAACAATTTTCAACTTTCTGGATTCTGTTCTGCCGCCATCCTAATCCTTACTCTGATGGATCTTAGGACCTGCGAAACAATCATGTCTGTTCTTTTATTCTTTTGTTGAGGATTGAAATATGAGGCGAGGTGTCTTACCCACCTTAACCGTCCCGCTTTAAGGATTGCAATTAAAGCTCGCTCATTATAGAGGCTATTAGTGTGGACTATTTTAGTTTTGGTATAGGACAGGTGTGTGTGTGAGGTGGTGTGCATATCATTTTTTCACAACATACAAAAAACTCTATCAAGCAAACCATGATGAGGGTTTTACGCCTTTAAACACCAACAAACAATGACTGCTTATAGCCGTCACTCAAAATTTGCTCTATGACAAAACATAATACATTAACCTATCTACTGAAACTACTGAAAACGAAGTATAAATTAAACCCACATTAAAAAAGCTTCAAATATTTCAAAGCTCTTAGGACAGTTACTAAAGCTCCTTGGTACATAAGCATCATAACTTCACAAATGCTTAAAAATTCCAACACTCAAAGATTATATCTACAGCACTGTTTAATAAGTTTAAGTTGAACCTAGTTGAATAACACTGTTACACTTCCCTAATAACAAGAATCTCATTTTGGACAAAATTCGACTTAACCACTTATTCACTAGGGCTGTAGAAATATAGACATACTACAGATGATTTCAGAGCAGGCTTCCTAACAGTATAAGTTCAGGAAATGGATCAGGAACTCAGGAAAAACGTAGTTGACTGCATTTGTAGAAAGTTGTAATACAGCCATATCAGAGACCTCCTAGGATGAATTAATACAAGTTTAAATAAGAGCCATTGGATGTGCAGTTCATTTTATTCCTCAGGATTATAACACTTGTCAGTTGCATGCAACTATATTTTAATTAATATATATTCAATAATTTTTATTAACCTCTGATACTTTTAAAAAAAGAGATAAAGTGAAAAACAATTCGAAATTACATCTGCAGTTTACATATTTTCTGCTGGCTGAGCCAGAGTATACTTTCATACCATACAGTATGATAAACATACATTAACCAATATTTATAATGAAAACTTGTTTAGCCACGTTTAGGAACCTTTGGTAGGGGATAAACTTGGGGGTTCACGTCAGGGACATGCTCGAGACTGGTGACACATAGCATCCAGTGCATGAGTTATACAATTTCTTTTAATCAATTTTAGTTTAAAGGTTAGAATTCTACAGACATAAGAATAATTATATTTATCTAAAAAGTCATTTAATAGTTGTGTGATTGGTACTAATAATAACTTAAAACATCAATAACTTATTGAGCTAATTATTTTAATAAATATTATCAATTATTATTTCAATTAAATTATTGATATGTTGATTGAGCTTGTGGAGCCCATCATATGTTTTGAATAATAAATAAACTACTTAAAAATGTGCACAATTATTCTTTGGAGTGTCAATACATGTGAAAACCAGACTAATGGAAGAACACAGTTATTCCAATTCTTGGTTATTCACTTCTGCCAGGAATCCTTATGACTGTCTATTTAAATTATGTTTTCTTTTGTTTCTTGGGTAAATCATTTTTTAGCAGTGTATAAATATTTTTGTAAATTGATTTTATATCTAATTCTGCTACTTAATTACTTGAAATCAGCCTTCTCACATGAGCTACTATCAATTCATCATATGAAAAAAAAAATGAAAACAATTAGCATTAATAGTTTTTTCAAAACAGCATAGTGAAAGTAAAATTTTCAATATAGAAATAGAATAACCCAACATAGAACTTGTGATATGAGAACACTAAAGTATATGCAGTAGAATAACGTTATTGTTGATTTGAGCATACCATGTCACATAATTTAGTACGGAGCTTTTATGATATGGTAACTACTTTTTTAACTTATAGTAAAATATCAAACAATAATCTTTTATGAAAAATATTAATTAAACAAATAAGACTGAATACCCTCGCACTCAACAGTATTATTAATTTTTTCATTTCTTATCTTAATATCAAAAAAAGGTAGCATTATTGGTCATTATAAACGGCGACCAATGTGGAGCCTAGAAGTAAATAAAAAAGCTAATAAAAGAAAACATAAAGGCTAAGATAGATTAGGTTAAATGTTAACTAACAACTTATTGGGTTTTTATGTTGTTAAAATCTAATCTTGGTAATAGTTGTTAATGAATTGAATTATTAAAGTCTTTATTGTTTTGTTGTTAATGATATAACAATATTTTGGTTGGTACCGCACACAAAAACATATGCTCAACAAAAAAAAAAAATCTAAAAACACACATTTACATAAGTAACCTTGTTGTGTATATATAAAGAAGAACAACTGAACATAATTTAATTAAACTATTTATTTTTATTTTATGTTGATAAAAACATGTGTCAAAACAATATCCTAAACAATTATCAAACATTCCATAACCATTCAATAACATTTAATAAGTGCATTATCTATATAAATTAAAAATTCCACATGCTATAATAAATAAATAAACATAAGTAAAGTATCAGAACCAAAATGATTGAATTAAACACTAACACAATAATTAAATAATTATAAACAAAATCATGCATATCCATGACATATGCATTGCAAAGTTTAAATGTGGGCCCACTATTTAATTACCCATTTCAAAAACACCTAAAAACAAAGGAAAGATCATTTGTTACAATAGTTTTTTTTTTACCCTATTTACCAGCTGTTAACTCATTAGTAAAACCCAATGAGTTAAAACATTTTTAAGTTACAATGAAATATGAATGATCAAAAATTAACCAGCTTTTATTGCCATACTTTTACATTACCTACACTCATACCGAGACAATCGCAGGCACAAACATACATACCTAAACATTAATAAATAAAGTGTATCCAATGAGAGTGACTTGACCATTTTAAATATTAAGATTCTTTTATAATTGAGGAGTTTAATACCATATTTCTGTCCTTCCGCAGGGACGTAAAATGGCAGTGCTGTGCTTGTGCAATTTCAGGATAGGCAAAAATAATCTAATACTAATTCCAATTCTATAGCCAAAAATACTGTAGCATTGACCAATTAGCCAAAGTAGCATAAAGTGATGTTAAAAATATAAACAATTGAAACATCTGTCAGATAGAATATCAAAAATATAAGTAAAATATTAATTATAAAAAATATGATACAATATTTATAAAAACAAAATATTTATTTATATTCAAATCAGGATTTTTTGGCTTTTGAAACTTAATATATCAGGTTAGTGGTATAAAGAATTTTGTTTTGACCTTGTTTATTTTATGTAACCACCCTTAATATTTCTTCCTTTATATGTATATATATGTATATGTATATATCTATATATTGCTGAAGTAATTCCTCTTATGTATATATTGTAATATAGACAGATAACACTGTAGTGGCAGTTGAGATCATGTTGGCTGAGCACCACAGTGTCTTGGTAACAACAGCCATTAGTGTTGAGTCTCTCTGTTAGCGTCGGTTTGTTGTGTGGACTGCATCTGCCATTTTGTGTGAAGTGTCTTGTCAAGTGTTTATATCATAATAAATTCTGTGCTTGTATCGTTATAACTCGTACTGTTGTTTCCCTGCACTCTATTACCTTTTACTCTTTATTTAACTGGTTATGGGCCCAGTGTAGGATTATGTGTACAAGTTATGTTTTGTTGACGGTAGAGCCGGATTTTTGGAATGGATATAAGTTTTTGGGACAGACACTGGTGGTTAGTTATTTGTTTGGAAATAACTTTTTGGACACACGTTTTCGGTCAGTCAGTTTTGTGAAACTATAGTGATTTGTTTGGTACAGTGTTACGCCATTTTGTTTAAGTTAGACGCTTACGGTCCGTGTTACAATGGCAAGTTTAAGTGTTCCGAATGTTACAGTTGAACAATTTGATGGGTACAACTTTAGTATCTGGCACTCAAGAATTAAATTATTGTTGGCCGCTTGGGGCTTACTTAGATTTTTAAATGAAGAGGCCCCCACGACGGAGGAGGAACTTAAAATTTTTATAGTTCAGGATGCAAAGGCCAAACTTATTATTGCTAGTAGTCTTGCGAACAATATTTATTCCACTATTAAAGAGAAGGAGACTGCAAAGGAATTAATGGAAGCCCTATTAGCAACCTATGAAAAACGAGGTATGATGTTCCAGATGATTAAAATCCCGCTGCATGGCAGATTCATATTTAATTTGTTAGTAACTGGAGATGAATTTTTTAAGATCTAGGACTCACCTGGAGCACACCCAACCTTTACAAAGTGGGAGGGCGTTGAGCGTGATGTAAGACAGATTACCTCACTACAACACCGTTGTCCATGAAACAATACAGCCTCTACCATGTACTGAACCTCACACCTTTTAGGGGTTGTAGTGGTGTTGGTGTGTGTGAAATTTACACTTGTAACGGGCTGATAAAACTTTTATTTATATATATATATATATATATATATATATATATATATATATATAGTTAGTTAATGTCTATTAATTACAGCTTTAGTTCAATGCTAAAAATATTAGAAAATTCATTTTTAAATAAGGAAATTAATCTATGTTAAGAAATTGTACTCTAATCTTTGTGATCAAAAAGAAGTATATCATTAGAAGTGAAAAGTTTATTTTTAGTTTTACGTTTTATAGAAAATGATTAGCATTTATTTGCTTGTTCTCATTAATAGGTTTTAAAACAGACTTTAAGTTGTAATGATTTTGTTCATTAATATGTAGGTATATGTTAATCTATGCCAAATAAGATTTGCGAAGTTTATTTCTTTTTGTGACTAATTACATAAATTTCCTTTGTATATGGTTTTGGTTAAAGGCATTGTAGGTCCTTAACATTTAGTTTTGATAATATTTTATTAAAAGTTAATTCTTACTACCTCTCCCAGCTCCCTTCCCGTAGGTAACACACTATGTACTTATTTTTAGTGTGCCTCTATATAATTGTATTTTTTACCTCTAATGAAAGATGATTTTTGACCCACACTGAAGAAGAGTAGTATTTTCTAAACGAACAAAACTTGTATTGTTTTTTGTATACACTATCTAGAGTTCATTTTACTTTCCCAATAATATATAGATAGGATGAAAGCTGGGTCGAATAACATGCATATAAAATATTAGTAATTTTGTGAAGATTACCAAAATAAATTATAAAATTTTGCTATTTCAATTGAGAAATGCCTTTCTTATATGTGAGCATGAAGTATTTAAAATATTTACAGAAGGAAAGGCAATAAGGAAAAGATAATAATTTAGAATGCCCTTAAGCAGTAGTAAGTAACTTAACCAAAACCCAAAAGACAAATTGTAAAAAGATGAGATATGGAGATAAAAAATACACTGTACATAATTTTTTTATTTTGTTGAGTGTTTACAATGATAAATATTTACAAAGTTATATTATGATTATTTAAACGACTAAGTACATATCTTGATCAATTTTAACAGTAATTGAAAAAAATAAATAAACAAGAGAAATAAAATTATATCACAAATAATTTTGGCTAACGCATTATTTTTTAAATGAAAATTTGTAAATTATTTTATTATTACAAGGCATTCCAATTACTACTTGTAGTTTTTTTTTGCATCTTACTTTTATTTTTTTGTAGTTGATTATTTAAAATTGTTATAATAAATTATAAATTTAACCATTTTTTTGTTAATAAAAGAAGAAAAAAATAATTACATAACCATGTATAATATGTCATTAATAATCTACACCATATCTTGACCATTTTAAGTTATTCGGAATTTCCACCATGTGCCCTTTTACAAAAATTTGTAATATTATCACAAAAAAAGATACGCATTTAATATTTTGTTCTTATTTACACATAGGTTCATTCATTTAGAATATTTATATATACATAAGGAAAAGATCCCGAAATTATAAAATATATAAGTGGACAGTACACTTAAACATGTATTTACATAAATTTATTAATGTTAGATTTATAAAGAATCATGAAGCTTGACCAGATCGAGGAATCGGCCGAGGTTTCTTCCAGTTTCATGAGATGAATTCTCTGGAAGTGATATATTTTCTTCTTCCAAGGTGATGAGTTAGATGAACCATGTAGTTAGGAGAAGCACCAACAGATGGCAGGACATTACAGGTCTGCTAACAGAGCTGTAGCGAGATCTGTCCATCGTGCCCTCATACAAGCTCCCAGACTTAACTACCCCTCCTGTAGAGAAAAGTGGTTTTATTACGTACAAGTACATACATTTTATTAAATACCTACATTTAAAATTATTATCAGATTAATAGATTGTTTCAACTGTGGTAACTGGTTCATATTATTCTAGGGCAATTATGCAACGAATTTAACTATTTTTAAAAACATATTCTCGCCGTTTCAACATTTACTAGACAAACGCTCTAAACTCCTAATTAATTACAAACGAATCATATATCCATCTGGACTTACTGAATAGAGCTTTAGGAGCTCCACCAAGCCATCGGATTCCTCTCATATTCAATCCTTACAATCCAAAATCCTTCGTAAATTTCTCAATTCTCTTTACTTTGTCATTAGGTAATCCATAATGACCTAAATGTCCCTTTGGTTAGTGATTTGGCCCGAATCCGATATTAATCTTTTCCTGACAAACTTTATTTCCACTCAAACCCACTAGTTTCAAACCTGGCAACCTCTTCAATTCCTGATAATCCTCCGAGGGTTCTGAAAAGAAGGCCTCGTGACCTAAGCTGAATTACTTATTCGAGTAATACCATTGGGTAGTTTCTGTACTTGCCTTAATCTCGGTACATTATTTATCTTCCATTATATTTACTTGATATATTCGATTATACAGTTGTATATTTCAATGAATACATTTAAAAACACATATTCCATCTGTAATATCAATATAATCGTAGATAATGTCAAACATCCTACCTCTAAATTAACCGAGTTGTTGGCTAAATGCTATGCTATTTTAACAATTATTATTTTTATAAAACGATTAATAATTTAAATTCCGATGTAATGTAAAATTTATACAAATCAAGTAAAGAAAATTATCCATTTTTTTTACAAATGAAATATGAGCTTTGATTAACTTATAAGGCTAATCGACCATGCCAAAGAGTTTTATCAAACTTCATTCGGCTATTTCGTGTAGCTTTAAATAGCTGAATTATTCATTGAATATTTGTCTTTACATTCGATCTACGGTGAATCAGTCGGATTCAAAAGATACATTTGATCAGATAATGATTGCAATCTATACTTCCACATGTTTTCCAGTCAAGTATAGAAAAAATAAATAGAAAAGAGAGGATTTAGTGGGCAGTAGGTGAATGGGAGGGTAAACAAAACACCAATCATTCCGTAGAGTGACGCACTAATTGCCAGGCCAGAACATGTGTCACCTCCCCCACTTCTAAAATAAATCTGGATTCTTTTTTTTTTCCCCCAATGTCACTTGTCTCCCAGCGCTAATTACAGAGTGTTTCCCTCTGGCTATTCCAGGGCTGCTAGCCAATCCCTATCTTCATGCCCTTCCTAATTCGAGAAATAATTCAGTTGAACTTTCGAAAATTCAGTAGGTTTATTTGTTGGATATCATGGACTGCTTTCATTCTACCGTGTCTCTTTTATTTATTACTTTAATGACTACTAAGTAGTTAAAGTCTAAAGTAATTATTTTTTTTATCAGAATATTTTTTGGGTAACTGCAGATCGGGATTTAGTCAACATTTTAGTTAACAAAGCATTAGCTAAAGATTTTTTTAAAATCTAACTTCCTCGTTTTTTTTTCCTCTATGGGTCATTTCCTCATGAATAAAATCGCAAAATACTTCAACAATTATTTTCTTTTTAATCCTAACTTTTTTTCCCCAGGTATCGCCGAATCATCCATACGTGCAACGTGCCCCGCCCATCGAAGTCGTCCTATCTTGGTGAACTTGACCAAGTCTGTATCCTTATAAAGGGCGGTTAGTTCAGCATTTCTCCTTCTTCTCCAAATTCCATTCTCTCTAACAGGGCCAAAAATCCTTCTCAAGATCAGTCTCTCGAAGATAAGAAGTCTACTTTCATTTTGCTTCTTAAAGGCCCACGCTTCCGATCCATAAGTTAAAACAGGGCGGACCATGGTTTTGTAGATAGTGATCTTGGTCCTGTTAGAGAGGAATCTGCTTCCAAAATCCTTCACGAGGCCGAAGTAGCACCGCCTCGCCGCTGCTATCCTCCTGTTGACTTCTCAAGAGATGTCGTTTCCAGAGTTGATCTCAGACACGAAGTAGACAAAGCTGCTTACCTTTTCGAAATTATATGGTCCAGCCTCAAAGGTACAGGTTCCTAGTTCATCTCCGCCGACTCTCATATACTTGGTCTTAGCTTCATTAATGTGCAAGTTTCTTTGCTGCATCTTCTATGGACAAAAATGCTTCTCGTAATGCACGTTCCGATCTGGCGGCAATATCAAAATCGTCAGCATACCCCAGAAGCTGAACTGTACTGTTAAGAAGGGTAGCGTTGAGTTGGATTCCGGACATACCTACTACTTTCTCCGCAGCGAAGTTAAAAAGAAGACAGGCAAGAGCATCCCCCTGTCTTACTCCGCAGTTAGTATTGAAGTCCTCCGACAGATCACTCCCTACTCGTACTGCGCACTTTGACCCCGACATCATTTTCACGTGGCGTATAAATTTAGTTGGGACGTTCATTTCCTCTGAAAGTCGTTTACTAACCATTAAAAAAATTTTAAAAGCTTGAAACTTTTTTATTTTAGCTCACATAATTATTCCCATAAAACTTCTAGTTCAAGTATGATACAACACAAAATGTGACTTTATTAAAAAAAAAACTTGTTAGAAATGGAATATCAGATATACCATTCTTGAATTAAAGAGCTTTCAAGCAATTAAATTGCTACTTAAGCCTTAACTAAAATGCTATTTTTTTTGGATATTGTTTTTGTGAAGGAACGATATCACATTTCTGAACAGATTATTAAAATTTGAAATAATGATGTTCAAAAATATACAGCAGGATTTTTTTCTGGGGGGGGCACAACGGGCAGGCGGGCAAAAATCAACAATAACTAACAAATTAACATGTCGTATTTATAGAAAGGTTTCAAAGGTTTATTAAAATATCTAAGCAATAGTTTCACTCATGTTATTTCTGTTATTTTATTCATATATTTTAACAACTATCATCACATGATTTGCCAATAAGTATGTACTGTACTGGATTCTCAACAGTACACAAAAAACCGTCTCGGGGGGGGGGCACGTGCCTGTAAATTATTTATCAGACGGATTCGTTAGGATATAAACCTTTTCTTGAAAGATAACTGTTTAAACATTCATAAATTATAAGGTTCATTATATTAACTGATCGATTATATTTTTTAAGGTTTGGAAACGTGTTATTAGAATACTCCGATCCCATACTAATTACAGTTATTTTCTAGTAATTATAAAATAAATAAAACATTTACTCTTAAGTTTCTTCTCCAGAATCAGATCTTTTGACGCTGCCAGATGTTTAAACCAATAATAAGTCATAAAAAGATTCAACCCAGTTGCAAATCTCATCCTTTGGGTACTGTCGACTGATCTACAATAGCTTACTATAATTAAACTTCATCTACAATAGCTTACTATAATTAAACTTCAGAAATATCGCTTGATTTTTCGATTAAAAAAATAAGAAAGCTTCGGACGAACATTGACTTTATGATATGAGGATAAGGATGCCAATACCAGGTAAAGCCTCTTACAGGGCAAGTCACTTAACAAGATGTTTTATATAGGGCCATCTTCCTGCAATTGGTAGATATCTCGCCTGAGAAGATAATACTGAGAAAGCTGGATAGTTATATCATCGAACTTCAGAACCAGTCGATAGCTGGATAGTTTATCTATTTTACTTTTCCACTTAAGAAATGTTCAGTGAATTAGTGGTAATGTCGTGAAATTCATTTTGGATAGACCCTAATTTAATGATTATATTTAGCGGCCGGAGATGCTTCCTATGGGGTGTAGGATTCTCCTGGGGATCACTCAGCTTCTATAAAGTGGGTACTCAAAATAAAAGGGAAAATCCAAGAAACAGTACAGTCTCTACCATGTACTGAACCAAATACCTTCCATGGGTTGTTATTTATGTTTGATAAATTCTAGCCTGTTTACTGGTGCTGAAGCATTGCTTTTTTTTTCCATCCACGTAGGCAACCTATTGTTTCGATTAATCAAAATGATAATGAATACTAACCCTATCCGAATACCCACATTTATTAGAGACCTAAATAAAATAACTGTTAATTAATTTAATAAATGGATTTATAAAATTTAAAAAAAACAGCATAATTAATAAAGTTGATTCCTTTCATAAAGAAACAAAAACTCAAGTTTCAAACGGAAAATAATACGGTATCACCGGGAAGCTGGCAAATTATAAATGGGAGAAGTTTTTGAGAAGATTCATTATATTATATGAATAGTGACAAAGGGTGGGGTTGTGAAATTAATAATAAAATACGTATAACAAAGGACCTTCTTTAGTGGGATAATATATATATATATATATATATATATATATATATATATATATATATATATATATATATATATATATATATTACACTGTATTCCTACATGATGCAGTAGTTATAGGAACCCGGTAATGTTAGAACAATATTGCCTAATTGTTATGTAGATAGATTATTAATTGATATTGATGCAATAATATCTTCACTAATAATTAATTTATAACAGACCTTGAATATTTCTAACCATCCGAAGATTAATTGAATTTTTAGTGTGGAATAATATTCTTGTTTTTTTTTTAGACATTCTTCTACACAAAATACGAATTTCATGTAAATCTATTTTTATTTTTTAAAAGTAAATTTAATGAAATATAACGATTTAAATATTGAATTTATGTCGATGTTACAGCATTATAATTTTGCTGGATAATGTTCAAAATGCTATCTCGAGATATCTTATTCAAAAACCAATTGATTTTTATCGGACCGGGATTGACAATTTGTATACTATACGGAAAAAGTTGTTGATAACGAGGGTGATTATATTAATTATTAAAAATAAATACCTATTATAACTTTATTCGTTTGAATTTCATGTAAGAAAAGACGTTACTTTCCGCCCCTCCTAATAGTAAGGGTTCCTGGAAACTAAATGAAGTAATAAAAAAAGTTAGGCAAATGATCCAGTAAATAAGGATTATTTTTTATAAATCTCATCAAACAAAGGTAGTCAGCAGGCCTAAGATAAAATTTTGGACGATTTTACAGGAGAGAAAAAAAACCGTGCCGATTGTAGACTTGGCAATTTATAATCTATTTTTTATCTATACAATTTTGGAATTATTACTAAAAAGATTGTAGAGAAGTATCCAAAAATCATACTCTGCCATGTTGCTGACCTTAATCGTCCGTTAACGTTACTAACTTATTTTTACCAATAGGCGGTACTACAATACAATTGTAGTTAGGCGGTATTGTTTTGACAGCGACGATAAATTACTGTAAATAATTGATTCTTTTTATTTAAAATTTGCTTTATTCAACTGGTTATTTTTTCTAGATTACTGTTAAGCCATATATAAATTATCCTTGCCAACACGTATTCCTAATTTCAAATTATTTTCCTAATTCTTCATACAACTCCGGTTAAAGCCCTCCGGGCAAGGATAGGGGAGTGTGTGCCAGTGAGTTTGCTTAATAAATTCCGTTTGAAAACTTCCTCATCTGGAAATTGTTCCTCCAACTAACTTCATGGTGTTCGGCAACGATACTGGGAAGAAACCCCAGATGTGGTTTAAAGCTTGACGCCTTGAATGCAAATTTGACTTTAATAAGGAATTGACTTCATTAAATATTCCAACAGTGAAATGATTCTGAGGATATGCATTCCACGAGTAAGCCTCCGAAAATCTACAAATAAATAATAAATTTGTAGAAAAATACTGCTTCGTCAGACGATCATAAAGGCCAAAGGAAAGTATTAATTTTCTACCTTTTTGGAGTTTGAAAAACTTGAAAACCATATCTTCAACATTGGGATGCTAGAGCCTCATTACGAAGAAAATGAGGTGAAATGGTAAAAAAAAAGTGTTTTTTTTTTGTTAATTTAGTGTATTACAGTAGTATTTTTTAACAGAATGTATATTAAAATTGGTTATTGCTATAAACGCACAATCTTTCACTTTCTACATTAGTTTTTATAGCTTGACCAAAGTGTTTTAATTGTAGCTTTTTTTGTTAGGGAAAGTACCACAATGAGCTGATTAGTGAATAAAAAAAATTTCATTAAAAACAGGATATTACCTGATAACTACTTTAAAGTCACTGAAAAAAAAGAGCGAACTCATAAATAAAAATTTTAAACTTTGGACGAAAATAAAAACCATTCAAAATAATTATTATTGAAACAAATGGGGTAGAACTAATAAGATAAAAAAACAGTAATATAAATACAAAAGAAATCTAACATTTTTTGACCTCAAGAGTGGATTCACAATGATGAATACTTCTTAAGGTGCGTTTGATTCAACTGTGCTATTATGCATTGAGAAATTTTTAAATTTATTTACCTTGCATTTGAGGGAGTAATCTACAGCCTTAAATATTAGTCGATAAAAATGAGAGAATGAAATTGGAAACTTCCCAAAATCATTTCTCTAAAATACTTAGAAAAACTAGCCAGTCAAGTTTTCATCAATACTAAGGCTCAGTATGGATTGAAAGTCTTGGAGTGAGGTTGTTTGATTGGACTGTTGATGTGAGATGTGCTTTATTTGATCTTCTATCATGCGAATTTTTCGGCATTTGCCCTGATGATGTCTGACAAGTTAAAATTAAATTGCTTTTTTTTTTAAATTTCCAGTTGTGATATAATATTTTTATTTTATGACAATGTATTATTTGATATTAGTTTATAAATGTCCTGATTTATTTACATAATTATTAATAAAATATAAAATAATTTGCCAATAAATAATGTAAACAGGACCTGCCCTGGCCGCTTCTTCCCTGTGCTCTGGGACGTGCGGTATCTCATTGTAGTCCAACCTTCCGTTTTGCCTGCCGAAGTCTACAGGAGCGACTTTCGGGGCTGCAAATAATTATTTATAAGTAGGTTTAATTATATACACACTTACAATAAACAAAAAAAGTGTGTGAGATGCCTTAATCAACTTTTTATCTATAGGCGTTGATTAAGGCGCCTCCAATTCGGAACACATACCTCTTGTTGTGGGTTCCGTTGTGGTCGTTGGCTTGGTTGTGGTTGTGGTTGGCAGGGTTGTAGCGACAGTAGTTGTTGGCCTGGGTATTTCTGTAACATGTAAATAAATCGTTAGCTACATATAGGTTGTTCACTTAATTTAAAACGAAATAGCTGGATAGGATTAAGGCAGATACATATTATTCTACGACATCTTCATCATTTGTAGTTCTTTATGTCTTTAATTTTAATTTTTAATTAATTATTTTTAATTTTTAATTAATTATTTTAATTAAGCAAATTAAAACATGATAAGCCAATGAACTAACTTTCATGTTATTTATCATCACATAAAAAAAGAAAGTAAAAAATATAAATTTTCTGACTAAAAATGAGAAGAATCAAATAATGTTAAGGAAGACAGTATCACACATGGCTTTTCTGTTTACCCCATCGAAGATCATAACAATTAGAAAACGAATAGAATACCTAAAATCTATAGGTAACCTATGATCTAAGGTAAAAAACTATAATTCCTGTAGAAAACATTAGTAAGAATTTAAAGTTATCACATACACATGAAATAAACTTAATAACATTAATGAAAGTCACAATTAAAAACAATTAAAAACACTCTCTTCAGTACTTAAAACATTAATGTAATATATTTATTTATGTATTGAAAATATTAGAAAAAGAAGTCCTAGTATACTTAAAACCACAAACTTCAATTTGAAAGACATATCCTTCCTTCAAAATAACTCAAAAATTAACATTTTTGAGCTAAGCCCATAGTAGCAACGGTATTGGTTGAAACTTTTCAATTCAGGAACGATATATTTGATATTTAATTCGCAATATGTTGTTGTTTTTAATAACAAGTCCATATGATTGAAGGCCATTTTTTGGGCTGGTTGAATAGATATGTTATAATTACTTTTTTTTTTAATAAAGTAAAATTTTGAGTTGTATCATGTTCGAATCTGAAGTTTTGTCGGAATAATGACATGAATTAAATATAAACGTTTCAAGGTTTTAAAAATTGTCTGATGGTTCTTGAAGAATTTCAATACCACCATTCCAATAGAAATGCTTTGCTTTATAGATTACAACATTTTTATTTTTTAGATATGAAACAAAAATAAGTTTTGGAATTATAACATTAATCTTTTAAAAAAGCTTGAGCTAGTCTTTACTAATAGTGACGTAAAAAATAAACAATAAAAATTGACGATATGTAGATGGGATTCCATGAAACTTACTTTAAGTAATGTAACGTATTACTACTACAACTACTTCATGTAAATAATATCGTAAAATGTTCAACTAAAATTCAAGTACTATCTACGACTTTATTGTTAGGTTCATTATTTAACGTCACTTACCTAAAAGTTACTATGACTGATCTTTAACGAATACCTGACAGCGTACATGCTCAGAACCCCTATTTTACGTCCCTTCCGAAAGACGGCATAACCAAGAATTTTTAACATATTAATTAATATTTAATATTAATTAATAACCTATGATATTATTATTTATTGATATTATTTATTTTTAGACACTAGTTTTGAGATGTTCTTGGGAATTATTTATTGTAATGCGTAGTTATTGTTATGCCAACGATTGAAACAAACATTTTAAGTGACCAGATTTGTCAATTTAGAAAAAAAAAAAAAGATTTTTCAAAAACATGAATTAAACCTTAAAATTTCTCACCTCCAAATTATTAATAAAACATTATATACAAATTTGAGACAATTTCCGAGCTCATAATTCAGGCCATACAGCAACTGGGATTAAAGAGCGCCCTACAAAGTGAAAAGCAAACAATATAAATTGCTTATCTCATTACATCTCCCGCGAGGAAAATATTTAACGGGAAATGCAATCGAGAAAAAAAACATTGCCTCTGTACACATAACACCTGTTCCTTTTTCGAAAAAAAAATATGTAAATATGGGAATTAACAATCGACTTAAATTATTTAGGGTGCTTAGGTACTTAATATTCCCTTTGAAAATATGATTTTAAATGCTAATTAAAAAATAAAACAAATAAAAACACGTATTGTTTATAACACCTGCTCCCCTTTCCAAAAAAACAAAAAAAACATTCAAATATGTGAAGTAAACATTTTAGTTAAATTAGACTGGTCAACAGTATTTTTTTTAATTGGTAAATGTGGCTGTCTCATATGTATTTGCTATGGTAATTCCGTATATGACCATCAAAGTTGTCCATGGGGCTCAGAGTTTTTGTAATTTTAAATTTTGTAAAAAAAGAGTGATATTTCATAGCTGTGAACGCGTCTTGATTAATATATTCTATTTATTTGCTCTAAACAAGGCTCACCACCAATGCAAAATAATATTGGAAGCAATAGAGATAACAAATAAGTCGTCTGAAGTCTTAAAGCATGTTTAGCCAACAAGTTTCAATAGGCTCTGTCAAAATACTGGCCGTACTCGGAAACGGATCCTGACATGAGTCCTCTCTGGACTCCTCTCATTAGTCTACATCTGTTAGCCGGCCTAGTTAGGTGCCTCTATTAATTTAGTCCGAACAGAACCTCTTAGCATCTTCAATATGCCGCGAAATTGTGAAAACCATCCAAACAATTTTTGTTATCTTTAAAGAATCAAAGAAGAAGCATTACTCCCTTAGTGAAAAAGGCATTTATTCTTTATTTTGGGTGCCAAGTTGGTGACCATGACAAAACTTGGGCTCCTCATATATGCTGTGCCTCCTGTGTTACATTGCTTTGTGGCTGGACCTATTGCTGTTCCTATGGTGTGGAGGGAACCTCGAGACCATTCAACTGACTGTTATTTCTGCATCACAAAAATCACTGGAATAACAAGTAAATCTAAAAAGAATGTTAAATATCCCAACCTCCCCTCAGCTATTAGGCCTGTTCCTCATAACGAAGTCTGCCAATCCCAGTGCCACCTGATGATTGGAGTTTACATTCAGGAAACTAGTGAAGAAGGTACAAACTTAAGATCAGAAACAACTGATGACCCAGATTTTCCTGTGGAGTCTTCAGAACCTCACAGAATCAATCAGTCTGAACTCAATGATCTAGTTCGAGATCTTAACTTATCAAAAAATCAGGCCGAGTTGTTGGTATCTAGATTATAATGTTGGAACCAACTTGAGAACGGAACAAAAATATCTGCATATCGCCAATGGAAACAAGAACTACATCGCTTTTTCTCTGCAAAAGATCATTTAATATTTTGCACAGATACTGATGCATTAATGGGTGAATTAGGATATAATCATAAACATAAAGAATGGAGACAGGTCATAGATTCCTCCAAACTTAGTTTAAAAGCCGTTCTCCTTCATATAGGCAATGACAAATTCTCAATCCCCATTGCCTATGCAGCCCATATGAAAGAGACATATGACAAATGAAGATTTTACTGTCTGAGATACAATACCAGAAGGATTCTTGGAATGTGAGTGGAGACCTCGAAGTGTTAGAACTTTTGTTAGATCTTCAATCAGGTTATACAAAATTTTGTTGTTTTCTGTGTGAGTGGAACAGCAGAGACCGCAAAAATCATTATATAACGAAGGAATGACCCAAAAGAAATCTTGTACCTGGAGGAAAAAATGTACTTTTCGAACCACTAGTAAACCCAGAAAACGTTTATCTTCTACCATTGCAAATCAAAGTCGGGTTGATGAAAAATTTTGTTAAGGCATTGGATAAAAGTGGCCCTGAATTTCTATATTTAAAAGCCACTTTTCCTCGGATCAGTGATGTAAAAATAAAATAATGTGTATTTGTTGGTCCACAAATAAGGGAGCTTATGAAGCATCAAGACTTTGAGGAGAGTTTGAATGGCGCCGAAAAATCAGCTTGGATTTCTTTTAAAAATGTTGTGAAAGAATTTCTTGAAAATATAATTGCTGAAAACTACAGAGAGCTAGTTTCTGATCTTCTACAAAATTATAAGGCTTTAGGATGTAATTTGTCTAAAAATACATTTTCTTGACTCGCATTTGGATTTCTTTCCTGAAAATCTTGGGGCTGTGAGTGATGAACACGGTGAACGATTTCATCAAGAAATATCCACTCTGGAGAAACGATGAACGGAAAGTGGAAGCCAAATATGCTGGCAGACTATTGTTGGTCATTGAAAAGAGATGTACCAACGGCAAAATACAGCAGGAAATCATCAAAGGCTACATTTTGATTTACATTACGGTATGAAAGCTGATTAAATAAAATTGCTTGTTTTAACACTATATTATTTATTTTTATTTTGAAATTACAAAAAATTCTTGCCCCTGAGACAAAAGTGCTTTTTTTTCAAAAGAAACAGCCATTGTAATTCATTTTTTGTCTCCCATGGAGAGAAGATGGTGACGAACAATATCTTTCGAAACACCACACTCCGTCACATGTTCGCGATTACTTGTGGACGGATTTGACTCAACCATTTCCTTCAGAACCTCATCAATATCCATTAATGGTCGCCCATTTCAACGTCGTACCTCCACTGCTAAATTTTTCAAACCAGTGCCGCGTAGTGCACTGGCCAAGGACACGTTCCCCTTCATATTTAATAATTTCACGAGTTGCTTCAGTGGCTGTGAATTTTTTTTTTCCAGTAATGTCTAAAAATTACGAGAATTTCGTAGGACACTGTCATGTTTCTTCTTTGAAATAAATAACTAAACTGAGGCTTTATTTGAAGAATCAAGTGTTAGTAAATAAGCTTAGAGAATGCTCTAAAGATATTATTAAGTATCGGTAAATAATAAATAGCATTAAAATATTTACAGACCTTTGAACTCAGGAATTTGATAAAACAGTCATTTTTTTTTTTTATACAACCTATTAACAGACAAAAAGTTAAATTTTGTTGTCCAGTGTTATTCAGGGTGCTCGAGTAGCTAATGTTACCACATAAATAAAACCTGATTTATGATTTTTTTAAAATTAAAACATTTATTGTTTGTCAGAATATCATTATACTTTATATCTTAGATATTAATATTTATAAAATTTTATATTTTCCAAGTAAAAAATACATTTTTTGTTTTTTACCCCATCTGGGTGTGTCAATTATGATAAAATCAAACCATTAAAAAAAAGTAGATTAAGTATTGAAATATCGAGAGTGATTAGAATCCATAAACAGTTATATATCCATTACAAGCGGATTTTTTTCAAGACAGTTAAAAGTTCTTTAACATAAAAATGATGATAATATATTGACCATCAAATTTTTCTATCAAGTAACTGCAATCTGCGAAAAAGACCCGATCAGTTTCGACCATTACGTAAAATTATGCTCCGAAAGCAAGAAGTTACCTTAGAATGGCAAACTTATTCAAGTAAAATTTCGTGCCAACTCAAGAGGGGCAGAGGGAAAAATCTGAAGGAGTGGGTTTATCCTGAATTATTCCTGGTCATTTTTTCTATATTCCGTTTTCCATTACAACTTTTCCCATTCGACACACGTGTGCTTTCCCAACTAGAGTCCATCCCCTGATGATAATGTCCCTACTTCACGTCCTCTTTCTGATGAGATATTGATACTAGCGAGTTTTATTTCATCATCTATATCAAACTTGCAATGTCCATCATTCTCAGATAATGCGAATTCACGAACGGAAATCATACTTAGAAATAATACCTATTTGACTTGATGATATATTACGAGATAATTTTTAAAAATTAACACTTTAAACAAAAATTTTAGTTGTGTTTTATTATATTTTTTACGAAAAACTTAATGTTATTAAAGGAAATGGGGTATGGAGAAGAAGAAGAAATGAGGAGCTGATATGGTTGCTGATATCCATACACTCTGTATGGATAGCGTGATGTGGTGGCGTTGATTAAGAAAGCCAGAATAAGATGGATGAGACATGTAGAAAGAATGCCACCGGATGCCGAAGATAATGTTCTATGAGAAACCAGACGGCAAACGAGGCAGACGACGCCCTAAAGTGGCAAAGACTTGGCTGTGTTAGATGAAGTGTAAGGAGGAAAAAAATTAAAACTATCTAATTATAGAATGGGAGCGGAGTGGCTCAGTGGTAGAGCACTGAGTTGCCATGCCGGAAATCCTGGTTCAAATTCCGCTGCGGGCAAGACTTTTATTTAGTCTGTTTGCTACCTGAGATGGATTATATCTCCAGGGGCTCACCCAGCCTCTATAAAATATTATAAAAATAGGGTATCCAAAATAAGGGGGAAAAATCTGGCGGTTGAGCTTGACCTAGGACAAGTCCTTGCTGAACCGTTGTCCGAGAAAAAGTACACTCTCTACCATGTACTGAACCCCAGACCCGTTCACGGGTTGTAGTGGTACTTTTATGGTTTTTTTTTTAGGTTAATTATAGATATATAATCTCTATATTCCAGGTATGGGATTTGTAAATGGAGTGGCTCAATGGTAGAGCGCTCAGTTGCCGTGCCGATGACGTGGGTTCAAATATCATTGCTGGCAGAATTTTATTTAATCTGCAGATCTTTTTCTATATATTTTTTTTCTCACATTGCTTCTATAAAGTGGATACTCTTTATTTAATTGAGGAAAACCCTAGAAGTTGAGCGTGGTCTAAAACAAATCACCTCCCTGTCCTAGAAACATTACAGACTCTACCATGCACTGAACCAAAGACTGTTCTTGGTTTGTAGTGGTACATGTTTTTTCTCATTTTTTTTAAATCAGAGAGATTTACGGATACTTTCAGGCATTTGAAACCGGAAGTAACTACAATTTAATAATGACCGACAGACTAATTAAGAACATCTTTCATTCCAATGACACTTCGAGCAAGGGAACAGGACTAAAGAGATACGGGACGAATGGTCTCCTGCCGCAAATTAAAGCAACTGAATTAATCTGGGGAAGAGATAATCCTATATCCATAATTTGCGTTGTCTGAAATAACATTATCTTCTAATTAAATAATTTAGTTATGTAGTAAAAGATTTGACATTTAATAAAGCGTCACGATTAGCGTCTTGAAGAAAAAAACGACTTTTTTTTCATTATAACTTTAAGTAATTATTGTATGACTGTGACATCACTATTGGGCCAATCACCTACCCAGAGTATACCATATTTAAAGAAATTAGCCTAGTTTTGGGACAAAAAACAATGGAGGCTCTTCAACGCTAGGAATGGCAAAAAGTCATAGAAAAATATAAGAAGAAGCGATTTATTTTTCTAAAACTAATTTCCATAATTTCAGAAACTAAAAATGCTTCAATATATCAACCATAAAACTATAATAAAAGAAAAAAACATATTACGCTAGCTATATGTATGGCTATCACGAATACTGAGAATTAGATAATGTTTAAAATTGTTATATTATTTTTTCGTATGTTTATTTTTTGCAAATAGCAATGTATTATAGATAAAACTCTGTCATCACTCTTCACTCTATAATGATATAGTCATCCTTAAGGAGATGAGACCAGAACAGTATGCGGTATTCTGGCTCCTCCACAAGATGTCTTGCATGAGGTCCTACGGCCATCCGCGGTAATATATAGCTCAGCTAAGTCCCCTGTCACACGCCATGTTTTATTTAGAAGCCCATTAAATGGCTACATGACACCGGCTCCATGGCAGACAGGACACGTAAAGCTCTAACGGGAGCTCCTCTATAAGGGAGGTCTCCGATCCAAGAGATTCCGGATTACTGGGCGGTCCTCGGACCTGACCCAGTTACACCATGTGTCTCCGGCCACTGGCACCGCGTTCTTCACTTTTATGGGCTCTTTAACGTCAGATTATCACTGAAATCTTTCATGTACTTATTCCCCAGATTGTCAGTTTGGTAATCGGGGTAGATAATGCCAGAAATTATGTCAACTTACGCCATTTCTACTTCACAACCTAATACATTTTGTCTATAAAATCTATAAAATTGGTCTACAAAAAATTGGCTTGGAAATATACCTCAATAAAGTCACAGCTTATTTGAGAATGAATAACATTGCCAGGGATGAGTAATTCAAGATGAGTTTGTTTAATTGGTATAGTTTACCTTTTATACTGCTCCTTCAAAAGAACAACAAAATAACTGAAAAATTGGCATTTCTGCTACGCCATTAACGTTGCGTCATTTGACGTAGAATGACGTAACGTGACACCACTTTATGTTACTTTAAATACCTCTATCACCAACCTGCGGAATAATTAGTTTATTTAAAACAATGGAATGCAATGCCAATTAGATTATCTGCAGCTCCATGGCAAATGAGCAAAAATAAAAATTTATGTTTTCGGTAATCTCGATACAGGCATGTTTAGTTTTCAAGCTATGAATTTCTTTCACAACCAAATACTTTTACACGAATGTCAGAGCTCTATAAAAAAAACTGTTGATCAGTAGATTATAAAAGTTCAGTAGTTATGAAGGCCCAGAAACACTTCGTTTAGGCAGATTAGAAAATTTTGAAAAGAATGAAGTATAATGTCACGAAAAATACTAGGTCCTACGAATAATTAGAATGAAGAGTGGATTAAAAAAATATTATATTTACATAAACAGCCAAATGAACTTTTAAGGAATTTATGCCAAAAAAATATTTATCAGTCAACATAGAAGCCTATTTGGAATAATGAAATAAATTATTGTTTTTTTAAATTTCTAATAACAGAATATTAAAAAAAAGGATATATTTATTTAAAAGACGTATGCTAGTTAAATAAATACCAATCGGCTTGTTTGATAAAGGGGATTAGGACGGTTGATTTTATTTTTCAATTCATATATCGAGAAAATATTTAGATTAAGATAAAACAAAAAATACATGTTCAATATCACTCATATTTATTTTAATCCGTATTGCGAAATACTCTAATTATTGCAGATATAAGTATTGCTTTGAATAAAAGTTGAGGAAAGTACGCCACGAAAATGATCGTGCTGTTGACATTTTATTCATTATTAATTTATTGCTAATGAATAAAGCTTATCAATCGTTATCAGATGTAGATAATTTATAATATATTACATATAAAAGAATATCACATATACAATAACTCTCAAGCGACATTTTCAGAATATTCCAAAATAAAAACTCTATTATATACAATTAAATTAATGGCAGAATTATTATGTAAAACCTAACTAATAAGTGAATTTCAACCAAAAAATAGCACTTCAATTATTTATAACAGAATGCATAGGCTATACACTTCTGGATGACGTTAAGGTTTTGCGGGATAGTCTATCTCGAAGCCGTTCCCAAGCAGTTCTGATTATCAATCGTTATTATTCATATAAGTAAAATTTAAAATAAGTAATAATCAACATCGTTTAATTTTTTAATGCGATATTAAACATAATAATCTTCAATTATAGGGCAGAAGTCTAAGCAAAAAACTCTTTTATGATAGTGGTTTAAGCATTAAAGTCTTCTTCGGTTTTAAGCTTTCTTTATTGTTTTTCTTCATTGTTTAGTTGAAAAAAAATAACCTGTAAAAATACAGACCAAGAATTTGGTTTGTTTGCACAAGTTGTACCTACGTGTACTACCCAGCATAATGTAATTTGTTTGCACAAGTTGTACCTACGTGTACTACCCAGCATAATGTAATTTGTTTGCACAAGTTGTACCTACGTGTACTACCCAGCATAATGTAATTTGTTTGCACAAGTTGTACCTACGTGTACTACCCAGCATAATGTAATTTGTTTGCACAAGTTGTACCTACGTGTACTACCCAGCATAATGTAATTTGTTTGCACAAGTTGTACCTACGTGTACTACCCAGCATAATGTAATTTGTTTGCACAAGTTGTACCTACGTGTACTACCCAGCATAATGTAATTTGTTTGCACAAGTTGTACCTACGTGTACTACCCAGCATAATGTAATTTGTTTGCACAAGTTGTACCTACGTGTACTACCCAGCATAATGTAATTTGTTTGCACAAGTTGTACCTACGTGTACTACCCAGCATAATGTAATTTGTTTGCACAAGTTGTACCTACGTGTACTACCCAGCATAATGTAATTTGTTTGCACAAGTTGTACCTACGTGTACTACCCAGCATAATGTAATTTGTTTGCACAAGTTGTACCTACGTGTACTACCCAGCATAATGTAATTTGTTTGCACAAGTTGTACCTACGTGTACTACCCAGCATAATGTAATTTGTTTGCACAAGTTGTACCTACGTGTACTACCCAGCATAATGTAATTTGTTTGCACAAGTTGTACCTACGTGTACTACCCAGCATAATGTAATTTGTTTGCACAAGTTGTACCTACGTGTACTACCCAGCATAATGTAATTTGTTTGCACAAGTTGTACCTACGTGTACTACCCAGCATAATGTAATTTGTTTGCACAATTTGTACCTACGTGTACTACCCAGCATAATGTAACTTCGGAGATTAAATAATGACACGTCCGGTGCGGCATCAAAGTTATATAGAAGAGATCTCTTGAGTTCAAGGAATTCCGAGTTCAATTTCAAAAGAACTCGACACTGGACCGAGACAGATCAGCATAATTCCTAGAGTTTCAAAACTTGAGGGTAAAAAAGATCCATCGATAGTGGACACTATAGATAGTGACCATCTAGTTATACCGTGTACTGTAATGTTAATCCCATTGTACTGTGAACTTGGAATGGTATAATGGTTGACCAAGTAAGAATGGTAGCCAAGCTTTTACAACTGACTTTATGACCACGCTGCTCAGATACATAGATCTATGTATCAGATCCTTCTTTATGTTAGCATTGAGCGCCTGATGATCGTCCAATTTGCGCGGTTACTGTTGCACCATTGTGTCCACATCTACGGGTACATTAATGACTTGTAACATGATACCCTAGCTGCCGTTGTAACTTAATCTAAGTATCTGCATGGAAGATAGTCGCGGTGATACTAGACGTGCACTCTGAATTCTATAGTGTCAGCTATCGATAGTGACCATCTAGTTACGATCGATATATCAATAATAACTATCGACCATATCGCCCAACCCTAACAGAAACTCAGCTGTCTTCACAATGAGCTACCCCGCTTACTAATTTTTCTATAAATTAACTAATTATTCACTAATAATAACTAATTATTCACGGTATCCTGTAAAGTAACTTTCATCACTAATGATAGATACAATTTGGGCCAAAAATTCTTTAAAGAAAAATATTTCTAATAAAATTAGGATACTTTACGAAAGAATGAAAAAGTAGGGGTAAGATAAGAATAAAGAATGCAAGAAGAAACTTAAGCAACTTTTGTAAAGCGGTTTATGGTTTTGTGTTCTGCCTTATCATATTATGTTCTAAAATGTCTTAAGAATTTAAAATAATATAATATATGAATAATATAATAATAATAATAATAATAATAATAATATAATATATGAATTTAAAATAATACAGCACGGAAAAGACTAAAAAATTAGTTCCTCTATCCTTTCTTGGACAACATAGATAATATATAATACAATATAACAAAGAAACTATAATTATTCAACAGCGCTTTCAAGCTATAATTAATAAAAAAAATTACAATTATTATAATAAAAAGCAGTTATTGTTAAATGCATTTTTCGTTTTGTAGGTATATTGTTTTTCGAATGTTTTATTGAACAATTATTGAATCCATTCTGAGCTATTCATTGAGCTACAACAATATTTAAAGGAAGACTGCATGTAATAGAATCGTCTGTGGAAAATTATTATCATAATAATGAAAGTCACATAGCACCTAGTAAAATAGGTATTTTAATTTTTGTAGTATTTAAGGCAATTAAAAAACACAATGTTATCAACTTCAGTTCAGAAACAAGAAAAACAAGGGGGTATAAGGAACTATAAAAATAAAATGGACTTAGTTTACTATTCAGGAAAAAAAACACACAGATGTTTCCTATAGAGCTGATCCTTCTCCCCGGCTTAGTACTTTTGTATTCCATGCAGGTTTGTATAAGTCCTTGCGGTTCGTTGGCTTCAGCTACCGCAACATACTTGCCTCTTCGCTAAAAGCAATTCTCTGATTTTATATTTAGTTCTTTCTTATAAACCAGTTAATTTTGAAAAACATATTTTTATAGCAAAGAAGCGTGTAAAGAGAAGAGTCACTAAGAATTTTTTACCATTTTTAAAAATATAGCCTCCATTGCTATATATCAAGTTGCTAAGTTGCAATTTATTGCATTATACGATCAAAGGCGTAAACTCGACCACTCTAACCTACGAAGGGTCTTTGGTTTGGCATATATAATGGCAAAATGGCATATATTCACCAAATAGAGACTAGGTGAGCCCAAAAAGTATCTATTGATATTAGATCCTATCTATTGGGATGATCCTCAGGGTCCATCACCGCCTGTCAGTAGCGCATCAAGTGGTGTTCATAAAAATATTGGTGTTCATGACTCAGTATCATTGCATTTTTGGAAATATTTTTTACCTCGTAAAACTTATCAGCAAAAGTTCACATGAAAAGATTCATTTATAGCTTAGCATATTCGATACATATCACTCCTTCAAAAGAACAATGTCAAACCGATTGATTCAAGATTGAGGTATTTGAAAATTCCATGTGAGTTCTATATTCTTTTATTTTTCATTTTCACTTGCGCATCCAGCAAATTTGATCTAAGTGTTTTTTTTTCCATTTGCTTTGAGGGAACATCAAGTTTTTGAAATGATCAATAGTTCTTGAGCAGGTCTCTTGACGTTTGTCTTTTTAGTATTATCCTATCAAGCCCGGGTAACAAGGAGTAGCGAAGAGGAAGAACAAATGGATTTTGGTGATTGAGTTGATGAGTGGAATGTCATGTGGTTGTTTTGAATATATGATTTAAATGTTGGAATATGCTTGTGTAAGGTGTGATTCGAAATAAACCAACGAACATTAACAATTTTTCTTATAATTTTGGACTGTGTTGTTTGTATCCTCTATGTATGGACATGTTTCGCTGTACCCAAAAGTTCTGATTCATAAGCCCATATAGTTCTTAGTCCATATAAGTTAAAAAGATTGGTAAAGCAAATCATTTCTATTGTAATGAGGTAATGAAATTCTTTTATTGACCATTGCAAAATTTTAGAAGCTTGAAACTTTTTGATTTTAACTTGTGTAAAATTCTTGTTCACATATATTCTCGATTATAGGCACATTAATTCTTTTTATATATTCATTTGATTTCTACACTAATACGTCATCACTGCTAGTAATTTATTTTTTTGAAGAATGGTTATCATTTTTTTACAGTATCGTCCTATTCTGAGTCTTACAGGTTCAGTTGAGGCACAGAAGTTTTGTTTTTAACATTGGTGAGCAACTAATAAAATCATGGCATCGCTTTCTTTGAAGGAGCGATGAGATTAAATTTTTTGTTAAAGTAAGTCAATAATAATATGCTACATTAGTGATTACTCATTATGGGGCTTTATTTCCTTTTAAGCGTCTTTGCCTTCGATCGGATATCTTGTCTTAACATTTTTTTTTCTTTTCTTGATGTAGCTATGTCGTGTGTGGCTGTTACCTCCTCATCAAACGCAGCTAAAAAAACAATTTCGTATTAAAAATTAACTTATTCCTTGAACATGAAGAATAAGGAGAAAAAGAAGGAGGAGAGCGACCACAAATTGAGGCAGTCAGTGGCTGAGGACCATTAGGACCAAGAAGGGCCGAAGAGTCATTAGTACTCCACTAATGAGTCGTCAGCCTCTCGGTCATCTCCTCCACCACCTGCGTCCGTAATGGGCCTTCCTCTTCGTTACTCCTTACCGTCCAGGTGGGATATCGCCATTCCTTCTAGCTCGAGGAGTTGACGAGCGAAAGGAAAAAAAAAAGATTTATTACTGTCCAATCTTATTCCTTCGCTATCAAATCGTCCCTCTCTAACCCCATCTTATACTTTAAATATTAATGAGGCAATGTATTGTTTATAATAATAATAAGCTTTATTTTTTTTCTCTTTCTACTATGTACAATTTTTACAAGGTTTTTATAAAGAAAAAAATGCCCTTCTTTGGGCATAAGCCTCTCCCAATTTACCCCAGCTACGTCTGTTCCGAGCAGAACGGTTTTGTAACAAAATGTATTGTTTATTGTAACAAAAAATATAGGCAAAATATTCGCAACTTTCATTTAATTGATTGACAACGTGGGCTTATGAGTGATTTGAAACAACAACCATTCAAGAAGTCAAGTAGATACAGTACAATGTCTAGCATGAAGCTATTCAGAAATAAATTCAAAGGTAGTTATTTACACTAACGGGTTTTCTATTGAGTTCCGATATAAGAATACATTATGATTGGGAGTGGGCATAGCTCAATGGGATAACGCTGAGTTATGATGATGATCCTGGTTTTTCAAATCCGGAAATGAAAGATTAATTATTTAATTATTAACCGCCATGGATGGACCTGTTGGACCTAATGACCTCTGTGGCTCATCATCAGTATTAGGTTTAAAGTGGTTAGGGTTCTCTTAATGGGCAGGAAATTTGGACTTAGTGCATGATCTCGGATAAGTTACTTACCTACTATGCACTACCGTTTTCTTAGAAATGGTACAACATACTACAATGTATCGAACCCAAAATCTTTTATGAGCTATAGTGATAAACGTGTTTTTTTCTATTTATTTCATTATTATCATCAGTAGATCCGTTTATGATTGCATTTTTATTCACATTATTGTTTTTTGTTTTCAGCTATAAAGATTTTTTTCTCCATCTGCTTTCTACGTCATCCCTGTTATTAATTTTTTTATTTAATTTTTTAAACAATAGTTACAGAAATTATGGCATTGCTGCCTTATAATAAACATAGTAAACTACCTTAACATCCCCTAGTCTTTTAAATGTATATCTGCTGTTTCTGCAATATTGCAGAATAGAGAGATAATAATAGATAATAAAGTAAAGTATAAATAGAGTAGAGTAGTCAGAATAACAGTAAATAATCTTTAACATTAGTCCACAGCCGAAAGACATTCTTTTTCGAAGGAGAAGGCTTTTCTTTAAGCCATGCAAATTTCGTCCTGGATTTAAACTCTCTGTTGGCTAACTGTATACGGTCACAATTGAACATTACATTACATTTACTACCTGAACTAGTGTTGATGCTAGTGGTTAACCAAATTCTGACAACAACCTAGAAGAATAAACTTGCCGCCTGTATCAGTTAGTCCAGAGTGTAATGATTATTTTATTAGGCACGTATCTGTGAAAATTATTAACTGATCCAGGTGGAAATCGACCTCCTCCATAACCTCCTCCATCAACAGATTTTACGAAGCTTAAAGAACTATCGTTTTCTTTATGAAAAACATATGTCCACTTCCCTCAACACCCATGCTCTTGGTATGGGGACGTGTTCGACAATACTCGACAAGTTACCATCAATGCCTTTTTCATGTTCTTCCAGCTTGACATGGAATCATTGGGGAAGATGTGACTTTACAGTATGGAAGTGCTGTAGTAGTCCATTTCCGGGCGTCATATCAGTTCAGTTCAGTTTAAACACAACTTATAATGATGTGAAGAACAAGTCAACAAATTGCACGGTCACATTATAATGTCATAATTGTACTCAAAACGAAAATGAAAGTGCCGTTAATTCGTGGAATAATCTAATTGAATATTTCATGATGTGTGTAGAAAAATATAGTGGTTATCCGAAATTTGCGGATTAAAGTTCATTCATTTACAACTGCTTGTTCATTACAAGGAACACTTCTATGAAATTACAAACAAAAGAACTAAGGGAAAAATAAATTTTGAGATAGTACGTAATGTGGACTAATTCAAATAAATATCCTAGTTTACAAACGTATATACCAAGACTGGCAATCAGTAACTACAAATTAATAAAATGTATAAATTACACAGGTTTGATCTGAACATGGATATACCAAATCAATTCTTGACAATACTCGTTCAATAGATAAAGAGGGACAGATATTAAAACTCATAATTGATGACTGCCAAATGAATAAAAAGCAAAGGTCAAAATGAATAATTTCAATAATAGTAACAGGGAAAGATTGGCCGTTCGATCTCGATTTTAAAAAGCTGACATCAATCAATCAATTAAGAATATATTTTGTATCAGGATGTAAGTAATAATAATTTTTATAAATTTCAAATATCGCATATGTTATTAACTCATATTGTAAATGTAATTAAAAGGCAGATAGTACACTGTAGTACGGTAATATGCCTATAATGGTTACTTTGAAAAGAAATAAAAAGAAAGCAACAAGAACTATTATTTCTGTTATAAGTCATTAAACATAATACTTCCATATCTTTTAAAAATAATTTTGGATGCTAATTACCAACGACCCTTTTGAGATAACATACGCATATGAGTTTTAATCAGTCAGGATAATTATCCGGCATAAGAGCAACGAGTGTGAAACAACGAACGCTACGAGACCAACAATGCATATTAACAATTTCCAATTTACTGCAGTGAAATAGCAATTGGGACTCGGAGCTGGGTAATTAGCGAAATTCGTTATACAACTCTTAGCAGATTAGTTTCATTCAGGCAATCCCAGTAACAGGAGAACCTGCGAAAGCTGTTTTGAAATATTTATTAAAGCCCTCTTCTAAACAATACGTAGGACAATTTACACTTCTAAACCATTCTAAATTTAACTCCTAAATGAATTTAACTGACAAGGAATTTTGGCATTTAGAAAATAAACCATTTCAACGGACGAAACAAACTCGTAGCTATGTCAGGGAGTGTAATTGATAAACTTTACAGTAAATAATACATAAATATATATATACTAGCTATTGCCCGCGGCTTCGCTCGCGTGGAATTTGGTCTGCCACATAAAGTTTCGTGAAGGATCATTTTAAATAAATAATTTAATTATTTTTTTAAATATAAGTTACTCGTACAACAAAAATTTCAGATGTCTAACTTCAAAACTGACAGATTCTATACTACCTTTGAACCCCTATTATATTAAACGGGATACCCTTGGGGTGGAATTATCCAAATTTCTTTCTTAAACTATAAAAAGAACCTATCTACGAATTTCAAGATGCTAGGTTCCTGATTTGCCTTTAATTATGTACTATAACGAGGGGGGGGCACATGCCCCCGTGCCCCCACATAAATCTGCCGTTGCTGTAGCCTATGATGTACAACCTATTTTACTCAATAAGTTTCATCCGAATCCGTTCTCAGTAGTTTTTGAATGAGTAAATGAATGAGTAGCAAACATTCGCATTTATAATATTAGTAGGATATCAAAACAATAGTATCACTCATGTTCTTTCTGTTATTTTAACAACTATGATCATGTGATTCGCCTTTAATTATGTACTATAATGGATTCTCCACAGCATCTTAAAAACTGTCGGAGGGGGGCACACGCCTCCCCCCATAAATCCGCGCTTGCTACAGCCTACGTGTTATTCTGATGTATAAACTATATTACCTACTGTAAAGTTTCATCCAAATCCGTTCAGTAGTTTTTGCGTGAAAGAGAGTAAAACATACAACATATATATATATATATATATATATATATATATATATATATATATATATATATATACACACATATATATATATATATATATATATATATATATATATATATATATATATATATATATACACACATACTGTATTTATAGAAAGATGGACTCAAACCTACCCGATGCTACTACGCCCTAGTCACTCTGAGTCACTAACAAACTTGTACAACTTTAACTCAATTTTGCAAGTGGAGTCAAGGGTTGTTTGATTGAATGCCATCCTAAATGAAGTTGGTGCCGTATTGGAATCCAGTGGTTAGGCTTGATTGCTCCGAATCTTAGCGCCTGTATTCGAGAAAGTATTACTTTACTCCTTCGTAATTAGCGAGGTTTTAATAAATGATCTCACTGCAATTAAGATTGCTGTAGCAAGAGTTTTCCTTAAATTATGAATTCGATTGATTAATATAAGAAAATAGTGGCTACGTCAAAACTGTATTAGATAAAGTGTAATGAGGGAAAAATTTAGATCTCACTAATTATGGAATATAAGTACTTGATAAACATTCATTGATAAACATTGGGAACATTCCTGGCATGCGATTTGTAAATAGAAATAGAACGGAACGGCTCAGTGGTAAGGCGCTGCCTTGCCGAAGTTCAAGATTCAAATCCCGCTACTGGCAGACTTTTATTTAATCGTATTTAATGAGCAACAGGCGGATTAAGGAACATTAAGGAAGAATTTAGGGATTTAAAGGTGAAACATAGGCACTTAAATGACGAACTTAATGGCTTAAAGGATGAATTGAGAAACTTAGAAAAGAGTCAGAGGGGCACAAAGAAGGGGCAGAGAACTTGAAGGAAGAACTAAGAATATTGCTGAGGAACAGCGGTACTTAATTAATTACAATAAGATATAATCATAATGATTAACTCACCATGTAGTTCGCCTGATGCATTCTTATAAAATGAATTATTGTGTAATCTATACGATAAGTTTTAAAAATAATAACACTGCTTAAAAATATGTATATGGTATGGACATTTGAAAAGAATACCTGAAGAACTACCTAAAGTATTCCACCTATGGACAATTAGGAGAACAAGAAGACGAGAAAGACCAAGGAACATCTGGGATAACGAAGTGGAGGAATCTATGATGGGTCATGGTCTACGGGAAGAATGGACCTTGGACAGGACATTATGGAAGGAAACCATCCAATCACTTGGTTAAGGAAACCCACTATCAGTGGAAACTCCTGTTGAAATATACATATATTTCATACATATATATGCTCACGTTGACATGAAGAACTTTTTGGGATAATTTTCAAATTATCTGCAAAAACTTATTATTCTTAAAATCTGCTTTTAATATCATTGTACTTATTGTTTTTATAATAAACTTATTACAGTATTTACAACAATCCCAAAAACCTACATTAACTATTAGCGTTCTCTTCCTAAGTTTAAAAAAAAATCATTTAAATAATCACTAAGTACCAACCAACTTTAATGCTATAATAATTTAATAATTTAATCAACGAAATGTTTTAATAATAGTTAATAATTTAATAAACGTGCTAACGGCACTTTATTTATTTATAATGAACTTGTTTTCCTTTAACCATTAATTTCTTAAACCAATTAGTAAATAACATAAATAACTTTTTAATATACGGGAGTTTAGTTTCTATAATGAAGTCTCAATCCAAAAAAAATATTGTTAAAATTGTAATCACCCAAAACAAGATTTTAAAAGCCAGTTTTTGTACTTTCGAAATGCTTTTATGTTCATAAATTAAGCTAAGAAAAATTACGATCATTTCTGGTTATGATAGTTATAACAGATTGAGGTAAATGCTTGAGGCGATTAAAAATGACCAAAAACCAGTTTGCAGATGCGAGTATGATGTATATCATATTATAGAAGTATATTATTTACAAAATAATGGATAGTAGGAAAAACCCAAAACAAACAAAATAGTAACTAAAACCTCACATGGGTTCGAGCCAGAACAATTAAAGATGCCTCTTCGGTTACTTAATAAACCAACACAGGCTGTTGCAATTATATCTTCCGCTGGATGGGAAGGGAACGAGCAAAAAAGTCAAACAAACCACTAATTAGTGGACCCACAAATTGGCCTTATCCAATCATTTATCAGGAATCAATCAGGAGTGAATTATAGTATCAATACTTGCTGAACGAATCATTTTGGTTAAAGAGGCTACCTCGATCGACAGTAATATTTTCAAATCTTGCTATCATTTAAGCAAATTTTTAGTAATATAGGTGACGCTTTACTTCTTACTCACCGAATTATTTTTCCCTTGGATTGTTTTATGTTCAGTTCGTATCGATAACTCCCCTATGTTTTTCCGCAGTAATTATTATGGATAACAATTAAATAAATCACATCAATTTCATCTTCGAAAAATAAATCACTTTTTATAGGTTCGTTCCTACATTAAAAATAATACATTGAAAAACATATCAAATTAACCAAACATTTGTTCATTCACAAATTTGCCTTATCCAATCATTTACCAGGAATGAATTATAAAAATTATAGCCAATACTAAATCATTTTAAGGCCTTGTCAATGGGAATATTTTTAAAATAATTTAAAAAAAAAATCTAATATTCAATACAATCATCATGTGGAGGAACATGATTATTATACTTACATGTTACCATCAGGAAGGAAAAAAAAATATTGTAACCATTCTATCTTTGGTTTTTTATTGCATGAAATAATAATATCCAACTAATTCTAACGTATTTTGTAAGATAAATGAACAAAAGCGCATTGATTTAAAAAAATAAATACTTTAGAGTGTAATCGTAAAAATGCAACATATCCATTAATGAAAATATTCGATAAAAATACAACGTTCTATAAATCTAATTTTTATAAAATGAATCATAAACACCTTGCTTAGTAAAAGTTTAAATTTAGAAACCATAGGGATTTAATGAAGGAACTGAAAACTTAAATGACAAATAGGCAGGCTAAATTGATACACATATTTCTCTGGACGGACATATGAAGGAAAAATTTAGGGAATTTAAGGAGGAACTGAGGTGCTTCATCGTAGAATATTGGAACCGGAGGGTGTAAGGGAGAGAGTGAGAACGTTGAAGGAAGGAACCAAGGGCTTAGAGCAGGGACTGGAGTACATAACTAATTATAATAATGTATAATCAAAATAACTCGGTTAATATCATTAGATTGATAGAGTGGCGAAAATTAAGATAGTATGGTTGTTGGGCTCATTATCGAACGAATTCCTGAAAAAGTTAATAAACGTTGTGCTGAAGTTGCTGAACGTCTGAACCGTAGGTAGGAGGATTACGCTATGTAGAGATTGATGGTATTGGCAACGAGTCTTCAGGTTCGCTAAGCCTTATTATTATTATTACCATAATAATATAACATGTCGTGTAGTAATTCGAAAATTATTATACAAATGTTAACATTAAAAAAACTTTAAAATAGTTTTACAAATATTTAACAGTTGTGTTTTCATATTAAAAAAAATCAAACATTTCGAAATGGGCACTGTACATTAAACTAGGTGTTAATGTACCAAGCCGAAGGTCCTGGGCTCAAATCCCACTACAGGGCAGATTTTCATTTAATCTGTTAGAGGCCGAGATAGATACTTTTGGGTCTGCAGTTCCTCATGTGGCTCACCCAGCCCCTATAAAGTGGGTACCCAATAAAAAAGGAGGAAATGTGGCGGTTCTTGGTCAAATCATCTCTATGCAAAACCGTTGTCCAAGAAGCAGTACAGTATCTACCACGTACTGAACGCCAATCCTTCATCAGTTGTAGTTCTATAGATAGGACTTTTTATTTTTAAATATTAAACTTTAGTGTGAAATGATTAAGACTGTTCTCATTTTTCTGTAGCGAATTGTCCACGGTTCAAAAAGTGTTTTCTATTGTGGTAGGATAAAATTTAAAATCAGCAGACAGTTGAAAACGGATTACAATCTCAGCGTGCGAACAATCCCTAAGTTTCTTCAGTAGGTGTGCCTATTTTAATCATCCCTCCACAAACTCCACAAAAAAAGAAGGGATTTAAATGGAAAAAAAGTTGCTTTCTATTAAACTGTTTTTAGATTGAGTTGGATTAAGCAGGAAATATTAGAGAAAGCTTTGAGTTTGAGTAAATGAGGAAATTCCTTTGCCAATGCTATTTGCCTAAGCTCATCAGGACCGCAGCTTGCTTCCAATTAAAAGGCCACCAGGTTTCCCACATTTTTGCTCTGATTGCTTTACCCGATTTGTTTTAAAGCATTTTTATACATCGAGTTCAGATTAATTACTTAAATTGAGTCTTACAGGGAGACGTCTCAAGAAGTATACATGCTCACATCACTGAATTTCTGGCCATGTTTCTTACTCTTCATGATTCTAACTTTTTTGTTAGTACTTTAAGAATAAATAACGCACACAGTCTTTACACCTCACAGAAAAATTGTAGATTTAGAAAAGTGAAATGCAAGGCTCTTAAAGCCATCAAAACTACGTACTAAAGTAAAAAAACAAATTGGAATAAAAAATATTAATAGTTAAATTTAAAAAAAAAATGTTTATTCTACGACAAATATTTAAGAAATAAATTTTCCAACCTAAAACAATCTGATCTCAAGTAAATAATATAAAAGGATAATACATTAGCCTATTAGTTGAAGATTTTATTCATTTTTGGCTTTTTATATTGTATTTGTTACTATGTTACATCTCTTTAATCAAATTTAATTACTTCTTTCTCTAGATCGAGTAGATGTCTAATTTTTTTTAATAGATTAATTTATTGATACTTACAACTATAACAATATTACAACAAGTAAATCTGCTAATATGAACAATATGACATGAAAAAAAAAAACACTTGTGGAGAAACTACCCAATGGTAGCACCCCAAAAAGTTCTACAGTAGAAGGTCTTGAGGCCATCTCCTTTTCTATGTCTAATTTTTCTAATTTTAAATTTTTTAATTGCTACAAACAATAAAAACCTAGGCTATTGTCGTTTAATGATCAACTATCGTTCAATCGGAGGTTTCTCCATCCACACTTCTACGTATGCTAATGAAAGTTTTCAAAAGTTTTTATAGTTTTTAAATACATGTGGAAAATAATAATTGTATAGTTTTTCAAATGAATATTTATTATTCATTATTTGTATAAAAAATTATATTGTAGTCTTATAAGGCAATTTAGACATTTGATGTTGAATATACAAGGAAATGCCCAATCGAATTTAAATTTCAAATACAATTTAAATTACAATAAAATGTTTATGTCAATGCAATATTGTTAGTTATAACCTTACCGAAACGTCAAAATATAAATGAAACAAAAACACCGTGAGTATTATTGTTTATACTTCCCTCTACTGGTATCAAGAACAAAAATAAGTTTTTACCAAATCATGGGCTATGTGTAGAATTTAATTTTTTGTTGTAATATTTTTCCGAATATTCATTTTTCTTTAATGCCAATTTGACATGTCTGTTGAGAAGAACCCTCTTGTACTATCAAAGATGGAATTTTCCGTAGGATTTCTGGATCCATTTTACTCTGTCCGTAAACTCTATTTTACAGAGAAACCGATAGCACAACTGTATTTGAAATATAAGAGATATTAAGTAGAATCTGTTTGGCTTTTTACAATCATTTATAGAAAAATAAACTATAATTTTAGAATAATAGACTTACGGTATAGTTTTACAGTACCATCTGCCTCTCCAAGATTGTTTTTAGAGACGCAGGTGTAGGTACCGAAGTCCTCTATTGAAACAGACTTGATTGTTAGTTTCATCTTACTCTTGACTGTTGAAGATGGTTCTTCCTCTATCGCAGGTTCAAACTTGCTTCCTGGAAAATATTAATTCAATCTTAGTATTAGGCTTAATCATTACTAGAGAATTATCAACTTATTTCATAAATTATTCCAAAAAAAAAACAAAAAATCTATCTATATCATACACACGAAGAGTTTTGGGTTCTGTACATAGAGAGTTGATTTGACATAGATGACGCTCAACAGCCTTTTCGCTTAATTAACCCGGGAAAGGTGTTGCTGAAAAGAAGAGGAGGCAGAACACCAGGGATGGTCTGCATATTTTTATAAATAATAAACGTGATAACGAAATAAATAATTTATCTTTATAAGTTTCGAATCCTAGATTTACAATTAAGAAACCCAGTGCTCTACACACTAAGCTACGGCGCTATCTAAATTATCCAATATTTGCTCTAACATCGAAGATTAGTAGACCGAATCCATTATCTTCTCTGGTTTCTGGGCGCTTATTTGGCCTAAATAGCCAAACCATTATTAAGCTGCCCTTTTCTAGGGTTGATTGGTGTTGGAATTTTCAGCTCCTACCTCCAATACAGTAATTTCTATAAATATAATAAAAGAAATCCATAAAAAATATGATATGCCTAAATGATAGTTTTATGTTTAGGTTTATTGACATATGTTTATTGAAATGTAGGTGAGACAAGGAGAACTGGTTAGCGGTAAGGTTGATCCGATGGGCAGCAACTATTCCGCCCTTTGAGCTCAAGGCAGCGTGCCTTGATCAAACGCAATTTAACGCTCGTTCGATTGGTTAGTTCTGTCTCTTTGATGATTATAGATTGATAAATGATCAAGGCTGGACCTCCCCATTACCAAAATTATCAGATGTCGATAATAATGCTATCGGACAGCTATCTCCTACTCTTAAATTCAACAACTGTAATGTAAAATCAATTCGATCAAAGCTATATAAGAAATTCTTATTAGGCAATTGAGGCGTTCGAATGGAGAAAAATCATAAAAAAAGGTATTTTTCAGTTGTTTTTTCTATAGCAAAGATGATAACTAATCATGCCTAGAGTATGAATGTGTACAGAATATTTCTTTTATGTTTTATTTATTATTATTATATTTTTTTATTATATATATATTTTTTTTTTTTACTTAATTTTTGTATATATTTTTTCGCTTGTATATATTTATTTCGTTTATATCATTGATTTTTTTATGGAATGATTGTAAGCTACATAGCACCATTACTTATTGCCCACAACAGGCAGATTGTAATGCTTCAATAAAGTGTTTTCTGCTTCTCTCTCTCAAAAAAAAAAAGTCATGCCAATTGGATAGAAAGAGGATTATGCCAGAACTAGGACAGGTTACAATCCGCCCGTAGGCTAAATTTCTATGGATGGAAGAATGAGTTGGAAGAATGAGTCCTTCGGGCTCGGGCGAAATTTTTTGTGAATATTCAAGTGGGTTTGAGGATGGTTTAGATTCACAATTCGATCCGATAGGTAATGTATTTTACTTAATTTAAGTAATTTATGTATTGCAACCTCACCGTTTTGTTTTACAATCCATCCGCAGCACTGCATTCGTAAAAGACGAAGCCATTGTTTATATCTGCTTGGACTTTTGATTTTTTCTGTGCATTAAAGTAATAATAGGAATGGTTAAGATTAAATTTTGTGTGGATTCGAGAATAGTTTGGATTCACAATCCGAACCGACAGGTAATGTTTTCCTAATTTGTGAACTTATTATTTTGCTTTTGTTATTTGTAAATTGGACAAAATTAAAAATAAATTAGAATATTATGATTGTTAAGATATATTTGATCCGTTGATATAAAAAATTAGGTCGACATGTTCAGCCAAACAAAATGAAAGACATTTATTGATCATTGATAAACAAAATAAGAGAATAACATAATGCACATTAAGGAAGCCTTATTCTAAGACGCCAATGAGAAAACAAAACAAGAAGGATATGAGATTTCCATTAGCAACTTCGAATCAGAGAATCCAAAATTACTTATATAATATACAAATGCTTATAATAGAGGAACCGAACAATTTAATTAGTTATTTTTATTGTAATTATTATTAGGATTCATGTTTAGTTTATTTATTTATTTATTTATTACTGGGCTCTATAGTCCTTGAAGAACCTAGTCTCTGCTATTTCTTCTGCCTCATGTTTAGATGCATCGGTTAAATAAACGATAACGCAGTTTATTTATTTTTCGTAAAATATAAACTGTACAGTTCGGGATTTTAAACCTTATTTTATTGCAACATCTTTGCTTGAATCTAAGAACTTTTCGTTCAACCAATCTGATGAATCTTTGTTTTTGTGGTCATGAACAAAAAGAATATATACCTCGTCTTGGTTGTGTACTTGGCCATTGAACGTTGTGAAGATTCACTTTTGGTAACAATGAAATTCCGGAATCTACGCCTTACTCCTGTCACAGATTGTAGCGAAGATGAACTATCGACAGTCATATTTCAAAGTTAAGGTGTATATGTACTCCAAATACAATACAAGGTATCGCTCATCTACTAGCTGAAGAAAATTCGTCATTAACAGAAGTCCATATCTTTGATGGTTGTACTTCTAACAAAATATTGCTGTACGAAATAGGACTACCTACAAATGTATCAACAGTTTTGATATGAAGAAAAATATATTAATATTTCTATAAAGATTGTAGGACGATAGCCTTTCTATCTAAAGAACTAGTAATTAAAAATATCTAATATAGTTATTTCCTCTGTTTTGTTTACTTTATTATTTATTTATACTTTACTTCTATTTTTAAAATTTATTCAATTATATTTCATTTCTTTATTTATGTTTTAAATCCGTATATATTTTTCGTTTCTTTTTTATCACTTTTGTTAAATCCTAAAGGTGGTTTTTTACCTGTAGCACTACTGTGAACTGATCTGGGGTTGAGTACATGATAGAAACTGTACAACTGCACTTGTTTTATGGACAACGGTTATGCAGGGAGGTGACTTATCATAGATCACGCTCAAACGCCAGATTTCCTCCCCTGGTTTTGGGTACCCACTTTAAAGATGCTGGGTGAGCCACAGGAAGGTCCTAGATCCTATGTGATCAATCTACGGCTGCTAACAGACTAAATAAAAGCCTTGCCTGCAGCGGGATTTGAACAAGGATTTTCGGCATGGCAACTAAGTGCTCTAGTGAGCCACTCCGCTGTTGATATTAAAGTATAATTAAAAAATAACGTAACTTTCTGAACCAGTGTGTCTTTTTATCTTTAATATTCAGAGTAAAACTCTATAGCATATTTTATAGTTTATTTGTAAATCAATGGATTAGGGATCGGAAAAGTATTGTCTCTACCATGTACTGAACCCCAGACCCTTCACGGGATGTAGTGGTTCAGTTTTTTTTTTTAATATCAAAATCCAATTAGGAATGTAAAGCAAAATAATCAGCATTTAAGATTCTTTAGAGCTAAATCATATTTTTTTTATTACGAAAAAAAATCGTGTATAATTCCGTTTCACTAGCTCTAAAAGGTTCCGGGAATGAACTGTTGCATATTCAATGTAGCCATGAAATACGTGACGGGAATTTCTCTTTAAAGTCGGGATGCAATTGTTGGGCTGTTGAACAATCAGACTTACAATGAAAACAAGACGATAAATAGTGAACTCACAAGAAATTTACATTTGCAAAACAGCATTAACAAGGAGAACATTAAAAAGAGAGATAAACAAAACGAGTGGAAGTAACGTGGAGTGTCGCCATTTGTCGATATGGAATGAAAGCTTCTTCTGGCTATATTAACTTTTATTATTAGCCTAAAACTTTTTTCGTGTCATCCTTTTACAGTACGGTCTTGTATTACTGACATCTTACGCCTCAGGCTGCAAAAAGGGCTTTACTGCCATTTAATGACTGACATAATAATAGCGTGTTTGTGCTTTTGTTTTCTTTACCAGGTAATGCTATTCAGGAGAGAGAATTTTTTCAAATAATCTAAGAATCAAAGGAAAATCGAGCATCGGATATACAGTTTCGCATCATTTTTAAAGATGAAGTTAGTAAAGACATTTCTAGGAAGTATAAAGATAGCATGTTCTTTATAAAGTAATTCGAGCCTTTTTTTTTTTTTTTTAGTTTATAGATTAGCCAGGATCAGAAGAACCAGGTAAATTGAGATGAGTATCTTTTACCCTCAGAGCTATATTTTTACAAAGTATAATAACAGAATATAACTTTACTCAGTAAAGTACGATCCTCAAAATACTTGCTTCTCGATTTTATCTAAAACGTTTCTATTTTAGATATCATAAATAAAAAACCTAATTTTTAATAGAGGTATTTTATAGTTCCGTGTGAGTTTTAAAAAAATGGGGTACTGTTAAGCGAAGCATTTCTACTATATTTTATATTATTATTATTATTTCTATTATATTAGTATTGAATTTTTTTTAACCATTGGAAAATTTTAAAGAGCTTGAAACTTTTTTAAATTTGACTTACCTAAGTCATAATTTCCATAAATTTTCCATCTCAAATATGACACAGAAAATCTTGGAAATGGAATATCAAAAAATTAAAAAGCTTCAACCGATAAAATTGTTTCTGAAGGCTTTACTTAATAATGCCAATTTTTGTGTTCTTGTTCTTTTGAAATAGCGATACATCAATTGAAGCTGCATTAAATATTTTTAATAAAGTAATAAATTAAATCTCTACGCGCTTTTTTTTTATGCGCTTATATTTTTGACAAAGTATCACAACAATATCTTTTATATTTATTGTTCTTATGATGGTCCTAATTTTTTTTAAATATTTTTATTTTGAAGAGAAAAGATTTGTCTTGGCCGGGATTCGAACCCGGGTCACCCGCGTATCTGAGCTAACCCGGCTCGTATTATAAAAATATTAAAATTATAAGAATAGTCAACAATTGTATTCTAAAGATTAACAGGAAGTTTAAGAAGTCTTGAAATACTGCTTATAAGTACGGTTAGCTTTGAAGAAGAATTATTAAGATATGACGAAATCTATCGTAGGAGAATCAGTGAACCGCAAGCGATGGGTGAATTAGGGGTACTAACGCTAATTTATAGGAGATCTAATGGATAATGTTTACAGAGGATAGAACATTGGATAGTATCATTCTTAAATATAGCTACTAAGTCGTTTTGGTTTTTGTCGTACGTTTCTCATTTAAATTTCTGGAACGTCTCACTTGGAATCCTCATACAAGACTGAAAAGACAAGAAACTGCTCGTCGTTTTCGCCTACTACAACATTTACTGGAAAAACATTCAAAGCTCCCAATTAATTACAAAAGATTCATTTACATGACAGTTATCAGAACTATTTGGACTAACGGAGTTGAGCTTTGGGGCTCTACTAAACCATCCAATTCATCTCGTATCCAATCCTCACAATCCTCCGTAAAATCCTCAATGCTCCTTATTATGTCACAAACACACGCATCCATCATGATCTTAATATCCCATATGTTACTGATTTGGCCCAAACTAGATACCTTTCCTTCCATGAAAACATCCGTACACACTTGAATCCGCTAGTCTCTCATATTACTTCCCATAATATTCCTGATAAACCTCTTAGGCGTCTGAAAAGAAGATGGCCTCGAGACCTTCTACTATAGAACTTTATTGGAGTGCTATCAATGGGTAGTTTCCCCGCAAGTGTATTTTTTTTTCATGTACTGTGTAGATTTGCTTGATGTAATATAATTACAGTTTTAAATATCAATAAATTATTCTATACAAAAAAAAAATTCTGGAACTAAATAAAATAAAGAAAGAGATTCTTCAGATTTCGAGACTGCTTTGTATCACTCAATTATTTTCAAGAATAGAACATGCCTGTATGGTTTGTGTAGACGTTCAAAGGAGAGGAGTAGCTCAGTTGCTGAGACAACTGACCTAACCTTCTCTGAGCAGCCGTGTCGAAGGTTCTGGGTTCAAATCGCGCTGCTTAGTAGACTTTTATTTAATCTGTTTGCATCCGGAGATAAATTTTATGAGAGCTAGGACTCATGTGGAGTTCACCCAACCTCTATAAAGTGGGTACCTAAAATAGTGGGATGATTTGGCGGTTGAGCGAGATGTTGGACAGATCACCTCACTGCACAACCGTTACGGTTTTTCAACGCAATTAACCATATAATTAAATGTATTGAGCCCAAGAGACCCTTTAAGAGTTGTAGCGGTGAAAGTGTTTTAAGGTACTACAAGGATGTTCTTGAAAACCAATCAATAGAAAAAGAATGGCTTTCAAGCCCAGCGGGATGTGGATTGAGAACTATGATTTTTCATTGCCTTTGTTCAAGGTGTTAAGTAAGAAAGAATGGAGGGTGGATTTAATGAGAAAATAAACAAAAATTGGCCGAAAGGATGAAAGTGAAATAAGAGATTTATAACGGCGCTTAGCAGACAATGAAACCCGGATGAATGCGGCTAAAGTAGGGGCGCACGGCTGTTGGTAGGCTCAATGTGGTTTTTCTAAACGGCCTTTGAAGTGTCGGAAAAGCTTCATAATCAGAGAAATTGTTTGTCCCGACTGGGGTTTTTCCAGCTCTGTAGCATTGTTCTGCTTCCCTTGCGCTCGCCGACCGTCTTCTTTTCTCTTTTACCAAAGAGAACAAGGCCTAATTAGATTTGCATCGAGGTGAAGGAGAAGACTAGAGCGCTTGATGGCCCTAGCACCCGAGGCCTGGCTTGTGACAAACGCTTTTGCTAATTGAGAGGCTCTTTGCAGTACCAATTCTCATTCCCAAAACAAACGTTTGCTTAGCCTTGCGGCAAACATCTCATATGGCTTCGCTCATGTTTGACCTCATTTCTCCTTTCTTAGCTCCCGGAGGAATAGAAAAGGCATTCATAAACTGCTTATAATATTGAAGCACCTATTTCGAAACCAAACAATATTTTGGCCGTGTTTAATTCACTTAAAAACTTTCACTTACTAAGAAATCGGGCAGCTTTCTTTGCGTAAAATAAAAAAAAATGAATTATTTGAGAAAATACTCAAAAAAGATATACCCACACGAGTATGTAGCAGAGTTATATCGATTGAGAAGCAGTCCTTACAGAGGTCAAACATGTTGCAAGTCTATCGAAACAATTGTATTAAAACAGTTCGCCAGAGCAGGTAGGACAATGTATTTACTTTATTTGTTTCACGGAGTATAAATAAATCACGGAAAATATGATCCAAAGAAGTAGCAACTGATTGCAAAGACTTTTTTCATTCAAACTTTTTTTAACAATATCTTTTAATTATTTCACGAACATTATCTGTTCATTTCACTATTTATCAAGTATCTCATTATTTATTTTATTTTTACATTTCCAATGAACAATTATTTTTTTATATAAGTGAGGTTTTTTATTTAGTTATTGTAGTCAAGTTCTTATGATTTGAGCTTTTCTAAAAACGACACTTCATGTATATTGTAAAAAAAAAAAAAAAACTGTACCACTACAACCCGTTAAGGGGTCTGGGGCTCAGTATTTATTTATTATCTACACTATTTATTAAATATCTGGGCTTCATTACTTGGTAGGGACTGTACTGTTTCATGGACAACTGTTGTGCAGGGAGGTGATTTGTCCTTGATCACGCTCAACCGCCCGATTTTCTCTCTTATTCTCTATATCCACTTTTTAGAGGCTGGGTGGACCCCAGGAGGGTGCTAGATCCCATATGATCCATCTTCAGCCGGTAACAGAGTAAATAAAAGTCTTTCCGGCAGCGGGATTCGAACCAGGATTTTCGGCATGGCAACTCACTGATCTATCACTGAGCCACTCCGCTCCTACATATATATCACACATCTATATTAAATGGAAGATTACAGAAGGTCCATCCTAAGCGATGATATGCAGCATCACCAACAGTTTTCTATATTTTCAAACGTTTAAGGTCTTACAAAATATTATTTTTAGAGGTAGTATGCTTCCTATGAATTTTAGACCAGGATTTGAACTTTACAAAGTTAAATTTTACTGTGGAAAGAATTTCATAATTGAAACTACTAACGGAGCAGTTCTGTTCTAACTAAACCTTAAGACATTAATCATGAAGCCTAATTTAATTTGAAATCTTTCGTTATTATAAAAATTAACGTGTATTCGTTTCGGGGATATTCTTACTATAAAAGAAGGTAATGTTATTTCTAGCAACGCAAATTATGGATCCAGGATTATCTCTTCCCCGAATTAATTCAGTAGCCTTAATTCGCGGCAGGAGATCATTCATCCAGTATCTCCTTAGTTCCACTCCCTTGCTGGAAGGATTATTGGAAGGAAAGATTTTCTTAATTAGTCTGTTGGTCGTTATTTCTAATAACGTAGTCATTATCTTATTATAACCAGAATAACGTAGTTACTTCTGGTCTTAGCTGCCTGAAAGCATCTATGCGGCTGAAGCTGTCTTGTTTACAAACCAGCGGATGTGCAAGGATGTGATTTGTCCCAGAATCGAAACACCGACTTTTTCCCCTCCATTAAGAGACCGTAAGAGTGCAGTCAGGATATCCTGGATGAGCCCCAGGAGGAACTACAGATCCCACAGAGTTCATATTTGGCTGCTAATAGATTTAATAATTTATCTGCCAGAGCCGAATTTTAGCTCGAGACATTGGACCCACCAATTCATCGCTCTATGCACTTAACAATCTCGCTTCTGATTTAATAATAATAATTTAATATTAAAACAATTATTATAGTTTTTCAATCAGCATTTGATATTGAACGCCTCATATGTCATTATAATTAAAATACTGAGGCTGGGGATATGATCAAGTTATCTCCTTTCAGGACTCAAACTTTTTATTAATCAAGGTCAATATGGTGGTGATAGTTATGAAATAAACAATCGAAAATTTAAAAAAAAGAAAAAGTAATTGGATGACCATCCATTAATGTTTTCTTGACTAGAATTGCCTCTTATCTGTCTCGGTCATACAAGGACTAACCCTATTCAGTGTTTGGATTTCAAAAGTTAGGAAACTACCGAGATAGGGAACAAGGACTTCTATTGTCAGGTCAGAATAGTTTTAAACCGAACAATGGACACCAAGTAGTTTTTCATGAACGGTGACGTTAGTGGTGTATCTAAAGTTGCCCGTGTCGGATCGTATCAACAGCATCAAGATACCTTTACAGTGGTTAGTCAGTATCGATGGGAATGCAGTGAGGGGAAGGAGGTATCTTTATAACTGGAAAATTCGATCACTGCTACCATTTGTAGTTGGATTTATATCTATATTTTAATGGAAAATTAAGTCGTTTTACGGAAAATCTAGTAACGATAAGATTTGATTTTATTATAACCCAACTTAGGGGTGCTTGGAATCAATCATAAATGAACTTTCTGTGCATGTGCCTTTCTCGCCGCCCAGCAACTGTTCATCCTCTCTGATCAAATCCTTTCCCCATAGGAAATTTTTGATCGTTCACTTAGTTCTCGCTTCAAAACATATCTTCTTGTCTAGGGTTATGCTCTTGCCAGTCCCATCCCTTAGCATATCAATCGTAACACCAAGCTCTGTTATGCCCCTCTACCAGTTCAGTTTAGCTTTTTAATTTCTAAGTAATTTAAATATATTTTTGTAAGCCTAATTGCATTTATTCGCAGTAAATTAACCCTCCTTGTGTCGGTGATTCTTTCACGATTTATTATTGTGCCTATATAATTTATTGTACATCACTAAATCTCATGTACGGGGATCAGAACGGCGTTCAGGATCAAAAAAGGGGGAGAAAAAATAAGAAAATCTTTTACACATCTTACGCTGGAGTAGTCAAGCAATTTTGTCCAGCAATACACTTTTCGACCTCACTTCTAATGGTTTTAGTTCGGTTTTGAATCTGAAGTTTCGGGAGAGGTAAGCATTGCTTGGTTAAGTGACCGAATGATGTAAATAATTTTTTTTTTTGAAATTTGTAATTATCTGCTTGTGATATGGGATACCTCATATATTATTGAAATACTGAGACTGGGAATATGATCGGAGTGATTACTTTACAAGGCTCTGTTGATTAATTAAGATCCATTTGGAACATTGGAGTAAGAGCACTATCAGTGTCATCCGCATTACAATTAAAATATTTTTTTTAAATTTATTTCATCCAGGAGTAGAGAATAAATCACAATGTAAAGGCTCTAAAACATGATCTACCAACGCATATGGTCTAGCATGGTCATGGTCTCTGAGAGGAAAAGATACAAGAGATACAGAAAAAAGTGGAAACATGAATTAAAGGAAATTTTTGGTTGAAGGAAACCTCAATCTGAAGAAACCTCTTAGAGAAAAAAAAACTATATATGTATTAGTAAGATTAGTAGGATATCAAAAAAATTGTTTTACTCATGTTCTTTCAGTTATTTTAACTACTATTATCGTGTGATTTACCTTTAATTATTTCCTATTATGGATTCTCCACAATACCTAAACTACAGTAGGGGGGGGAACGTGCCCTCGTGCACCCCCAGTAAATCTGCGCTTGGCGCTTGCTATAGCCTATGTGTTATTCTGATGTATAACCTATATTACTGTAAAGTTTCATCCAAATCCGTTCAGTAGTATTTGCGTGAAAGAGAGACAAACATACAAACTTTCACATTTATAATATGTATATGTAAAGAAAACTGCCTCTTTAATATACGGAAGTTTTCTTAATTTTGTATTTGCTGCGAGAGCGTCAAAACCTTCTTGTCCCAACAGCTGTTGTAAATAAAAGATCCGAGAGGAAATAGTTTTGTTACCGTTACAGTGCATTGAGTTAAATTTAATTTTAACTGAAAGAAAGACGAAGTAAAGACATTGAATGGTGTTTCTTGTTTTTTTCAGGTGAGGGAATGTTTAGTTGAAAGTTATTGTAATAATTTTAAACATGTAAATATGAATCTATTGTAAATAAATCTTTGTTTTTTCAGAGAAACAATTCTGTCTTAATTTCATTATTCAAAGACATAAAATCATTAAAAATATCATTATTAAACAGCATTCAATGTCTTTACTTCGTCTTTCTTTCAGTTAAAATTAAATTTAACTCAATGCACTGTAATGGTAACAAGACTATTTCCCCTCGGATCTTTTATTTACAACAGCTGTTGAATTCTGTTGGGACAAGAAGGTTTTGACGTTTTCGCAGCAAATACAAAATTAAGAAAACTTCAGTATATTAAAGAGGCATTTTTCTTTACATGTATGTATATATATATATATATATATATATATATATATATATATATATATATATATATAAGTAAGTAACAGAATAGTACATATTGGAACGGGCATAAGAGCTAATTCAAGCGATTTCGCTAGTTTTTTAAACGATTAAATAGTCGTTTGTGGATACATTTTCTGCTAAAAACTATAAAAATTGTATCTTAATCTAGGACTGAGTCCATATTAAACAAAAAGTTTTTCCCAATTATGAAGTAAAAATGTAACGTCTGGGTTTGAAACGAGGTCGTTGATCGTTGATCAGTATCTGCCTGAATAGTCTGGTGTTGTTTTTATCCTCGTATTCTATGTTCTGTGCTAGTGTCATTGTTACCATATTATTGCTTCTTGCCTATCTGTTGCTCCAATCGTGGTTTATCCTTATTCCTCTTCTCACATTTAACCCTCCTTTTCTCTGAATCTTGGCAGGTATGAAACTTCCTATTTCAGCTGCATGTTGGTTTTGTTTGTGTTTATGTTCACTTCGGCAGGGAATGGGGGAATTATATAAGACCTATTGAGGATAAGCTTAGAGACGAATAATTATGCTAAGTGAGAAATATCTGCAATTCAAATGGCAAAGGTTGAATAGCGACGAGGTGGCTCCTGACGAGCCGTGTCAGAAGTTAGCATTTAGAGTGGCGGGGTTATAATTCAATTTTTTTATGTAAGAAAAATTAAACCAAAGAATAAAAGAAGAAATTTCAGAGAGAAAATAGAAATTCTTAGTTGTTTTTTCAGGTAAAAGAGGAACTCCCGAGCAGTTAACTATATCTGAATGAGAACGTACAATTTTCAAATTAAACAAAATTATCGAATTACTTATTTTATAATTCTGTTTAAAAATGATCACCATCAAAAGAAAAATAAATAAATGTAAACTATTTAAACATAGTTTCTCCAAAGTTCTATTTTTCTTAAACCAAATTTTACGACAGTATTTTTCCAGGCCTTCTTGTCTAAAGCAATTTCTTCAATCCGACCGTATCCAGCCATGTCTTCCTGGACATTGCCAATCCATGAGTTTCTTGGTCTTCTTATTCTTCGTTCAGATCAGCAGCGCAGGGTTATTATGGGTATTCTTCTATCCCAACTAAATGTTTAAGCCACTCTAATAATAATTTTTCGTGAATTTTAATATGAGTACCCAGTATCTCTCGAAATATTGTATCCTGTCACGCCTAGATATCATAATTCTTTTTCCATTAACAAATAAAAATAATTAACAATAATGAAAAATATATTACGAAACAAAATAAAATGATCAATAAAAAACAAAACAAAAAAAACTATACCATTTCACTATACCATAGGACGGTTTCAGTACATGGTAGAAACTGTCCTGCTACTACGACAACGGTTTTACAGGTACGTTTTCAAAGATCACGTTAAACCTCCAGGTTTTCCCCTTATTGAGGAAGTCCACATAATAGATATTGAGTGAGCCCAGAGGGTTAGTAGATCAGCTAAAATATAATATAAAATAAAATAAAACAAAGTACGAAAATGCAATAATAAATCACTATTGTCTAGTTATGAGGCCGATGACTATCAGCAGTTGTTTCCCTTAAACCCAAGGAATCCGTGAAAGATGAAATACGTAACTATTGCTATATAGATCCCTCCCTCCAATCAACCGCATTAACAACACTATTACCTTATTACGTACCCTCTATTATCCATCGCGACGATTTGAGGACACCATTTCTCGAACCGCAAGATGGGCGCTCAGACAGGACGACCTACATCCTCACCTCTGCTAAATCACTTCCCCCTCCTTCGCTCCTTTTGCATTATTCATCGGCTCTTTTTCAGCAGCCTTCTCCTTTCAACTGGCTGTTGGTCCCTTCCACCAACTCAGATAAATATCTCTTCCAATAATTTAACCTTCACACGTCTGTGACTTGTAGTGGCTCAAAAGGTACGGAAGAACACTTCTTAAGGCATATATTATTTTGTCAATTATATAAGGCACACAAATTACATAAATCTGTGTAAAAAAACTATAAGTGTTAAAAATATATGTATTAGGGAGCGAAATGACTCAGTGGCAGAGCGCTGAGATACCATGCCAAAGCTGTCAGGTTCAAATCCGGCTAAGGCAGATTTTATTTAATTTTTTAACAGCTGGGGATTGATGCTTTGGGATCTATAGCCTTCCTTGGCTCACCCAGCCGGTGTGAAGTGGTTACACAAAATAAGGGGGGACCTGGCAGTTGAGCATGGTCCAGGATAAATCATCTTTCAGCACAACTGTTATCCAAGAAACAGTACAATCTGTGGCAGAATACTAACCTTTTTTGTTATTTTATTTTTTTTAGAGGCATACCCCGTGGTCGACCCCTAAGTATAATTTCATTGTAGATACTACAGTGGACATTTACTAGCAATACCTTGACATTATTATATAAATTTAAGTTCAGTTTCCTTTTAAAATACAAGTACCTACTTGGTAGTGTTTTGAGGTATTTACTATTTAGCAATTAATAAATAATGATTTTTTTTTTAATTTATATTTGTTATATAGGTGTAGTTGATATAAAATATCTTAATTTTTAATAAAATTTCACATAAAATATCTTAATTTTTAATAAAATTTCACTGCATTCTATGTATAGTATATTAAAGCTCCTCCAATTCTACTTGTATTTCAAAGTCCTTGTAGTGCTCGTAGTTAGGTTAACAATAGGGACTTGAATATGCTCTGTTCACTAAGGAATTAAAATCTGATAAATAAAGAATTTAAAGTAAATTAAAATATTAATTGTCTAGGGTACTGGACTTTAAAATTATATTTTTCCTTGGGTGTATAAAAACACAAAAACCTTTAGTCCAAAAGTCATTTGATTTCATCTATTCTTTATATACGTTTCGATCCAAATTGGTCATTTTCAATATATAACTTCCATCATTACTCAAAAAAGTATAAAACTCCATCTGCAAAAAACATCAAAAAGAAAATTCAAACAATCACAAAATTTAACATTATAAAAATTTTCTATACAACAAATTTCTTAACACCTTAAATTAGTTACACAACTATACATGGCACCGTCAAAATGCATTCTATAAGTGTTATCATTTCTACATTATTGTTGTCCTTACAATAGTACACAAAAGATACATTTTTTGGAGATTAATAGATTCGATATTTAAAATAAGCTGGGTGAGTTCGATCCTGTAGTCAGTTACTATAGCTAATAAGTGGAGCTGGGACTTTGTCCAGTCTGGATTAGTAGAATAATGATAATGGCTTATTACATTTTATTTATTATATATTAATTTTTACTTTTAGGGAAACAAAACATTAGAGGTATTTTAAAAAATTCTTTTTATTAAAGAATATGGAGGACTATCTTTTAGTTCTATTTTATATATATCCGAAATCAATTTGTTTAAAATTACTGAATTTAATAGATAGATTTAAGAAGAAGCCTAGGGTGTGTTAATAGGTTGAAATCTTTCATTTAAATTTTATTATTTAATGTATATTAGGAAGCTGATAGTTAGTAAAAAATATATTTTTTTTAATTTTTATTTTTATGTTCTTTTAATTTAAAAAAAACCATACCACCAACTTTTAGAAATTACGATATAACCGAAATCAAAGTGTATGAAATTGTTTGAAAAAAACATGAAATCGGTTGATATAATTATTAATTTGATTGGTAATATTTTGAAATTGATTGAAAAAAATAAGAAATTCACTGAAAAAAACTATAATATCGATACATAAATATTTTCGAAAATCTCAATCCTGCACTAGTTGAAGCATCGGGAAAGAATACAGAAATAACAAAATCATTGTGTTGGCTGAACAAAAAGGAAATATTTTAGAATTTAAAGAAATTAACCACAGAATAGCTCTAGTCAGACTAATTTTTAAGAAGAAAATCCTAAGCACTGTTCAAGTCCACACGCCAACTGCTGATTCGGCAGAAGAAGATAAAATAGTACAAGAATTGCTCAAAATAAAGGTAAGTGGCAGAAAATAATGTCGAACTCCACTTAATCGAGCTGGTCACTCTGGAAAAATAGACCATAAGGGTTATTATACCTATTAATTAGTACATTAATTAATTCATCATTTAACAAGAAAAATATTATTATTTATTATTGTTATTTTATTATTGTTATATAAGTTACAATATTAGGTACTATACAATGTATGTATATGTTTTTATAAACATTAGTAGTTTTTTGTAATCCATCTTGTTTTATAATTCTCTTGATAATAAAGGCTTAATTCATTCATCGTTGGCTGTAACACTTCCGAGGTTGCGGAGGGCGCTTAGTAGCCATGCCAAAGGTCTTCGGTTCCAATCTCGCTGCTGGCAAGACAGATGTTTTAATTGGAGATAGGACAGCATTAAAGGATTTCGGACATACTATACACTCTCGAATACCGCAAAACACCCCGTTAGTGATCCCGACTTCCATTGTACATCCGATAATCGAACCACAGTTTGCGGCTAGTCGCGTAATCCTGGTGGGAGTAAAGACCTACAGAACGTCCCAAACCGCAGAATCCATTCTGCCCAACCGCACTCCTCCCCGGGGATCGTAAGCTGATAATTTATCGTTTAATGGTGTTGTTTCCGCACGTAAGTTCAGCACTTAATTTAAGTGTCGGCTCAAGTGCTCGTTTTGAATAATCCTCAGTAGGCTCTCAAGTCCTTGCAGGGCAGACTTTTTCTGAAGAACTTGGTCTTTTTAAGATTACATCAATTAATTATTATATCGTCGATAAAAATATTAAATAGGCCGGCATAAGAGCTGCCTACAGAAGTGAAAACTTATGACTCTGAAATAACTGTGTTCTTTTTTTTAATTATTAATTTTTCTAATTAATTTCTAAAGCAATCATAGTCTGAATTATTTATATTTCTAATTTATAAATTTAAATTATTAACATCAGTCTGGTTTTCACATATATTAACCCTCCGAACAATTATTATATAGATTTTCATGTATTTTATTGTTAGTCGCGAAGCTCCCAAAGTAAAAGACGCTAAGTAAAGACGGTTCACGTTTGGGTTTCTTGTTCTTCTTATTTGCCCACCAGGTTTTCTTTCTTCACAAGAATTCAGTTTTTCTTTCTTGATTGGTAGAAATTGTACAATTCATGCAAAGGCAGTTAGGTGCCACCAGTCTCGAGCATGTTGCTGACGCGGACGAACAAGTTTATCCCTAACCAAAAGTCGATAAACGCGACTAAAGAAGTTTTTACTTTCAAAAAACATTTTTCGTTTGGGATTCTATAGCGTTTAAGGTTTTAGGATTGATAAATAATTTATACAACCTATAGAGTCATTATAAAGCACAAAACTAAGGCTATACCAAAGGTATAATTCGTTTAAGGTATGAATATGAACTGGCTTGAATGAACCTTGAAACAGTTTTTTCACTTTCGATACTTGCGTTTATAACAACCTCTGTAGCTCCTAAAGAGTTGAATTAAAAATATGTTGGACTGAAGTCTTATGGATATTTTAAGTCGTAAAATTCACATATTCCATGCGATTTTTAAATTATAATAGTCTAGCCCTGAAGTTAATGCACTTGAGTTTTCTCAATGTCCGAGTTTCATTCCGGCCCTGAAAAAAGTATACAGTCTGTTATATCAGCCAAAATAAAACCAGAATAGAGTATATCCGTCCAGAGCACACACAGTCTCTATAAACCCAGGAATAAAGCGGGGGTTGAGCTTGGATGATGACCACGAGGCACGTAGCTGGTATGGATTTAGGGTGCTTCAGCCCCTTCCTAACTTTTGTTTTTATATTGAAATCAATGTTTGTACATGAAATATAAATTAATTGTTCGTTTTAATTTATATTAAAAGTACAAAATAGATTATAAACACCTTATGAGTAATAATAATTAAACCTATTGCATAATTGTAAGGGCATGGATATATCAATAAAAATGGGCAAATACTAATGCAAGCATTTTATTGAGTTATGTTGTCGTCAGGTCGATGAGTCTATTTGGGCTGTTTATGTGAGATGTCTTGTACTTTATCTTCATTGATTCGAATGTCCGATGTATATTCTGATGACATATGATTTTTAAGGCTTTGTCCATTGGATTTGCATTATAATCTCTAGATATATATGTATATATTACACATATATATATATACATATATATATATATATATATATATATATATAATATTATAAAAAGTAGTTTAGAAATATACCATATAAATTTTATTCATTAAAAATTGATAAAATTTTTATCTGAAAAAATTCAGAATGAAAAGAAACGTGAAGGGTCACCTGTTGTGATATTATTATAATACTCTCTCCTCAAGGAAACAGGTTTGCAGCCAGGCAGATATTCTAAAATGCAATAATAAATCCTTGTTTATGCCGTCCTTCAGAGGGAACATAACCTGTACGGCTTCAGGTACAACTTAAAGATCTCTATCCCAATTATACCTAGGTGGGCAAGTTTTATTATTCTCACTGTAGTATCGTCCGATTAGCCAAAGAAAAATATTGTGTCGTTAAACAAATTAACTAATAGTCAAGAAGAAATACGTAATAACAATACAGTATATGTATATGTAACTTTTAACTGTATTTTAATAAAATAAAAGATTAATGTAATTTAATTTAAAATTTTTTAATAATGTATTTTTTAATAGTTAAAGTTAAGTAAGGTGTGGTGAAAAATTGTTAGATAGTGTAATATTCTTTTTATTGCGCATAGTAGTAAATGTTCAACAACAAACTTACAATTTTGAAGGTTTTATTTTATTTGGTATATTTCATGACTATCCATAAAAGCAAATGAGGATTATATTTAAATTAAGTAGCCTATTGTCGCTGTCAAAACCGCCTATCTACAACTTTTGATGAAAATGAGTTAGTAACGGTAACGCATTCTACATGTTGAATTACACAATATTTAAAAAAGTTTTCAAGGTTGAACGCAAGGCAGTGCTGTAATTAGCAATTGAAAGGTAACTGATATATATATATATATATATATATATATATATATATATATATATATAAGATAATATAACATATGGTGCGGTTTTTTATCTCCTCTGTAAAATCCCCCAAGGGTATATGTGCCTATGGGCTTTAATGTTTTGACAGCGACGATATGCACAGATGTTTTAAAAAAAAATGTTAACCTATGTGTTGGTATTTTTAAATATATATATATATATATATATATATATATATATATATATATATATATATATATATATATATATATATATCTACATATTTTTATTTTTTTTTTTCGGAAATCATCATCATAGTCCATCCTCTCTACCGCTCAAGCAAAGTGAGGATTTTTTCTAGAAAATAATGAATAATAAAAAAATTTAAATCGGAAATAATAAATAAAAAATTGTTGATTACCTATTCTACCATAAAAACAAGAAATGTATGCAGAATCCTTAAAATATCTGATAGAGCAAGTTAATCGGGCAAAATATCGTTTTCTAATGAGCGACCTATAGTCTAGTGGTTACCATGACATCCTACGAAGCCCTAAGATCGCGGGTTCGTAGCCCGGCAGGTGGTCCTAGGATTTTTTAAAAGGGAGTAAAAAATCCTTATTTCTGCCATCGGAAGGGACATTAAACGGGAGTCTAGAGCCTGTGCGATGTCAGGTACTCGTTTAAAATCCCTATCCTAATTAAACCTAGAAACAAAATTTAGAGCTCCCACTGTAGCATCTTCCGAATATCCATAGCAGCGTAAAATAACGTTAAACAAACAAACAAGGTTTTCTAATTCAAAAGTTCTTAAATGCACATATGGAATTTATGAAAATTAAAGTTTAAGGATTTGTATTGTACAACAAGAGTTCTGAGCCATTAAATCTCTTAGGTAAAAAACATTAAGTCATTGCAATATGGTTATGAAGTTTGGACAACGGAAAGAACAAAAGAACAGATAACATTTTATGGATAGAATAGAAGCTCAAATAGAAGCGAAGAAGTTAGTAATTAAAACTGCATTGTTTGCTCGAAAGAAGTTCTTTATTAAATAATAAAGTTCTTGGTTGCGTAGTAGTTTTAATTACGAAAGTGGGACCAGGCCTAGGCTATAAAGGGGAATGAGACTGAAAAGTTGAATCAGCGGGATATTAGCTTCACAACATAGCGACTAATTTTATAGCAATATAATTTATTATGTATAAGATTTACATGCATATTTTTATTTTTGCCTTACCTGAATTTAAGATTTTATATAATGAACGAAATCAGCCGCTAGTAAGATCTCTTAGCAAAAAAGAAAACATAGCAAGTTCCAATAAGACAAGTTTTGTAGAAAATCCATGAGACTGGAAAAGTTGTTAATTATTGGAAAAAAATTAATTACAGAGGTTTTTTTTAAATTATGGGTGGATTTAACTGAAGTTATTAAGATTTTCCAGTAACCATAAAACACCATTACTAACTTTTTTTAATTATCTATGTTCCAATCCATCTTCATCATTAAAATAAATTAAAAAGAATTAAATTCATTTGAAATTCAGATAATCATAGGTTATTTAGCAAATCATATTCTGATAAGATTAGATAAAATAATTAGTACCAGTAGCTTAATTAATTTAATAAGTTCATTTGAGGGTATGCGAAGACTTTTGAGCTCACTGATCAATCGATTTTTAAGAATATTGAATATCTTAAAAAAATTCTTGTGAATGTTTTTAAATACTTTAAGATCAAAACACTGGCAAGAATTTGATTATAGTTTTCTAGAGTTTTTTTTTTAAATATTAATAAAGCCCATAAGAATCTCTAATTTTTTAAAATCGCAGAGCTGCCTGACATTACACAAAGAGGAGCAGTGTCAATCGAACAACAATTTCGACCATTCCGCATCACAATGCCGTTTATTATTACCTTAATTATCAGAGGTTAGTAAATTATTATTTGTCAATACTTGAAAACCTAAATACCTATTAAATTTTATTTTAATAAGAAATGAAACACACGACAAGGACAAATAGAAAATAATTTTTCCCCCAACAAAGGCCCTAAATATGACGCGAATATCATAACTAATGCTTCTTCTTCATCCTGTTAGCCCCACTTGGTCCATATTATCCTTAAGTTGTTTGAAATATTCTGTTGAATTTTTTGTGACAGTGGATTCGGTGAAAAATTGTATGGTTCAGTCTTTCAGGGTTCATCCTCATCATGTGTCCATAGAACCTTAGCCTTCCCACCCTAACGTCAGTTTCTAAGCCTGTTGTTAATGTAAATTTAAGAACTTTATTAATAACTTTTAATTATTAATAAATTTAGTAAATTATCCCTCATTCATCTTGAAATATAGGATATGCTGGTACGACTATATTCGGCACTTTAGATGGATGCATGTGTATGTATCGTGAACATACAGATACCCAATCAGTGTATTGAACAGAAAAATCAAGATTTTTGGAATTCGACTGTATTACCAAATCTTAATATTCACGGTCGTCAATTTCAATTATCTTATACCGGATAAGGAAATAAAAATGACAAGAAATCAATGAGGATATGAAAGAAAAATATGGCAAAGCAGTATAATTATTTGTTCCTTATTCAGAATGTCTTTAATTTATTTATTATGTCAATAAATCATATCTATAAATGTCAATTAACTCTCACCACCAAAGAAAGGAACACCCCTTTATCTTAAGAAGGCGGAAAATTATAAATGTGAATGAATTATTGAATATTACTCGATAAGGAATACTTTCGTAGAGGTAAAATTGAGGTAGGAGATGAAAATAAAAAGGAGGAATAAGGATATAAAGAAAGGTATGTGAAGAGGGGGTGTATAATAGGATTACTAAAAGCTCCAGAATGACAAATAAAAAAAAAAGATAAGAAAGGCCTAGAAGGAAATGAAGAAAAATGTGGAAGAGGTGAAGGCTAAAGAAAAAAAAACAATGGAATATCAGACGCTGCAGCAATATCCAGAAGAAAAAATATCCAATTATTATTGTTAATTTATTTTTTTTTCAAACTTTACCAAGATTATTGTCAAATGATTTATTTAAGCAAAAATGAATAGAAGCATAGATGGTACTTTATATTTACAGATTAGATATATTTAGCAGTTTTAACAATGATCACATGCATTGATGCTCCATACCCATTATCATAACGTCTTTCATTTTACTTTCATTACAAAACTCAGTTTTCACAAGCCAATCATTCTAGGGTTTAATCGTGATGTATCGTTCACACTAGCTTACTCACTCTATCTTGTCCTGACTAAGTTAGAACTTGTCCTTTGTAGTTGTTAATAATAAAATTATCCTATACTACCCACTTACACCCTTTAGATATTAATTTCTAATCTAAATTATTTGCTAAAATCTGTTAATTTATTTGTTTCTTGTATGCCGATAACACCTACTAAAAAATACTTTTACGTTTATTTAGGCAATACTTGAAGCATTATAGCTTATAGAAAAAAGACTAGGAACGATATACGCCTCGTAGGTAGCCTGTAACACGATAAATTTATATATTTATATATTTATATATATATATATATATATATATATATATATATATATATATATATATATATATATGTATATATATATGTGTGTGTGTGTGTGTGTGTGTGTATATGTATAGAGAGAGAGATTATACAAGCGAGATCGGTTGTATGGAATAAATGGTTTATTCTGCTAATTTTCAAAATGTAGTCGACACTATCTGGAAAAACCTTCTGAGGATCACCAAGGTTCTATAAAGTGGATATCCACCCTTTGTTGGAGAAAAAAAGGTGGAGGTTGAGTGTAATTTTGGACAATTCACCTCCTTGAACACCTCCGTGGTCAACCCCTAAGTATAATTTTATTGTAGATACTACAGTAGACATTTACTAGCAATACCATGATATTAGTCTAGAAATTTAAGTTCAGTTTCCTTTTAAAATACGAGTACCCACTCGGTAGTGTTTTGAGATATTGAGTATTTAGCAATTAATAAATACTTTTTTTTTTAATTTATATTAGTTCTACAGGTGTAGTTGATAAAAAATATCTTAATTCTTAATCAAATTTCACTGCATTCTGTGTATAGTATATTAAAGCTCCTTCAATTCCACTTATATTTCAAAGTCCTTATACTGGTCCGTAGTTAGGTTAACAATAGGGACTTTAACATAGTTAGGAGGAATAACAGGAATAACAATCTGATGAATAAAGAATTTAAAGTAAATTAAAATATTAATTGTCTAGGGTACTGGAACTTAAAATTATATTTTTCTTAGGGTGTATAAAAAACAAAAACCTTTAGTCCAAAAGTCATTTGATTTCATCTATTCTTTATATATGTTCCGACCCAAATTGGTCATTTTCAATGTATAACTTCCATCATTACTCAAAACAACAAGGTTCTATAAAGTGGATACCCACCCTTTGTTGGAGAAAAAACGTGGAGGTTGAGTGTAATTTTGGACAATTCACCTCCTTGAACAGCCGTCGGCTTGAAACAATTCCCGTATACTGTTTTTTGTTTTTTTTTATTTTAAAATATTTACAAATGTTAAAACATTGGTGGGATAATCCCTTACAATGAAAATGAGTTCATATTACAACGGTTACTGATTAATATTTTTTTGTTGCCCGTTTACTGTAAACCCTTCAAGATTGTTAGAAGAACAGGTGCAAGTTATATTTCTATCATGAATGTAAAGTAATATAAATTAGATATTATAAAATAAATATTTAGGGTTCATTCAAGTCAATCGAAATATTTTAATTAAAATCATTTTGCTTAGAGATTTAGTTTGTTTTTATTTTTTGAATGCTTTGAATATTTTTGAACTATTAAGCTATTTTTTCATGGTAGAATGCCATCATATTTATTTAATATCTACATCATTAATTATTAATTTGTTGAAAAAAATTTGCTATTACATACAGAGATTTGAATGATAAGAGGAAAACTTTGATAAAATGATGAAATATTCAAACAAGACGGCTTCTGTTGGCTGAGTCTATTTTCTATTCCTCACGTTCGTACACTAGGCACACTCTGGTATTTCAGCCACGTGCACGACTCAGATGGCGTGCTCTACGACCTGAACCGATTTGCCACAATTTAATTTCACGCCTTGAGGATCATACCTCCCTTTGAGGGATTTCCCTCCAGCCCGGGGAATCGGTATTGACCTCAAAGGTTCATTATAATTGAAAAATAGTACTTCTGTACGTAAGAACACACTGTATCATCCATCACTTAGTTATCAATCAGTTATCAATATCCGTAAAATATAATTCAATGATTACTATTTACATCTATTTTTACAGAACTTATTTTAAACTTCTATTATTTCACCTGGAAGAAAACATGAATGTCAATCTGGTAAAACATCCATGCAAATCAGTTCTGTTTTGTAGAAACAATAAACAATAAAAATAATTAATTTATACAGCGTTGATGAATGCAGGAACCTAACGGAGTAGTTTGAGTAAATTCGGAAAAGACTAATATTATTTTCAGAAACAAAAGAAGCAGTGATTTTAGTTATGTTTGACACAGAGATAAGTTTGAATATATCGAAAAGAACTTAATGACATTCAGGAAAGAAAAAAAAATCAAGAAAAAATTGCATTACTTAAAAATAATGGAGAATCTCCTTAAACCAATGTTGTTCTTGCCTTTTGAAAATTTTAAAATGTTTTGTAAAGGAAAAGGGTATGTTATTAGGCGTGAAAATGGTTAAAACCCAAACAAAAAATAAATAATATTCATAAAATGATAAATACAAGTTTTAGTAAACGAGGAAATTTAAGAAAAAAATTGTGTTTTACATACTCATATGAAGTTATTTGAAAAAATTGTATAAAAACTTTAACAATATATTTATTAAAATATTAATATAAACTAGTATTTGTCGAACCCCCATTAGCCCTGATAACTGAGCCAATCCTGTTTGGCATCGAGTCGATAAAATTTTTTATGATTTCGTCACCAATCTCATCATTCCACACCTTTTCGATTGTCTATTTTAGCTCATCTTTCATGAAATATTAATTTTGCAATATTAATGCACATTCAAAGTTTTTCTGTAGGATTTAAATGAGGGCTATTGTCTCTTGTTGTTTTTTGTCTGGCCATGGCAGCTTGGAGATATCGTTTTCTGTTAGAAACTGCTCTACTTATCCAAAAACACAATGGTAAAAGCAACAAAAATAATGTATCTTACAGCTAATACATTTTTTTAAATAAATAAATAATTAACTTACCGATTTGGAGCAGAGAATCATCTTGAAAAATTAAGTCTCCGCAGTGTGTACGATGGGAATTCATTGAGAGAATCAAAATCTCTTTCAAATTTTTGTTTATATTTTTCTGCATTATCCGTCTCATCTATGAAGTTTATTTTGCCAATGCCAAATCCACTTTAATAATATGGTAGGAAAAAACATCCCCCGACCATCACACTTGCCGGATGATTCACTGTTTTTATAGTACTGGATTCGTCAAATCTTTCTTTTGGCCGATATGGAGCACCGTCAGAACTGAAGATATTGAATTTACTCTCATCTGAAAACATCGCTTTCCTCCTATTATAAAATGTCCAATTTTAAATATTCTGCGCCGAATTTAGGCAAGATTGTTTCACTTTTATGTTAAGAATGGCTTTTTGGTTGGTTTTCTTGTCCGTAAACCTTTTTCTCTTAATCTTCTGCCAATTGTTTCTCGACTTAATTCTGCTAGATCTCCAGATATTTCTTTAGCAGTTTTGAAGCGATTTTCTAAGGATAATCTCATCATCGTGCGAACTATACGCTCATCTGTCTTCTTTTCCTTCCAGTCCCTTTCTTTTACTCGGTAGATCCCTGGGAAAGATTTTTGTTTATTATTTTTACAGTAGATTGGTTGCATCTCACCCTCCTTGCTATCTCACGCGAAGAAAGTCCAGCTTCAGAAAAAGTCACTATTTTAACTTTTTCCTCAATAAACATTTGTTTGAAACTCAGTCTATTGGACATAATAATAGACTGAATGTATGTCTAGGTACCTAACAATAATAAGAAATACGTGCTTAATATTGGATACTCTGGGTACAACTAAACTATGAGCCACTGATTCGATCTCACTCTAATACTAGTAGGTAAACAAATATAGTCCTACTATTTTTTTACACATTTAGGATCAAAAAGGTGACAACCATAGTTTATACTATTTTAACTAGCTTTGTTTTCAAAGTTGAACTATCTTATAAATCATTGATTTTTTAACTTTAAAATATTAGATGAATATAGTTTACGTATTTCACCTGCTTTTTTTTTGTCATTTACTATATTATCTATTTTATCAGTGCTTCTAAAAATAAAAAATAAAAAAAAATGTCCTTTTTATTGTCTTATTTTCTCTATGTAAGATTCTTAGATGTAAATTTTGGTTTGTCAAAATTTAAAGTATGCAATTCATTTTTACAGTTTGTTGACAATGCAGTATTAGTTTTGGATTTAGGTTTTAAATTATTTTTATGGTGATAAAATCTGTTTTTTAAGTGTGTGCTAGTATGCCCCACATAATGCTTATCACAATTATTACAGCTGATGTTATTTATTACATTTATGTTGTCTAAAGGTGGTACTTTATCTTTTTGACTTTTTATTATATTTTTAATTGGGTTTCTAGTTTTGTGCGCTAACTTTGTTTCAGGGATGTCATAATTTTTAAAGATTGGTCCATTTTTTCCGATAGGCCTTTGATATAAGTTATACTTTTGTGTTTTATTTTATTGTGTTTTAATTCTATATTTGATGATTCGGTGACTTTATGAAGTGTGCTGTTGTTGACTTTATGAATAGTTTTATAGACTTTTAAAACGTTTTATTAATGTTTTGATAAATTAAGTTTTATTCGGACTGGATAACGGTTTTTCCCCTTGTTTTTATGAAATACTCTATCTTCCTTAAAACTGTTCTTTATGGATGTGAAACGTGACTATTAAAATTGAAGGACGAACAAGGTTTCTACAAAGAGAGTACCCATAATTAGGGGAAATCCCTGGCTGTTGGGCCCGATATCGGGTAAATAACCATTCTCCTGTACGCCTACAGAACTCGAATTATTACGGCTACAATAAACTTTTTATCATTTATTGTTACTATTAATTTCGGTATTTAATAATACATTGAAGTGAAGACTGGTTAAAAAGGATGCCTTTTCAGATGTTATCCTGTCCGTACAAAGTGGTCTTCATTGATCTATCTCCCAATCTCTGTATGGGTCTTAGGTTACTCCTACGAAACTGATCTCTCCATACTCGCCCCCTTGACAAGAACATTCAAGTGCTATTATTTATTACATCTCTCCTTAAAATTCTCTCTTTAACATTCCTTAGACGTAGAAGGCATCTAAACACGAAACCATTGATAATCAGTGATGACTGGATAGCATGCCTTAGGCCGTTTTTACGGTCAAGCGACCCTAATGCATACAATCCCACTAAGTGATATTTTGTCGAAGGAGGAAAAATGATACGGCTTGAACGATATGACTGTATTGCCTCTATTTTCAATAACTCAGCACTGATTAATCACTAATACTTTAATAATGTGGTAGTGTTTGAGAAATATTTGGAAACTACCAAATTAAATATGACTGCGTTGATGGAATTAGATATGGAATCAAATAAAAATTAGACAGTATGCATGACTAGTAGGAGGTTATTTTGGAGTTATATACTCAAAACTAAAACTGTTTCTATTAGATAAGAGCTATTATGAAGTAGGTTTTAAATGAATGAAGCAATCATTTATAACCCTATGTAAGATTCTCAATCTTCAGTCTGAACATTTATTCAACTTTTAGAAGTCCAACTCGGTATTAGGGTGAACAGTGAACTTGTCGCATAAGTAATAAGTAACTCGATCCTATGTGAACTATTCCTCAACATACCTACGCCAACGACACCATCAGGGAACTTAAACGGACTACAACTTAATCCTGGCCAGTGAAGCGAGCCTAGAATTTGGCATTAAACTTGATCTGAAGAAGATAGATCCTACAAGAATGCATGGAAAGAGCCCAGAAATTTAAATAGACGGAATGTACATTAGAAGATAATTAGGATCTCTATTTGGAAATAAAAATTCCAGTCAAATAAGCAAGGATTTCGTTTTCTTTAACATTAAACCTTTTTAGTGAGATTTAGATCGCTAAATTCCAAAATTAAATTAAAAAAAAATTTTCTTATAACATATGCGTATTTAAAGAGTGGAAAGTTGGACACAGAGTGAGATAACGGAACGGTGATTAAATACTTTTGAGATGTCAAATTCCCACAAAGTTGTTAATATTCCTTTGACAGATCACGCTGCAAATACAAAAGATGAAAAAGAACTCTTAGCGATAATAAAACGCAGGAAGGTAGAATATGTAAGTTACATGCTGAAACATCTTACTAGACATCGTTAACTACGATATATTAGTTATGTGAAGGAACACGGAAAAAGAGGGAGGGCCGGAAAGATCTTGGCTGACCATCCAGCTCTACGTGGTATGTGGTCACCATCGCCAACTGCTGGGAATTGCTAAAAATACAGTACCTGAACGGATGAAGTAACTGATGAAGGTAATAAGTTTGTGCCCGTAAAAAAATACCTAAAATTTAATTGAAGTAACAGCTTCTTATTTATTTGTTTTAAGTTTTCCTCTACCGTAAAAAGACTTGATCATGCTAGTATTGAGGCTAATGATTTAGTTGTGTACTGTTGTAACGAATGATATGTTATCTTCAAAATGATAAAGCGAAATACAGCGCAAAACCATCGCGTTCTTCAGGTTTCGGCGAAAATTTGTTTGGTTAACAGTATGGTTCAATTTTATACACAGGTCATTGAATAGGGATAAATCTGCAAAAGATGTTTCTGCTATGAGTATTGGACCTCCGAGTTTCCAAAACCTTTTCATTCATTGATTATCACAAAAATATTGTGGGGACTTCTGATTTATATTTAGCGTAAACATGCTATAAGCGCCTTCAATGGGGAGGCTTCTCCTCTTCTCCTCGCATCCACATTAACCCCTTACGGAAAGTTTTCCAAAGGATAGTACAAATACAATACGTGCAAAATGGCATTTGTCATTTTTTTCAATAAATATTTATTGTTATTACTATATTGAATGTTGCAGACTAACCTTTGGAGATGAGGTCCCTCCTGGGAGAAGTCCAGTAGGAGTTTGGCTTTGGGAAGGCTTCGCTCTCGCACTCCAACGTGACGTCGTCTCCTTCCATCACGCCGACCACTTGTTTCTGGGCCTGGATCGTAGGGGCGACTGGAAAAAATAGAAATGGTTTTTAATGTTTTTTTAAGGAATAGTAAAGACAATTAAATTAAAAGAACCCTAGTTATTGATTACCTAGGTCGGGTATGAGATCTTATCCATACATCAAATTCAAAGAAGCATCAATGATTCATCTTTACACAATAAACTTTGAAGGAATCATTTTCGTAGTTTTTGGCTTGAAATGGAAATATGATATAAGCAATAACTCCATTTCAAGCCAAGGCCTGGCTTAGCCAGTTATGTATTACGATAATGACACGATTCCTTTTGGACTCGATTCGAATTGACCACTTATCCATCAGGGTTACAAATATTATACCTCATATTTAAAATTAAGTAATAAAAGGTGAAATCGATTTAGTTTTTTTAATAAAAAAAGTATCAATGCATAAATTAACGTTGTCAATAAGTACTCTGAACCCATTTTAGACATAATTCGACTCAACCGCTTATTCACAATCAACTATTATCCCAGACTGTAGATATAAAACTCTCTAGAATAGCCAATGGATTTAGTCAAGGAGTCTAGGACCATAGGGGTCGTATCCATTCTTCACACAATTCCTTTCCTCTTTCAAATCTCTTTTATTCTTGGAATATAAGCCAGTTTTTCTTCCTCTGTCCACTAAGTATCGGTAGTCTTTTTACTTTTGGGGGACACAATGAAGATTTCCTGTCGGATCGTTTTCGAAACTGCAGTTTGTTTCCAGAAGTCAGTTTTAAGAACCTTGTGTAGGTTTAAGGGAATTATCTCCATATCCGACATGTTTGGATTTTCCATTTAATATAGATGTATGATATATGTGGGAGCGGAGTGGCTCAGTGGTTGAGCACTGATTTGCCATGCTAGAAATCCTGGAAACCCTCCATAAAGATCTCAACATTCCTTTCGTCCTCGACCTCATCCCTAATAAATTTTCAAACTTTCACCAAAACCTTGCCAGTCATTATCCAGTTCCACACATCCATATAACCCACCCCGCCGTCTAAACCGGCAATGGCTCCGAGATCTGTTGTAATAATGCCATTTGAAGTACTGGCACTGGCCAGATTTTCCACTCACGACCTGTGTGTGTGTGTGTGAAGCGCCCTTAACCAGCTTCCATTGGCGTTTAATGCTTCCCGGACTCCTGCTTTGCCCTCATTACTGGGGAAGAAGCTCAGTTCGGGGACTCCAGGCAAATTGTAAATAGGGTATGAATGTGTGCATTTTATTTTATTTTATTATTAGTATTATTATTATTATTTACTTTACTTTATTATTTATTTTACTTTATTATTATTATTACCGTATTAATTTCTTTCTGTTACCGCATGTATATATTTTTCCGCATGTATATATTTATTTATTTTATTTTGTTTATATTATTGTTTTGTTTATATTATTGTTTTGTTATGGAATGACTGTAAGCTACACAGCACTATTACTTATTGCCCATAAGTGGCAGATTGTAATATTTCAATAAAGTGTTAATATTAAAAAAAAGAAATCCTGGTTCAAATTCCGCTGCAGGCCATGATTTTTATTTAGTCTGTTTGCAGCGGGAGATGGATCATGTGGGATCCAGGAACCTCCTGGGGCCCACCCAGCCTCTATAAAATATTATAAAATACCCAAAATATGGGTACCCAAAAGAAGGGGGAAAATCTAGCGGTTGAGCGTGACCTAGGACAAGTCACATTGACAATTAATATTAAAGGTTATTTAATTTTCTTCCCTTTAGATTATTATATATCATTTCCATTTTTATAATTTAGTATATAATCCGAACTATTTTATTTGAAGAGACATCATACCAGAAGTTTTTTTTTTATATTTATCAATATAATCTATTCAGATATAATGAAGCATTTCGTTACATCTAATCTATGCATGAATTAATACTATAAGGGTCTAATCTTATGATTTACTCCGAATTGCAAACAATTGATATTATGTATGTATATATGATAAACAGTTCATGCATATGAGTTAGTAGCAAATTACATGTTATAAGCAAATGGTATGTTTCGTGCCGTCATTACATAGCTAACATACAATACACCATTGTCTATCCATCGATTTCTAAATAGAATACATAAATCGAATGCATTATTTAAAAAAAAAATACTCCTGGTTCGGATACATCGAATGATTCTCTTTTAATTTTATTTTATATAAATATTCTTGATTAGTGATATTTTTTGTGATAATAACAAACAAGAACTGTAACTTATCAATATTCCGTTGCAAATTAAACAAACGGTAATGAGAATATAAATACAATCATTTGTCAGATGATTATATGATTTTTTTTTTATATTACTACTTCGGCATGAATAAATCTGTATATTTATAAATATATTAAGGGGTACGCATAATATTCCAGTCAAGTCAAGTAAAAAATGATATGTTTAAGGGTATAAAATATATATAAATATATTCAGAAATACAATTTGAAACTTGGATTAATAACACTGTTCTGCATAAAAATCCTCTCTTCAACAAAAACGTTGTTTTATTATGCTTTGAAGTGTGCTGAACACGAATCCAAAGTCAGAAAATCTCCATCAGGCACCATTTTTTGTCAAATCTGTGTTCGCACCGTATTTTGTCATTAAATGAGGTGTTTTTAGACATTTTGCAAATTTTTTGATCACTGAAAACTTCAACAAAAAATTAAAAAACCTATTTAATTTTGAAGATTCTATAATATATTACAAAAAAAAAAAAATGGGAGAGCATATGTATTAGGCTTCAGGAAGTTTGGACTAACAATGTTGCCTACTGGCGGGCTTCCCCAGGCCCTCCTCCGAAACTTAACTGTTCCCTCACCCCTAACTATTTTCAGCCATCTGGCAGATAAGTAACTCCCCACCAAGTCACAGTCTTATTTGAGCCTCGATACGGACCAGAACTTTTTTAGTTTCAATTCTAATACCACGCGACAGTGTAAAAACGATCCTGACTGTTTCTGTTATATTTGTGGCGAAGTGTAATCGGAAATCACTGAATCCATTTGGATTTCTTCGCACCCAACTTGGGAGCAGTTTCAGATGAACACGGAGTACAATTTCATCAAGACATAGCCCACCAGATGGAAAAAAGGTACAGCGGTAAAAGCGGTAAAAAAGATGCTTGCGGACTTCTGTTAGACACTACAACGGGAGACAGGTGATGAAGAGTACAAAAGGAAAAATATACCCATTAATTGATTACAGAATTAAATAATTATCAATCAATGCTCCACCATAATAAGCACTACTAAGCATACATGGATAAGAAAAAATCAGAGCTCCTTTTGCGACATGAAGTGACGTTAAATATAAGTCATCCATTGAAGATTTTTTGACAGTAAATCACTATCCTGTTATACTATAGATTTTAAACGTTAGTAAGGCCTCTTTGATAAGGAGGTAGCTGCTGCACAAGAACTCCTCCTCTTAGCTATCCCTTAAGGCACAATACCCTGGAAAGCGTTCGTCTTTATCACGAGCCATTTTGGAGACAAAGATGAAAGGAGCTTCAGGAGGTTGAGGAGGTAACCTGTTCCCAGCAGAGACAGATGGAGCCACTTCCCTCCCCAGAATGCTATATTGCCTCCACAAGATAAACTTGATTATGTCAGAATATTTTCTTTTGTTTTCTCCGACGATTGTAAAGATTGCCCTTTTTCCCGCCCATGGCTTACCTGCAAAGAGCTATGCAAAAGGATCAGGAGATACAGAAAGATAAAGGAGCTATTCATAAAGGCTGGAAGATAAAGAAATATAAAGCACGTATGGCATAAAGCAAATACTAAGGAGAAAAAGATTATTTTTTGTGAGAACGAATATCAATTGCATCCCTGCATGATTCTTTATGTCCCTAGTTGCATAGTGCAGATGGTTATTAAGTAAAAATATTTAAGATTTTAATTTATTAATTAGTTTAAAATTCTTGTAACATTTTGCAATTTTTAGTATCATATAAAAAATGTCCAACAACAACTTGTAGACAAATTCCTGCATTTATGTTGTCGGCACCAGAAGTTTTCCTGAAATAGCAATTTAAAAAAAATCTATATCTTGGCTATATAATGAGAATATGCAGTCAAAAATTCATAGCTGTAAGACACTAGTTGCTAAGGCTGCTGACGATAAAAATAAATTATACAGTTCTATTTTTCTATTTAGGACAGGCAGAAGGATCAACTGAGGCGTTCAGGATCAAAAGTGAATAACACCAAAAGTTAAAAAAATGATTTTTCACATTGTTTGCAATGTTCAGTTAATCGATTATATTTAACACGACACTTCGCCGCTTTATCTCTCAGGGTTTTAGTCCTGCTTTGAGACTGAATTTTCAGTAGCATATATTTTGTTTGAATAAACTAATAGTTATTAGTTTTTGATCCTCACATAAATCGTTTAAATAATAAGATAAGGAATTGAATATCAAGATAATTTATTTAATCAGTGTAAAGCCAGTAAAGTACAGCTTCTACCATTCATTGAACCCAATTCCCATCAAATGTTGTAGTGGTACAATGTTTTAAATTTATTTTTTTGCAACACAACGTGAGTAATTTTATAAATATTGGAAAATTTCTTACGCAGAGATATTTAAAAAAACATTTTAATCATAAATTCCTTTATATCTCAGAACGAACAATAATCAACTAAAGGGTGTGTAAACATTGACAACAAAACGAAAATTTTGAGTTTGATCGATATAATGTCCCTATTTCTTTATTCAAAACTAGTTGAAGTTTAAAAAAAATGAACGAACGATTAACACAATTTTTGTTACGGTGAAGCATTACACAATACAAGAAGAAAAAGATGTTTCTAAGTAAAGTAAATGGAACAAGAAGTAGAGGAAGGCTGAGGAGAAGATAGTTGAGTGATGTGGAGGATGACCTCAGATGACTGGAATGACAAATTGAAGGAAGAAAGCTGTGGGATGTCTGAAATACTATTGTTCAGGATGCTAAACCAACTCTGGGCAATAGGACTAAAGAAGGTGGTAGAGAAAAAGAATTATACTCCATAAAATTACGAAAAACACAACTGTCGGGAATGTTTTTTGAGGTGGGGAAATGAAAATTTTAATGATTAAAGAATTTTAGAGATATACTAGAGATACTCACGTTCCTTCAATTTATAATATGAATCATATACCAAGGTTTTGCAAATTCATATAGCACTTTTACCCAGATTTTTTTTTTTTTTTTTTTTTTTTTTTCGGATCCCTCAGTAAACGAAAACATGAAACACAATAAAACAAGTAATTAGTAATGTACTTATATCTTAAAATTATCCTTATTCTACTAAAAGTAATGGAAGGTGTACTGATTTGAAAAGTAATAAAATTATCCATTTTCAGGTAAAAAATTATCTGAAGGTGAGGGGCCTTCTCTAGTTGAGTAACTTACAGACTAAACTAATACTAAAACTTATAGTTAAAAGGAGAGTTGAGGGGGGGGGGGTGTCGCAGGAGGATAGAGGAAAGGAAAGGAGGCAGGAGAGGATCTAGGAAATATGAAGGGGGGAAATTAGGATGTGATGTTGACGGGGTTTAGGGGCCCCTTCCTACCCTGCCACCTAGCAGGAAGGGGGGATGGGGTTATTGCTCGGAAGAGTGGGTTGTGTGATGCAGGGAGGTTGTCAAAGAATTTCAAGTGACACCTAGTGATGTGAGTCTGTACAGTGTTTAACTGTAGTTCGTTGTGTATGTGTTCCATGTTGCGTCTTTCTAATGTAGTGCCTCTCGTGATCTTCTGTAGGATGCTGTTTTGGTATGTCTGTAGTGACTTCAGGGCTGACGGAAATAGGTAATGAAGGAGTGGGGCTCCGTGTAGTAGTGTGGGTCTGAGGACTGCTTTGTAAAGTAGGATCTTGAGTCTGAGTGACAGCCCCGGTGAGTAGAGTAAGTGTCTGAGTTGATTGGCTGTGGCTCGTGCTATGTGTATTCTGTGTTGTGTGTGAGCTGTGAATGAAAGGTGTGATTCGAGTTTCATGCCTAGGTATGTGAGTTGATTTTTGTTTTGTATTGTTTGTCCGTTTAGTGTTGGTTGTGTTTTAAGTGTTTTCCTGTAAGAGAAAGTGATGGCGTCTGTTTTGTGTGTGTTAATGTGTATGTTTATGTCTTGTAGCTGTTCTGTGATCAGTTGGGCTGCTTGTTGGGCCTTGCGCATGGCGTGATCCGCATTCATGCTAGCAGTGTATATTGCTATGTCATCAGCATAGGCGGCGATTTGCACGTTATCTATTTTTTGCCCCACTATTTGGGCAGTATAAATGTTAAATAATATCGGCGCAAGGACCGAGCCCTGGGGGACCCCACAAGTGACTGGGCGTTTTGTAGAGAGTTCAGTTTTGACACGGACAGAGAAAGTCCGGCCACTGAGGTATGAGCCTATTATATCAACCAATTGGTCTGGGAAGTGGTGAAGCCTGAGTTTTTCTATCAGAATAGAGTGGGATACAGAATCGAATGCTTGAGTGCAGTCGAGGGATATCATTGCTGTAGCGAGGTTTTTGTTTAGGTTGTGAGCTGTATCATGTTGTAATTTCGCTACGTGGTGATAGCAGCTTACTCCGCGAGAGAACCCCGTTTGCTCAGGGGGTATAATGTCATGTGTTTCGCAGTGTTTGCGGATGTGTATTATAACTAATTTCTCATATATTTTTGAGATGTGGTTGAGGAGGCTGATAGGCCGGTATTCTTCCGGTACAGCTCCTCGTTTTTTGGGTTTTAGGAGTGGAACAACAATAGCATGTTTCCACTCCGTTGGGAAGTATTTAAGGCGTGAGCATGAGTTGTAGATATTTAAGAGAAACATGAGGGGTTTCCTAGGTAATTGTTTGTATAGGACATAAGGGGTGTTGTCCTTTCCAGAAGATTTGTTTCCCTTAGTATTTCTCAGAATTGCAGTCAGTTCTTTATATGTTGAGAATATGATGTTCTCTGAGCTAACGCTCAGAGGGCGGTGTTGGTATGGTGTGTTTGTTCGTGCTGAGTCACGTTCAACGTAATAGTCGGCGAGTATAGTAGCCTGATCTGCGGGAGTGAGAAGCTCATCGCCACGGTGGATTTTGACCGATTTGGTCTTTGTGTTGTGACTCCTGACTAATTTCCAGAAGTTATGAGGATCGTAATGAGTCCGGCGTAGTTGGTCATGCCATATGGAGGTTTTCCACTGCGACATTAGGGATGTGATTTGTCTGGTCATGTTGTTTATTATGGGTCTGTAAGTAGGATCTTTTGTCCTGTACCAACAGTTCTTTATGTTGTTACGTTGTTTTATGAGAGCGAGTATGTGTTGTGGTGGTTTGCGTAGGTGTATGGGTGTTGGGTTAAATGTAGGTATAGAGGCTGATGCTGCGTCTTGTATAGTGGTGAATAGTGTGTTTATGGCTATGTCAACGTGTTCTATGGTTGTAAGTGGAGTGATGTTTGGTATGTTTGTGTGGACTAGTTTTTTGTACTGTTTCCAGTCAGCTAGTTTGAAGTTGTATTTGTAGTCAGTAGGTGGAGTTGTTGTTGCGTTTCTACCAAGTTCGTAGAGTACGGGAATGTGGTCGTTGTCACTGAAGTCTATTTTGATGCAGTTTGTAAATCTGTGTGCCTGTTGTGTGAGGAGGAGGTCTAGAGTGGAAGTGTATGAAGGGTTCGAGTGGTGTCTGTAAGTGTGAGCGTTGGGGTGTATGATTGTGTATTTTGTTTTTGTTAAGTGGTTGCCTAGTGCGTTGGGTTTCGTACAGTTCCATGTGTGGTGTTTGGCGTTTAGGTCACCTAGGATGATATGTTGTCTGTCAGTTTCGTTTTCTCGAAGTAGTGTTTTGATAGTGTCAAGTTTGGCGTTCGGTTTTCTGTAAATGCAAGTCAGTTTGTAATTGTGTTTAAGTCTGACAAGTACTGTGATAGCTGTGTGTTTGGCATCGTTGAGTGTGTTGTTGTTTATTAGTCTGGAGGGGACGTCGTTGCGCACTAATAGTGCTACACCTCCATGCTTAGTTTGTGAGTCAAGTCTGTATATGTAGTAGCCTCTAAAGTATACGTGTGTATGTCCGTTTAGTTTTGTGTCTGTAAGTGCGACAACGGAGGGCCTATAAGAGGCCAGGAGGGTTTCTAGCTCGAGCTTTCGCTTGACGAGCCCTGTAATGTTGTAATTGATGATAGAATGTCTATCCATGTCGAGGACTGAAAGAATTTTGAAGCACGACGTTGAGTGTGCCCATTAATGTCATAAACATTTCTTTCATGTCCTTGAACATGTTTATGAGCTCGCTAGCCCATACGGGTTTCTCATCCTGATTAGGATTTTTGGGGGGAGGGATGGTACCTGAAAAAGTGACCCCTGCAAAAGAATGCGGGTCAGATTTTGTGGCACTATTAGTGCTTTGTTGATTTTTGTTGTTGTCTTGTTGGACAACAATTTTATTTTGAACTTTAGATTTTATGAGTTCTATTCTTTTTGCACAATTGCGATATGAGGCCACATGTGGGCCTCCACAGTTTGCGCATTTGGGGGGGGCTGTTTTGGGACAGTCATTAGTGTCGTGGTTTTCACCACAACGGACGCATTTAACAATGCGCCCACAGTAATTTTTGGTGTGGCCAAACTCCTGGCAAGAATGGCATTGCCTGGGGCCATTTATATTTTTCATCTTCTCTACACTGTACCCCATATAATCAATAGGGCCCAGTTTAGAGATTTTTTCAAGGGTTACATCAGAGTTGGTAGTAACTACGATGTTGCTTAGTAATCGTTTGTGTCCGTGTTCGTCGGTTTTTGTCATCCTCCAAATATTTTGGAAACCTGGTAAGTTGGCCTCTAGATGACTTTTTATAGATTCTATAGGGTGATCTATGTCGAAACCCTTGAGAATGTACCTTCTTAGAGGTTTGGTACCTCTAGGAGCATAAGAGTGGTAACTAATATTGTTGGCACCGTCAAGTAGACCAACAACAGTCTTAAAGTCGTCATTTGTTTGTAGGAAAATTTTATTTTCGGTCTTATTTGACCGAATAAAAAAAGATGCTATTCCAGCATCAATTAGTTGGCGTCTGATAGCCACGGCCGACATAGCCGGTCTTATTACTATAGGTGCCGGCTTGTGTGTGTTTTGTGGTGTGGTGGGTGTATTTGTATTGTTGTTAGTTGAAGTTGAAGGTTGATTGCTCAATACGGTGAAGGAGTTTTTAGTAATAGTCGGGGTTATGTCGGGTCTCGGGATGTAATTCATGGCTTTTTTAGCCTGTACGAGTTGAAAACCTTCAGAGTCGATCTGTGTTCTTTTTAGTTTAGACTTGATACGTGGTTGTATAAGTGTATTTTGTGTTGTATTTTGTGGTGTATTAGTAGGAGGTGTGTTGTCAGAGTCCATGGCCATGTCCGGGGGGTTCGTCATCGTAACAATGGGTTAGTAAACAAAAGTAAATAAATTAAAAACAGCTATCTACTCACTGATAAAATTAAAATTGCGTGCACTTATTAATATAAAATGATTCAAATAACAATAATTAAAATCTGTACTCACATTTTAGAGTGTTTTGAAAAACACGCTAAAAAGCCGTTAAAAAGCCGTTACGCCACGTGGTAAGGGACGCTATGAAGACGCTAGGCGATGTTCACTATACGGCGGCCAATCACAGACTGATGATTTTTTTTTTTTTTTTTTTTTTTTTTTTTTTTACCCAGAGACACCTTTCACTACTTAATATAGATGCGGACCGATACCAGGCAAGAATTTTAGAAGTTTCTCATGAATCTGCCACCCTCAAGAATATAAATGGAAAAAGTTGGGATCCGTTCTATAACATAACGTTTGACAAGACTACTTGCCAATTATTAAACTGATAACAATTATTAAATCAGATAGTAATTATCAAACAGATACTTCCTTTCAGTGTTATTTCATTTTCAGGTAAGAAATTAATTGATTAATTATTTTGGATAGAAATAAATATATTGTATTTAGTATTGGTAGGGAATTATTCCGTAGGTTTTACTAATAGTTCTAAAAATGTATAATTGTGATTTGGAGAGTTTGTTTGATACGACCGGGAGTGACGTACAGTACATATTGACGAATAGCGTATGTATAATAGAATCGCTAAACGGTAGATGCAATAGTGGGAGTCCTAAATATTGTCTATCTAGATGGAGTTAAGATACGCGTATTCAACGATTACCTGACAACGCACAGGATCGGGATTCCCATTTAACGTGTCTTTCTAATTTTGTCAAAGTGCAGAGAGTAAAATGACTCGGACAGTTATTAGGATGGAGGATGGGAGGTGTCCTTCGAAGGTGTACAAAAATACTCCAGTCGGGACCAGACCTAGGGGAAGACCTAGATCTCGGTGGAGGGACAATAATAAAATAATAAATAAATAATGGTGAATAAACATAATTCAAGCTGCAGATAGACAATCCTGGGGCAAAATGGCTGAGCTGGCCAAGGACCGCTTTAGGCGTCTGTCGTGCCAACTAGAAGAAGAAGAAGAAATCCTATATAATATAAATAAATAATAAAAAATATATATACTTACATTCCACAGATAGCCTTATCCTCTTGCTCACGGTGGGTGGTACGCCATTGGAAGCTATGCAGAGGTAAGCGCCCATGTGATGCCGCGTCACCTTGCTGATGTTGAACGATGGTCCTTCCACCGTCTGGGCTGTAACATCAAGATGTAATTTGTTATAATACATTATAAATATCTCTTCGAGCATACTTGTTTCAAAATGATCCGTAATATGCACAAATCAGAAAAAATAAAAATTGTAATACCCATTACCAAGAACGCTCTCAAACATTGAGTGAAGGGATTTTGCCTGAAACAATGTTTATTAACTGAAAGAGATCCGATCCTAATTACCTTCAGCACTGGACTGCCTCTTCATGAACAAATATTATTAAACGATTAAATTCTAAAGACTTAGCAGACTTTACCTTTGAATGTACTTTCCTCTTTTTCGTTTCGGTTTTCATTTATGAGTTCTGTTTTGTATACTTAATTGGGATTTAGCTCATTATACGTTTGTAATAACTCCAAATTACCTACTTAAAAAGATTAAAATATTATGAGAGAAAATGATGTTTCGTCGGTTAGTTAAATTGGATCCATCTTTCTGCGAATTGAGTTATCCAAGGTAATTCTTTATTATCCCTATCCGTAAATATGTGGTTCGTTAGTGGTACCAAATATAGAAACATAATTAGAATCGGCAATTTCGGTTTTAATGGAGAGCTTCAAACACTTATTATTTTTATTGACTAAATTTCAGCAATAACATATCAATCGCTTCTACAAGACTTGATTAATATTAGAATCAAGATGGTTAACTTCAATTAAATTAAATGTAAATCAGTATGATTTTTTAAAAATGTAAATGATCAAATATTTATCGATTGAAGAAATGTAAGAAAATACAATATTATTTTGAGATACATAACCGTCAAATGTTTTTACAAGCAAGTCACTGGTTCAGCCTAATATCTTTTAATTCTACTCGATATTGTGTCCTTATTTACATCAGAGTATAGTATTCCTTTTTCTGGATCGGGGCTTTGTAATACATTACCCAAAATAAACTGGAGAAATTTAAATTTTTACGTCAGAATTTTCATTTATATAGCAGAGAGATATGTGATTGATGATTCCAATCCAAGAAAGCGGTCTATTTAATTAGTCCTTGTCTAAAACATCAATTGGGATCGCAGTTATTGAAATTTCCCATAAATTCAAATTCCACTTCTCGTTTAATATAGATGAATATTTCTGGAAGGCATTTAAAACGGCATGTGTAAGGAAGATTTATTCGTTTATTACATTTATATATATATATATATATATATATATATATATATATATATATATATATATATATATATATATATATATACAGTACAATCCTGAACTGATCATAATTTATAACTAACATTCCTTGCTTATATGCTTTTCGAAAAATAATAAATTTTTCCGGTACCACTACAACCCTTGAAAGAGTCTGGGGTTCAGTCCAAGGCAAAGAATGTAATATTTCTTGGGCAGGGGATATGCAGGGAGGTGATTTGTTCTAGATCACACTCAACCGCCAGACTTTTACCCTTAGTTTGGTTACCCAGAAAATAAATCGATAATTTTGCTAAACTTTTAAAAATATTTCTCTATCGATTAATAGCAGCAACAAGAAACCGTGGTATTTCAACTACTTTTTATTTGAAACTTCCGATATTTTGACCTGGGAAAATGGTTTATTAACGGAAATATGCTTATAACCAGAAATATAAAGTAAGGAGTAATATACATTCTGAGCTATTGTTTTTGTTTAGTAGGATAAGGTCGAGATAGATGGGGTTGATTAGGTGTTGATGGTACAGATTCCTATGCTGATTCAGACGTAATCAATCAAATCATCGCGCTCTGCTCAACCCAACCGTTGATCTTTCAGATCCGTTTAGTCAACCTTCGGAACAGTTGTTTTAACATTTTAGAAAGCTATAGAAAAAACATTAAAAGATATAGAATGTCTTACTATTAAGATTAAAACCCTTTTACAAGAACATAATTGACAAACAGAATAAAGAGAATTTGAATAAAATAGCTATACAATTTTCTTAGAGAGGAATATAAAGTTCAACTTCTAATGTTCATACAACAAAACATTTTTACCATAAAGTTGTGCTGAATTGGGAAAAGAATAATTTTATCAAATATATTTAAGCATTGTTGAGATTTATTGAAACCTAAAAAAATATAATAAAATACGATTAAACAAATGGTAAGATGCTCAAAATGATAAGAGGCAAAAGGCTGCAAGTCAAAAAAGAAAATACTGAGCTACAATTCAGGAGAATAATTTTATTTAATACGGAATTCTGCTGTACCTGTTCAAAACAGCAACACGGCAACTAGTAGCCTTTCCCATCGAGGGACTTGTGTCCCTTGTGACTGTTTCTTAGTCAACCGTTGTGCAGAGAGGTGACTAGGCCGAGATCACACTAAACCTGTCTTTCCCCCTTGTCAGTAGAAAATGTTTAAGGGGAGTATCTCCCATGACTAACAAGGGTAAACATTTTTGTTTTATTATTCATTATTATTATATTGGGAGTGGAGTGGCTCAGTGGTAGAGCACTGACATGTCATCCCGGAAATCCTGGTTCACATCCCGCTGCAGGCAATGATTTTTATTTAGTCTGTTTGCAGCCGAAGATGGATCATATAGGATCTAGGGACCTCCTGGGGTTCACCCAGCCTCTATAAAATATCATAAAATTAGTGTACCCAAAATAAGGGGAAACAATCTAGCGGTTGAGCGTGACCAAGGACAAGTCACCTCCTTGCAGAACCGTTCTCCATGAAACAGTACAGTCACTACAATGTACTGAAGGGTTGTAACAAATGTATATCTTTGGAAGGGAGTGAAGGGTGCATTTTTATGTCATCTATATGCTCGTGTATTACAAATGCCTAATAGGGAAAAATATCATTGGGCTCATTTTATGGTAAGGACTGCACTACTTCTATTCCGACGATTGTAGAGAAAGCGATTTGCCCAACAATGAGATCAATTGAAAGGTTTCTCTCCCCTGTAAGGATGTTCTATTTATAGAGGCTGGTGGAGGCTCTGGGAGATTCCACAGTGTCGATTCGCTGTTGCTAAAAGAATAGTTACTGCTTATACGTACTTGTGAATGTACAGATACAAACTCAGCTCTGCACAATACACCGCTCACATTTCACATTTCACATTTGCTAAGAAAAATAAGTAAATGCGTAAATGTACTATTAAGTAAAGGTGTCACATATGTTCTATCAGATCTGGACAGGAAAGTACGGGGGAAGGGAGGCGGTGGTCTGGGAAACGAAATTTGCCTTTGCAGGACGAACTTGGTTAATGAAGGTCAGGCTTAAAAGCTTTTGACCTCAAACAAGCCACATTATTGATAATATGTCAACAGCTATTAAAAGATCAAAGATGAAATATCATCCGTATCACTTATAGGCATTACATAAAAATAATTCCCAGCAAAGACCATATAAAAAATAATAGCCATCATATTTATTAAGCCATAGCAAAACGATATTTAGTTATTACTTCATGAAAAATATAATTTTTGTTTCATATACCTGCTTATGTAGTGCTTACTTCTAAAATAAGTTAATTGCACTGACGGAATCGTGTCATTCTTGTATTGCAAAATTTACGGTATTCTCCCACCCTCCAAAACATTCCGGAATTATTTAATCTACACCGATGGATTTAAACCCGAAAACTCAACGACTTTGCCCTCGAGAGCCAATCCATAAAATATAAACTGCACAAATTGGCTTCTGTTTATACTCCTGAACTTCATGCGATATCTTCAGTCCTGTGATTATACTTATCGTTAGCTCAGATTACCATAGCCATATTTGCCGGATTCGATAAGTTCCCTAGAAAGCTTGAAATATGTATCGGAACCATCCACTTATTAGAATCCAAAATCATGTTGCAAGACTCACAGGACAGGGCAAGTATATATATTTTACATGAATCCCTGGTCACACGGGCATTAAGGGTAATGAGCTTGTAGATGAGGCAGCCCGAGAGGCACTTTACGCTAACTGGCCGAGGCACCACGGTTCTCATACCATCTTCTAAGTACACCTTCGAAACTTAAGAGAGATGACAAGTTATGTGGGAAGAAAGCCATCTCAGTAAACTTAAAAGTATTTAAAAACAGTAAGGTCTACATCCTATCGCAGCAGTCGTTCCGAGGAGGCTGCCCTGTCCCACTTCAGACTAGACCACATCCGGCTCACCCATTCATATATTATTAAAAACCACCTACTTCATGCCAATATTTGAACAGTTAAGCACATTTTTCAAGAATGTAATCATTACCTATCAATAGCACCTGATTTGTCAGTGGCGCTTGGTGACAACGACAAATTAGAAAGTTAGACTTTTTTTTTTTTGGACGGTTTTTGAAGGCACATCGCTAACTGTCTCAATTATAGCTACATTTATATTTATATTTCTTCTGATGTCCTGATTGTGTGTGTGTGTGTTTGTGAGTTATTGAGCGTACGTGTATTGTTGAACAATGATATAAACAAATATTTTATAAAAACTTTATAAAAACAATAACCGTTGGTGACCTAAGGGTTTTTTAGGGTGACCAAGGGGTAACCAACAAACAACAACTCATTCAACCAACAATTAATCCTCATTCAAACAAACATGTTTATTTACTTCTGTAACGTTTTGCTATTTAGAAGTAATTCAGTGTCTACGATACAAATACACAAATAATATACAAATAATGCCGTGAGAGAAATTTTAAAGAAAACCTAAAATACTGTATCGTTTCCCGGACAACCTAATTAAACAAAAAAAAATACATCCATCAAACCAATAAAAATAAAATAAATAGGCCCTCTATTTTATGCAGTACCTTCCTCTATTTTAGTTAGCCCTAAGTATTTTATGTCTCTCTATTTTTTTATAAAGAGACTCTGGACCTTCTAAGCTTTTCATAAAGCATACTATAGTCGTCGATAACCTATGGGTTTTACGGCTTTAAGCTAAAACTAGTATGTCGTGTTTTTTTCACAACAAAAAAATAACATCAATGCATTAATCACGGTTAAATAAAGAGACAAGAAGGAACACGTGCATTACTCAGTCTGTAAGGTAATAATATTTTTTTAGGTTGATCCCGTTGAATGAAAAGAAGCTACTTGAATCTGCAATGACTTCCTAATGCGACTAGGTAACTGAAATTCCAGATGCCTGGAGTGTAGCAATTCCATTCCAGTATTCAGTTTGCTTGCATACATAAATATTTAGCCAGATCGGCGTAGACACCCCACCCTGTCCTACCCATCCGACGATATGTAAATGGCTCGGTGGCAGCAATAATATCAGGTCGGCGCCGTAGAGAGTATGATCTGGGTCAGGGGGGATCCTCGAGAATTATCATTTCCTACCGCTCCCGGCAGTAGTAGTCAATCTCTACGCCCCATACCGTGCCGTCTTTCTTCCTATATTTTCAATATTTCCTACCCCTTTCTTCCTTCGGGCCTATCTCTTTCTTCTATCTCTTTTTTTTTCTTTTTACAAAGGTATTTTTTTCGGTGCCTGAGGAGTAATTTTCAGGAAGGACAAAGCGCTCGCCCTTGCGTAACATTCATCCGGGATCGGTTATAATAAGAGATTTTTACTTGGAGATCTTTCCACGTATGTTTCATAATCCGGTTCCTTGTAACAGGAAAAAATGAAGTTCATAAATGTTCCTAAAAAAACAATATAAGTATTTTAATAAAAAGTATCTTTATCGACATCTATACAGGCCGGTAGTAATAAAATCAGAACCAATTGCAGTTTCCAGAGGAATCGATTATTCAAGAGGACACAATGCAATAATTGAAGCTACTTGCAATCAAAAATGAAGTTATCTATGTAATAGTAGACTATACGAGTAGACAATTTTTAAACATTTGAAAAATAATCAGTTAACCTAAATCTTGACCACGGTCCAGATAGCAAGTATAACAACAATAATATAAAATCTTAGCGAACCCGAAGTTTCCATCCACCACCCATCACTGACTAAAAATTTCTTCCCATATTACAACCTAGACCCAGATCCTTAAGATCAATCTTCACTCCATTCCTTCCTGCTATGCTTCGATCTATCCCTAGGACGTTTGCCAGCCACCTCAAATATTCAGTTATAACAAACAATTACAATATATCAAAATAAAAATAATTAATAAGTAATTTCAAGTTGAACTTAGAACTCGTTTATTGTAGGTTAATTTAAAATATTTCTAATAACATTCCAAGATTTATTCCAATAGTTAAACAGTTTATAATAATCTATTTATTAGTGTGAGTAGATCCTTCTAGAGTACACTTAGACACTATTGATTAAAAAAAAAACCTGTACCACTACGACACATCAGCAGTCTGGGGTTCAGTTCGCGGTACCGTTTGTAGACAACGGTTTTGCAAGAATAATTTTCCCAGATTACGCTCGACCATCAGGTTTTTCTCCCTTCTTTTGGGTATCCACTTTATAGAGACTGTACAAGTCCCCGTAGTGTCTCCAAATCCCAAAGAGCCCATCCCCTTTTGTTAACATATTAAATAAATTATTTTCATGCCAATCCAAAGAATTAAAGGAGGGACCTCTGTACCTCGAGCTCCCTCTTTTCTCAGTTTGGGAAGTACTGTTATAACTTTTTGTACTATTAAATTTTTACATTCAAAATAATATGATGGTTCATTGATTTATTACGGAAATTAATCCATATATAGTACATGGAGTTACCCAAGATTTTGGCCTTTGTCAGGGCAGAGGGGTGTAGGGTCCAGGGACGACTAAAAAACTCCACATTATATTTCAAATGTATCTGCATAAAAATACATTTGTCTGGTTCTATAAAACGGTTTCAACATCTTTATTTGGCTAGCAATGTGAGCCTGACTAATTAGGCTAATTCTATTTTATATCAGATGCAACAATTTTATATTAAATACTTCGGGAGTCCAATTAAGTATTAAAATCGAAATACAGATATTAAAGCTTAGGATGTCACTATTTTTTTTCAATTTGTACCCCATTTTATTAATTCCAATATATATATATTCTTTTATAAGGGATATATTTCATAAGGGCAGCTACTATCCAATATTGGAATATTTAGCTTATATGAATACTAAATCAACAATTTTCATTTGGAATAAAACGAGCTTTTGGAAAAACAAGATGATAATCCAACGAATTGAAGAGTGTTTATTTTTATCTTACTTGAACTATGGATTTATAAAATGCTTTTTCGTACATATGTTTCAATAGTGATTATTATTATTTCGAAAATTCTCCTACACGAGTAAGTCTGAGGTTGAGTATCAGTTTTTTCTACCTTCATTCCTTTTATAATCTTTTCATTCGTCCACTGCGTTCCTTCTTGCGTTCCTTCCACCGCGAATGTTTTTTTATTATAAATATTATTTATTATTCAAGTTGTCTTCCTTAATTCCCACTTCTTTAATATATTTTAAATTTAAGGATTTTAAATTTTATTTTAAATTATTTTAATTTTTTCTTAAATATTTTATTTTAAATTAAAGGACTTAACTTAAATTAAAGGTCGAAACGTCAGCACAAATAATAAATAAGTATTCACATATTTAGTGTTTAATTTGACAGCACCCTTAACTATCTCCATCTTTACATTAGATCTTCCAGTCAACTAATTTACCCTCTATATTTTTATTTTTATTTAATATATCTGTTTCATTGATCCATTTGGTCTTGCTTCTCCCTGGACCATCCCTTATCCTATCTCGATAATTTGCTTTTTCGGCTTCTTTATCCCATTCCCCAGAAAACTTCATTCTACTTATTCTGAATCTGGCCGTACAAAAGATACCTTCATTTATACCGTCTCCAAAACATAAAACAACCATGATTCTGCTTTGTAGTGAATAAATGGCTTGATTGGGTTAGTCAAGGCTAGTGAAGTGCTCAGAATTGGAAGGATGGGCATTTAACAGAAAGGACAGGCAGAAGCGGGTCGAGGATGTCAAGGTGTATTAATGAATGATGAAATGTTTGGGAGAAGAAAGTATTAAATAAATACTCCAGCGTAATGCACAATGTTAAAATGTTTTAAAGGAGCTGGAAAAAGCTATATTTTTGTAGATCTTTAATCATACAACCCCTTTCGGATATCTAAAATCTTACAGATCTTAAAGTAAGATAAATGAGATTAAGAAACTACTAACAATAGTAACCCCTGAAGAAACTACCAATCAACATAAAAAAAATTATGTAAAGGCAACAATACAACTCCCTTGCATTCTCCTTTATACTATAATCATTAAAATGATCATGTCGGTCTCATACATAAGCGAGCGCTAAAACCCAATGAAAAAAGCCAGAAAAACATAAGTTAAAAAAAAAAGTAAACAGAAATTTAGGTCCATATAGATGTAAGCAATAGAGCTTTGGGACTCCACTGAGCTATCGAATTCCTCTCGTATCCAATCCTAACAGCGCAACAACTCGAAAAATCCTCAATTCTCCTTGAGAATTGACCTCGAGGTCATCTGTAATGACCTCAATGTCCCATTAGTTACCGATTGGGCTCGAACCCTTCATCAATCCATTCATGGTAAACTTTATTCGATTCGAACTAGAGGTTCAAACCTAGCTTCCTCTTCAATTTTGATAATCCTACTTGGCTTTATGTCATACCATTACCTACCATTCAATACCTTTACTTGTATTACTGTAATACAGTTGGAAATAAAATAAACAAATTAAAACAATATATAAATAGGAAGATGGGGGATTTATATGAACGACCTTTTTTACAACACATAATCGTCCCTCTTTGTTTCTAACTTAAACAAATAATGCCTTTCTGTTACTTTTGTTACAATGCATTATATCAACTTAACAAAGCGTGGGCATTCTGAAAATTATTGATAGAACAATGATTAGAAACTTTCCATCCTTTTTAAATAAATTGCTGAATAAAAATTCTTTATTCTCCTTTAATGTATATTTTCTAACACCAATAGTAATAGCACATGTTTAGTGTCAACATACGTCTTTAGTGTAATTTAGTAATACGCAATAGTAAAACGTGTCCTCATTACTTTATGACAAATATTTAATATTTGTTTTAGCACCGTATATAATGCGTACAAAGGACAATAAAAGAGAAAAACTGTAATTTATACACAGCTGCTAAAAGTGTAGTTAATTAACGCAATATTGCCCTTTGCTACTCGGAAACAGAAATAAGCCGCCTTGAAGGACTCTTACTTGTTGAGTTTATTTCTTTTGAGTTTGTACAGTTTTAATTACGGGTTGCAAATTGAGTTTACCCAGAGGGGGAGGCTTTACTTTATTCTGTTTCCGTTCTAATCTAACTCAGGCTCTTGTCGTGAACTTAGTCAAGGTTAGCCTCTGTTCCATTGGTCAATGCAAAATTATAACTATGCTAGGTAAAAATTATATTATAACTTGTCTGTTTCCATAATGTCACTTCATACTGCTATGGCTAACCGGACGATGCTACAGTTAGGAGTTATAAATTTTGCCTATCCACGTTTAATAGGGTAGGAATTTTTAACGTAATCTGACATTATACTGGATCGGGACCCCGTTTAACGCCCCTTTCGAAGGACGGCATAAACAAAAATTGTTTGTTACCTTTAAAAATTCATAGGGGCACCTGCCGAGCAACGAACCTTCGGTCTTGGGCTTATGAGGATGTTATTCTAACCACTATACTGTTTTATATTATTAATATAAAAAAGGGACAATAACAATAAATATTAATTGGAGAAATTTCACAAATTATACAAATGTCATTTGGCACATTTTTTACTGTGCTCTTCTTTTGAAACCCTCCCTCCATTAAGGGATCCTCGTAGAAGTATGAATTGAAAAATCTCCCACTGAAGGTTCTCCTGGCGTGTTTCATTCCTCTGTAGTAGATCCCTACTCCAGAGGCGTTTTAAGCAAAAGAATGGTCTTCATGTTGTCATCACCAAACAATATATCAACCATTTTACCCCAATTAGATATTTTCCCCAATTAGCTTCACTCCAGAAACATCATACAGAAGATGTCCAACCACTCAGTAAACATCAGAAAGAGCCTACTAAAATTTTACAACCACTCATCAACAGACTCCTAAAAACTTTACTCACCGACTGAATTCTTGGATAGATAGAGCTGATCAAGACTACTATACCCTGGATGTCATAAGTCAGCATTGATCATGAAAAAGCTCAGGTAGACTCAGAGTGCATTAAGAACAAAAGCGTCTTTAAACATAAGGTGTACAAGTGGAAAGTGATGTGAGGAGAAGAAAGAACCCAGAGCTCAAACATCGTAGTGTATTAAAGAAAGGAGGATGTTTAGCGAACGAATGAATTAGTACTGGAAGAATAAGAAGAAACAGCAGTCATGAATGCTTCGTGTTGTCAAATAAAAAGTCTGTAACAATAATTACACAATTAATCATTATACAAATCTAATGTTTATGGACGCCTAGATAGGTTACCTAAAAAGAGGTTAACTAAAACGTCTATTGTAAATTTTGAGTTCTCTTAAAACATCGATACCTGTGTCAATTAAAGTTAAGATTTCACTAATACGAAAATTGATATTGCAGTAAAATTCTGGATAAAGATGCATTTAGAAATTAAATTTGTGAGTGAGTGGAAAGCGAAATCAAGAGAAATTTTAACATTTTCTCAAAATTATCTCAACCGTAATTAAATATATTTTTTTATAATTATTGGTCAATTTTTTGTTTTTAAATATTTTTATTTTTAAAGAGAAAAGATGGGCCCTCAGTCGGGATTGGTGCTGTCACGGAAAGACAATGGTTCCGGGTTCAAATCCCGGCCGAGGTCCTATCTTTTCTCTGTAAAAATAAAAATATTAAAAATAAAATTGACCAATAATTATAAAAAATTATAAATAGTAATATGGCGTAAGTCAATAAGATCCTAAAATTAAATTGTTCAAAGAACTTCGTTCTAGTGTATTCATCGCAAAAATTGCGAGAACGCGAGGACATGGGATCAGATACCTAAGAGAAAAGATTTGTCCTCTGCCGGCAGGCGGCCTTGGTGGCTCAAATGGTAGAGCGCTGTCAAGGAGAGACAAAGGTTCCGGGTTCGAATCCCGGCCGAGGCCCAATCTTTTCTCTTTAAAAATAAAAATAATTTAATATAGGTTAATTATGATGATTTAGCAGCTTCAAGTGTAACCGGGAGATGGATTTTTTCGACTAGTAAATTTTTAAAATATTCTGTTTCAGCTAGTGAGAGTGGATAACGAATAGTTTTAAAAGGAATTAGTTTAATATTCATTCCAAAAAAAAAAAATGTGCCTGATCTGCTTAGGGTAATGCCGGAGGCTTTCAGTATACATAAATTTTAATTAATACTGAGAGACCTCGCGATAAACCTTCGGTGATGTTAAATAAATAAAGTTGAAACTAAGGTAAATACTGTACAAAGAGTTTGTTTTTTTCAACTGGTTACAGCCATAGGTGGATCCTGTGGTATTTCAGACCCTCCTGGGGCTCATCTAGCCTCTATAAAATAGGTAAACTTGACCGGGAGAAAACCGTCGCAGTTGAACGTGATCTAGGACAAATAATCTCCCAGTATTACCATTCTCCTAGAAAATACAGTATCTGCCAATTGTTGAACCCAAGACCCTTCCTAGGCTTTAGTGATACAGGATTTCTTTTTAAAGATATTTTAAGTTGACTTTTCCTTTATTAATTCTGAAGATAAGTAATATTTTATATAAATTGCGATTGCCTTATTAAATAGAATTAATTTTCAGTGAGTCTACAAAATTTTACCACTACAAAATAGTAGCATAATATTAAGACAACTTTTATAGACAAAAGAGAATCACCAAAACTGCAGTAAACATATTTTATTTTTATGAGAAATGATTTGTCCTGGCCGGGATTCGAACCCGGATCTTCCGCAACTCTACCGCGGTACTTAACCAACTAAGCTACCAGGCTCGTAACCAAGTGAGGCAAATCATACAAACTTCACCGATCCTATATCCCCATTACTAGCAATTTTTGCGTTGTATATATGGGGAAGACTGTTCGTTGAACATTGTTTTAACAGTAAAACAGTTTAACAGTAAAAATTGTTGAGAATATCTCATCAAACTTGTATAATGAAAATATAAGTTTTTGTTATAAAACAAATAGTATATTTAAATTGTTTTTTATTTATTATTCATTTATGTTAAATTTGCACCTTCGCATTATCACATCCAGCAAATTTGATCTCAATAATTTCTTTTCTTCTCGATTCGCATGGATATGAAATTTCTAAACTGATATTTTTTTAGCAGGTTTCTAGGTATTGTATTTTAAATTTTTTCATAGGAAGCCAGATAACAGAGTGGAAATGAAAAAGAACGAGAGGATTTTGGTGATGTGCATGAGGTATAAATGTATGATTTTGATGGGAATGTTCGAGTTGTGTACAGTGTTTTTCTGTGTAAATCAATACATATTTTTTCTGAGAGTTTCGGATTGTTTTTGTATTTTGTGCCCCATTTGTGCAAATAGGTCTTGTTATAAGCTATATTCAAGATAATAGATTGAGTAAATACTGTAAATATTCCACACTCATTATGATACTATTATTCATATTATTAGATGTTCTTATCTACTTTTGTATTTTACCATTAGCCAATTTCTGTGTATTGTAATTTTTTATTCTATTATTTTATTTTATTTTATATATATATATATATATATATATATTTTCCTCTATGAGAACATACGTTTTAGTTCATATTTAATTGTAGTATTCCAATAATGTAGCCGTTTGACCAGAAGTATTTCTATTAATTTCTGTACAATATTGTTATTCTTAAGGGACCTGGTCCCTGAATAAAATTATATTTCTATTCTATAATGTTTTAGATTATATCTGTTTCGTAAAATAAGAAAAGACCTGTAGTTTAGAAGATGTGACAGTTGTTCGTAGCGTAATGCCACTTCTTGTCTTTTTAATTTTGTATGGAAGTTCTATACAACTCTTTTGTCCAAGTATAGTTCGAGATAACGTTCACAGCTTTTAGAACGTTATAGTTTTTACAATATATACATATATATATATATATATATATATATATATATATATATACAATACAATATATACAATATATAATGATAAGTAAATATATAAAATACAATATATATTGTATTTTATATATTTACTTATCATTATATGCTTATGTATATAAAATAGTATTTATTGTGTGAAAAATACCCAACTCGACAACCCCTAAGTTCCAGGAAGACCTAGAAAGACCTTTAGTCCTGGAAATCTCCCGTAGGGGATGAATGGTAAGGGATGGGGATAAACTAGCAATAGCAGGCGAGCCGATAAATCTTTATGGGGACTAAGGTAAAGGCCTAACCTCGGGTCACCGAAAAACATCCCTGCCCTACTTCAAGGCGCCACATGATATGAGCATAATACGTTTTATAAATTATTGTTATTATCATTAAAAGTATTAGAATATTGAAAAACAGTTTATTCTATCAATAAAATACTTATTAACCTGAAATATGCAAAAAATCCACCTTCGAAATAAAATAACCTTACTCTGAGACTCAAATTCAACTAGATACAATAATAAATACAATGAATCAACTAGTAATAAAAATTATCTGGTAATGTTTTTGACCATTAGACTATTAGTTATAATAACTTTTCTCTACTAACCATATAATAATATTTTTTTAAATTTATTTGTTGATCTTTACAAATGTTATGGCATGACATGAGATAAAGGAAAGTAGAGAAACTACTCACTGGTACTGGTACTCAAATAACGAATTCAACTTAAAGTTCATATAGCTTCACCTTGGAGGATAGTCAAAATTGGTGGGTTCTAGTGGGAATAAAGTTATTCATATAAGTTAGGTCATTAGGGATTACTTTATTCCTAACAAAGTAAGAAGCATTTTACGAATGTTAATTGCAAGGTTTAGATACGAGAGGAGTTTAACATCTCCGTGGAGCTTCAAAGCTGTACTCCGTTTAATAATTAATAAAACTCATTTTCATGATTTTTTGTAATTAATTTGGAGCATAGAGCGTTTGTCTAGTAAGTTTTGAAGTAGCCTAAAACGGTAATTTAGAATAAAGGTATTACTTAATCTACTAATCTTAATCATGTACTACCTAAAACTTGTAAAAAATAATTACTATTTTCATATCATTGGCTTGATAATATGACAGATAGATACCTTCTAACTTTTTTTAAAGCCGTATAATTGCTATAAAATACATAAAAATATACTTCTTTGAGAGATTATAAAGTGGAAGGGAGAAATCTACATTCAGATGTCATCTAATGAACTCATACATACTAGTGTCTGAAAAATACCATTTATAATAAGAATGTATATCAACGCAATCCATGGAGGGTCTTGGCTTTAGTAATTGGTAAGTATTGTACTGTTTTGAAATGTTTGTACATGTACATAGTGGTAATTCGTGCCCAATCCTCAAGTTTTACACCCTGTTCAAGGCATACTCATTATAGAGGCTAGGTGAGGGCCTCCAGACCCCACAGGATCGTTTAGCGTCTGTTAACAGAATAGATGATTAATCTGCTACTGCCGTTCTCGAAGAGTTACCCAAAGACCTGAGTAATGAGTTACTCCGATGAACTACAGGAATTCCATTTTGGAATCGATTGAAAGTATCAGAGCTATAAATTATGAGAAGAATGAAATAATTTTGCTTACCATAAAATACGGATGTGGCACCCCTTGATATAGTTATTTATATTTGGTAATCACTATAATAATATATAATTATAAAATATCTCTGTAATGAAAAGTAATAAGTATGAAGGAAACGGATGAATGCAACCATTGAACGAAAATAATGAACGCAAAAAAATCTATTTGGACCATCAAATTACACTAGTTCACTTTCGATCTCAAGTACAAATGAAAAACTCATAAATTCCAAGCGAACAAAACACTTCGCTTTCATGAACGTTTGTGGAACGATGCTTCTGTTGATCTAGTAGTTTTCATGAATCGTAGTTTTGTCGTCAATGAATATGAATGAGAGAATTAACACTGAAATGAATGTTTCACTAACAAAAAACCTTCTATAGTTATCAGGATCATGAAGTTACTGTATATAATAGGTATTATAGCCTTCGCAAGTATAAGTGATCCGAATCTTATTGAGTATTTTCATATAATTGTGAGAATAATATTTTAGAGTTCCATCAGAACTAAATGCAATATCTTGGATTCTGATAGACGACCTTACATATCGATGCCTTAGTTCGTAAATGTGTTAAGTGCCTAAAACAAGATTTTACATGAGTCAACTTTGATAATAATTTAACACAAGAAATACAGTTCAAGTTTAAGCACACAATATATTTTTTTAAGCTATATGACTTCTATTAATTTTATATCAATATCATAACTTTACATTAATTATATAGCAAAACCCATTTTTCGAAATTTGAACTTAACACTTTTGTGAACTAAGGCATCGATATATGGGGTAGAAAATGGTCTAGAGGGAGGACAAAGAAAGAATTTCGTAAATATATTGAACTATTTATTGGAAACCAAGGTTATGACATAACAGGTTTTTTTTTCAGGGCTGGATAGACAAGATACAAACGAATCAAAATTAAATAGAAAAAAGTGTAAAGAATAAAATAGATAAAATAATAAAAATAAAACTATTAATGTAAATCAGATCCATAAGTAGTGATGATTTAAACTACAAATAAAAATACAGGCATGATTTAAAAATCATTTAAAAATGAACTGGAACAGTGGAATAGGAGTACCAACGATAATGATAGAAACCCATCTATGTAAATTAAATAATATCAATATCATTTTAAATTTTAAAAAATACATAAAAACTAAAATATTTAAGATTTTCTCATAAAAACACGATGACTCTATTGCACACACCTTAAAGTTAACGCAGTATTAATTTGAATAAAACATTTATTTGCTTTAAATATTGATAACCGAACTTAACCATGATCTTCAGCAAAATGAAAAATATATATACCCCTGCATTTTCATGCCCTACAATTATTCCCTTCGTCCAAAATTCTAGCGGTTCTTGGTATGTTCCGAATTCCCAAAAGGGTTTATATTGGAATTCGTGTATCTTCTATAAACTTTAGCTTCTGGGAATCAAGAAAAAAAATAAATAAAATTCTCTTTCTATTTGTTTGAAGTATACTATGTTATCTGGAAATTTGGTAAATCTGTTTGAACCTCTCGCTTAGGTCTTAAATAAATACCAGATCGCGGAAATGGTTCCTTAATGTAGAAACAATGCTTACATCAAAGGTAACCTACTTATTAGCAATATTGTTATTCTAAAACAATAATAATGTTTCTTAATTATCCCTACAACAACAATCTGAATAATTCGCCTTCATTATAAAATTTAAGAGGAGTTTCTTCATCAGTTAATCAATATCACTTTTCAGTAAATAGTTTAAACAGTTTTATAATTAATAATAAACTTCGAAATCGTTTTCCACAAAATGTGATTCAACTTGTTTATTTTTATTTAAATCACTAAACTTAATTTATAACCTTTTTCTTATGCTATTATACCTATATGCGCATCATACGAAACTTGATATTATCAAAATAAATCCTCTTACCATAAATATATATCTATAAAAATAATAGTCTTCCTATGTTAAAAAATAAAATAAAAAAACACTTGACATTAACACATTCCGCTTTATAGTGCATGAGAAATGAAACTTAATTGCTTGTAAAATTATGCTCTAATGGAGAAGACAAATACACTTAAGTTTAGTTAATCTATAATTTTGTTTCCATGTCTACTAGGTGTTTAATATATGAAAAACTTTCTTTATAATAAATGATTTAGTAGTACACTTAGTAAATCGTTTATAGTCTTTTTTGTTTATTTTTTATCAATGGTAATAATACAACTAAAAAAATAGTTTTTAATCCCTAAGATTAGAATATTTGTATTATTTTAGAAAAGTTTTAAATTAATCGAACTATGTTTCCCTCAACTGCATTGTTGAATATATTGAGAATTCTACGAAAAAAATACAATGTTTTATCTGATGAATGAATTGAACCCCGGATAACTACAATTGTTCAATATTCACTAACATGAACATTTAACACATCTAATTGTATAATTAGATATATAATTTAATTATTTTTTGTTGTACATATAGGTAAGAATTGACTATTTAAAAAATGATTTTTTTTCAATTTTATTTTTTGAAAATTACTACTGCATAATAGAATACATCAAACAAATATAGTGAAAGATATATATTGGCACGAGATTAAGGAAAATAGAGAAACTATCCAATGGTAGTACTCGAATCTAAAAAAAAATTAAATAAAATATTAAAAAAACTAATTTGAAATTGGTAAGTATCTAAGAAAAAAATATAGTAATACAATTTAAAAAAATGTATAAATTACATAATATATGAAATTTTATTTTAAATTATATGTATTTAAAACTTTTCTTTATCACCACTTTGAATCCCAGTATGCAAATAAACCATTGCACTCATCCCCTGATATTATGCACGTCCTGTTGCATTGTATTATAACAATTGGACACAACGACACTACTTCCTATTTCCTTTATTGCTACCATGAATACTAATATAGTTACTTCCGGTACAACTGCGGATGCATATATTTAGATGTTCGGCTAGGTTGATTATTTATGGACACTTAACGTCTAAGGTCTTCAGTGTCCTATTCTATAATTTTGGTCTATTAGATTTTACGAAATATGCCTTCTTTTTTGAGAAATTCAATTATTGTTTTAAAATTTGTGTCATCGTTATCACCAAGCATCGTTTGAATTTTACTCTCCATTCCTAAGTTTTTAAAATAGCTTTCATGTTGTGGGCACTCTTCAAGAATATGGCGTATTGGCAGTTGTGAGTGACAGTTCGTACAGTTCGGAGGCGTTGTTTTTTTCCATAAGGAAACTATGCGTAATACATATAATTATATGGAACAGTTTTGTAATATTAGATCCAGCATTGTTTTGGATATTTTAGTCCAACAACATTTATAAGCGTATGCTAGTGAAATTTTAGAATAAAAATTGAAAGTAAGTCAATAAAACAAAGAAATCGTTTGAAAGCGGTCAATATTAGCGGTATATGTCGATTATTCAGTCAACAATGATCCGGTTATAGCATCCCATATCACTGACTTTGAAAAATGGTGTCAAAACTGGAGGATAAATGCTTCCTAAAATATTCAACGCTCCTTTTCCCCGTCATCAATCAATCAATCCTTTGATGACGAACTCTATTCCCACTCAAACACACTAAAACACTAATTTCTTCCTGTTCCCTCCATGGTAGTCATCCGAGGCGTCGGAAAAGAAGATGACCACGTGAATTGAATTTTGAGTTAAATTTGTTAATTACAACTGGGTAGTTATGCTACTTGTCTTTATACATGCTACTGTGAATCATTTCAGCCAATGCTTAAAATCAATTAATTCTTGAAATTCACCATTGTATTATAATAATTCAGCAAGTAAATGGAGTTATTATTTGGTAAATAATTTAGATTAGAACGTTTGAAAGTAACGCTAGAAATTTAGTGCTGCTTACTAGGCAAACGTCCTAGCCTGAAACAGTTAGCAGTTTCTTGTATTATTAATCTAGAGTGAGGATTCAAAGTTAAACGTTTGTCGAGATGTTTTATCCTCCAGTTTTGACTGTTTTAACTGGATTATTGTTGACTGATAATAAGCATGTGTCATCCGCATACGTGGGTAAGGATAGTACATAGGATGGGCTGAGATATCAGCCGTACAAACTGTGTAGAGGATTGGGCCGAGGATATTACAGCCATTTACTTGTTGTATTGTTATAACACAGTTGTAAATAATAAAATAATAAAAAGTTATTTAAATAAAATAAACAATTATTCGGCAATATATACATAATGCAAATAGTACGATGTCATTTACATGGAATCGCTAGGGGGTATTGGATAGAAAGGCCTGACAGGGGAAAACTAATGAAAACTGCCGGATCCGTGAAAGACTTTGATGAAGTGTTGGGGAAAAGGCAGGAGACAATTTTCCGCTCCTGCGCACAGCCATCTCTAAATACATAATGTACCGAGCGGCCCAAAATTTAAAAACAAGGTTCCATTAGTCTTCCCGACAGTTTCTGACGAGGAATCTTGTCTCTATGCTGATTTCTCCGCCTCAGTAAAAAAAATAATAAAATAAAATATGTCATGCATGCGGGGGAAATATTACTGGACCGTGATGGAAGCATTTTTCCCAGTTCGAGATGGGAAAATAAACATAGTTATCTTTTAAATAACCTTTCAGGTAATTAATGTATGATAGAAAAATGTTCCGATTACGATCAGTAATTAATTAACTTTCATTTTTTAATTTATTTATGAAAGGAATATATTTATTGGTTAGGATATAAAAAGAATTTATGAAGCTATCGGCTTCGAACCATCTTATTATTATTCAGGTTAATAATTATCTAGAACAATATCAATTTACTTGCTGTTGGGGTACATTGTAAGGTTATACCACAGAGGTAAAGAACACCATGTCACATTTTTGTTATTTTGTATTTGTTCAGATGAGCCATTTTTCCATGAATTAATTTGTTCCATAATAAATTCCATATTTTTTTATTTTTTTTTAAGATTAATTTATTGATATTTACAACTGTAATAATATTACAACAAGAAAATTTGCTAATATGAACAAATGACATGAAAACAAAAAACACTTGTAGCGAAACTACCCATCGGTAACACTCCAATAAAGTTCTATAGTAGAAGGTCTCGAGGTCATCTTCTTTTCAGAAGCCTCGGAGGGTTATCAGAAATAGTATGGGAAGCAAGTTGAGAGACTAGCGGATTCAAGTGTATATGGAGTTGGGATGTCAGCTGCATATATCGTGTTTAGGATAAGACCCAGGATACTACCTTGAGGAACACCGGCAGACTGGGTAAAGAGGGAAGGGTAGGAAAAAATTATGGTTTATTTTAAAGGTTCTATTACTGAGGTAAGAACTGATGATAAGGAAGGAAGTAGAAGGTAAGAATTTACGGAGTTTGTAGAGTAGACCCGGATGCCAGACTCTATCAAAAGCCAGCTCTGCGTCGAGAAAGGCTCCCGTGCAATACATTCCGCGCTCTAATGCGGATGAGACAACGTCCACCACACGATGGCATTGCTGGATAGTGGAGTGTGATGTTCGGAAACCAAATTGGTGATCTGGGATTATTTGATTGGATTCTATGATAGGATGAAGACGTTTCAGAATGAGTTTTTGGCCCATTATGGGCAGGAGAAATATAGGACGGTAAGATGGGAGCTCTGGTGGTTTTTTAGGTTTTGGTATAATCTTAACTATGGATAATTTCAAGGAATCGGGAAAGTATGTGGTGTGGAGTAGGGCATTGTATATATATATATATATATATATATATATATGTGTGTGTGTGTGTGTGTGTGTGTGTGTGTGTGTGTGTGTGTGTGTGTGTGTGTGTGTGTGTGTGTGTGTGTGTGTGTGTGTGTGTGTGTGTGTGTGTGTGTGTGTGTGTGTGTGTATGTGTGTGTGTGTGTGTGTGTGTGTAGGAGTAGGATCGCTTTCCGAGGAAGGCATTTTAGAATGTGGGATATGATTAGGTCGTGCCCAGGGGCTTTGTTGGCGGAAAATCTGTGAATTATGATTGATATTTCGGAAGGATGGATTGCTTTAGGAGGAGCGGACAATTGGAGAGGAAGAGAGTGGGATGGATTAAGGATATCCGGATGAGGGTTAAATGTTTCGAATAGGGCGAAAATTCGTGATTTTTCTTCTTCAGATCTTGATCAGGTTTGGGATTCGGTTAAAAGTGGATGGTTGAAATTTTTATATTTTAGGAGTATTTTAGTGGTATTCCATAAGGATTTGTCAGTAATACTGAGATTTTTTTACAGTATTGATAGTGTGTACGGTAATAAAAATTTTGAATGTTCTGATCTCTGATTTTAATTTTTTTGTCAGTTTGATATCTGGTGCGGTGCCACTTCACTCGGACCCGTCGTTTTTCTTTTAATAACTCGCGAATATAAATTGGGTAGTTATTCTGTTGATAATGATTTTTACTTGGTAAGGTTTTATCTTTTTTATTAGTTCGTATTGCTTCTGTAAGTTTGTCTATTGCAGAAATGATGGCTCCTTTTGTTTTGTTTTGAGGTCTAAATTATTTTCCAGATTCGATATCCCAGTCTACACGTCCGGTAATCAGTCTGGGATGAGAGGGCTTAGGAATGGGAATTGAATGTACTTGAAGTAGAACTGGACTGTGATCAGAGGAAAGGTCATCCAGGGATTTTATAGTTGTATGATTGCATCAAATCTGTGAGGAAACAAATATATCAATAATATCTGGACGTTTTTTAAGCGATGTAAGGTTTATGGGTGCAAAGATTGAGAAACTATTAGAGGTTGAAATTCGGGATAAGATGCTTCCACGGGAATTGAATGTTCGACAACCCCATCGTTGATGCTTGGCGTTGCAGTCTACTCCGGCAATAAAACGCGGTCCGAGAGATCGGAATAAGGATTCGAGGAGGTTATAAGAAAGGGAGTTACCAGGAGGACAGTATACAGCTGAGAATGTTATATGGAGAGGACGAGTTGAAATGGTTACTGAAGTTGATTGAATGGCGTCAGTTGGAGTAGAAGGAATAAGAGAATGAGGTATGGATTTATGGATAAGGATACAAGAACCGGCATGTGCTTTATTGTGAGGATGATCTGAACTATAAGTAATGTAGTCACGTATGTAAAAATATGATGATAGGGCTATGTCTATGTGATTGTCATGAAGAAATAAGTCAAGTTCCTCTCGATGGTTATGCAGTCCATTAGCATTCCAGAACTTCGGTAAGGATTCTCGTAAGCAGGTTGATGAGAGGCTTGATAGTCTCTTGCAGTTCTTTCAGGAAGGATGACAGGATGGAATTTATGTCGATGGTGTTTTGGATTTGGACTGGATATGGGTCCGGAATTTGATATTGATAATTAACGTGTGAAGGAAGGTTGGCTGGGGGTTGTACTCGAGGTGCTGGATTTACATTCATTGCTTGATGAACTGTAGGATTCATCTGATTGTTGTGATTGGAAGGGATAGGATTTGGTTGCTGTGGCGGTAGATTGACTATTAATGTTTCACGATGGAGAGGTAAAATTCCAACATTAAATTTGTTTCTTTGTTATTTATACAAACATCTTAAAGAATATTGTTCGCACTGTTATTTGTATTGATAAATAATTGGAAATATTGATCATGATTATATTTTTATATATTTTGTATTTATTTGTATTTTATGACAATTTTTGCATTTTTTCATGCATCATTTGCATTTATTTTTTATTTTTTTATTTATGGTATCTTAATGTATTCATAACCATATTTGTTTTTATTTATGACAATTCACCTGAAATAATAAATATGTATTTGGTAATCTTTACTCCTGAGGCATATACTTTTAGTTTGAAATTTTAATTTAACTATAAACCTGTGGATTATTCTAAAGAGTTACATTGCTCAGAATAATTATTATTAATTTTTATTCTATGCATATCTATAGATGTCTTGAAATAATTCAGAAGTCTATAAAAAGATGAAAGGGTATAGTAAATTAGTTACACCTGCTGTTTTTAAAGAATTCGAGGATGATGGACAAATTCTGAGAGAGGAAAAGAAGGAGGTATAGCGAGCTGGTCGAGAATAGCCCGTGAGGCCATCAACAAGGCTCATCCCCTAAATCCCAGGGGATGGTCAAGGATTGTCCGTCAGCTTTAGATAGCGTTCCAACTAACCAGTTTTACTTATTGTCTTCATTTGTAGCCTCCTTTCCTTTAATCTCATTGATCGGACCGCACTACACGTGTAACCAATGGATGCGGAAAAACAATACACATTTTTTTAATTTTTTTAAAATTAATACAGAAAATCAAGTATTGAAAAGAGGCATAATATACTTGTGTTGGATATGAATAGAAATAATCTTAACAATAACCCTTTAATATAAAATCATAGAAAAAACAATGTAAGCATAATATTGCTAGAGTTGCACTTTTCCTTAGGTGGTGGTGGGATGCTGTCCCCTGTTGTTGGACTATCACACTATGCTTTATTTTTCATTTTCATATTTATTTTTTCTCTTTATTCTGATTAATTAATTAAAAAACTGTCGGAAGGTAATTTTTTCCTGTAATTTGGGACTTCAAGCATTTTTTCAACTCAATTCAATTCATACAGTTGATGATTTATTTCGAATTATCCAACCGTACCCTAATAAATTTTTTTGAACATGTTGAACCCAGAGGTGTATATAAAGAAGATATACGCGTAAGGGAAAATAAAAAAATGTGAAGATAACGTGGTACCCATTTAAACTTAACAAGCCTGAAGCCAGAGCATTATTCAGATTTGAGCTATTTCAAATTCAGACTCTATGAATCAAATAAAAAAATAAAATATCATTGATTATAGTCGAATATTAATTATATTTATGATCGCCATCACATTTCACCTACAAAAGAACAGTATCATAATTCAAGAACCTAATTTTTCAATAGCGGTATTTGAAAGTGACATGTGAGCTAAGAAAAATTAAAATTGGTAAAGCAAAGCATTCCTATTGTTATGATGGTATTGAAATGCTTTTATTGACCATTAGGACATTTTTTAAATAGATTTGTATGGACAACACGTTCATTTATCAGGTATTTAATCAGGATTTATGGATATTTAACCAAAAGTCCTGAATCAAATTAAGAACTACTCCTATATTTATACCGCCAAATTGCAAAAAATAACTTATTTTATTACTTTTAAGATCATTAGCGCAAATGATTAACGCTCTGGGTTCTAAATTTTCCAAACCGAAGCCTCGAGTCTCTAAAATAACTGGGAAAAAATACCTGACTACATTCAATCATCTTAAGAACAGAGAGAAACCTGAAAAAAAAAAACTGTACAACTACAACCCGTGAATGGGTCTGGGGTTCTGTACATGGTAGAGGTGTGGTAGGTTCTGTACTGTTTTATGGACAACGGTTCTGCAAGGAGGTGACTTGTCGTAGGACACGCTCAATCATCAGATTTTCCCCTTATTTTGGGTAACCTATTTTTATAACATTTTATAGAGGCTGAGTGAGCCCCAGGAGGGTCCTAGATCCTATATGATCCATCTGCCGCTGCAAACAGAAATGAAAGTCTTGGCCTGCAGCGGGATTCAAACCAGGATTTCCGGCATGACATCTCTGTGCCTACCACTCATCCACTGCGCTCAGTAATAATATATTGCTCAAGCTATATAATTACTTATTAATTACGCTCCGTAAATGACTTTTATATTTACGAAATATAATAATTTTGCAGATTCTCAACTTTATTTTCAACATTTCTTAACTTAGGAACTTCATGCAAGTAATGTACCACTCTCTTCCACCACACCAAACCTTATAATTTTGCAAAGATTTTTATTTTTCTAACCTATTTTCTCAACTACTATAAATAGAATAAAGTTAAAAAAATATAATAATAATTCAATGCAATACTTTTCTGGCCGTTGATAGTAAAGAATAGGTTGTTCTCCCGCTTCCAGGTTATGTTCGGATCGGGCGATCCCGAGGCGGCGCACCAGAAGGTGGTACTGCTGTTCTCTTTCACTGTCATGTCGGTACTGGTACCTGTGTCCAGGATGTCCGGGGGCACTGAAAAATAAATTGTAGATCTAATGAGGCTGTAAGGGTACACAATTCGTCTAATTGGGATCCATGACTCTATAAATACTAATTTTAACTTTTGTGTTGATTAGGAGACATTTGGGTAAACAAAACTCAAATATAATCTAAAACATTTCTTGTTGTAGCTATTATAATAACTGTAATAAATAACCATTATCTTATTTGGTGTAGCTAGTATATAGAAATATAAAGAAAGAAATATAAATTGGAATGAAACACAAAAATCCAAAGCCTCCTTAATATTTGTTGTAGTATAACTTTTGTACTTAACACCCCATTAGGATGGTTTAAAGAAGTTTTCATTCAAAGAATTAATCTGACCATTATAGTTTCATAATATTATCCCAAATCTATTTGTATATATATATATATATATATATATATATATATATATATATATAGTGGAGAGGGGTAGCTTAGTATGTAGAGTGCTGAGTTCTTACATAATATTGGTACTCTTAGTTCGTACTTATACATGTTGGTTTTATAACTACGATAATTTCTTCTTCAAATAATTAAGTCATAAGGTAAGGGCTCATATCTGAGATGAAATTTACAGTATCCTCTTCATGTTCTTCTTGGCTGTTTATTCCTAGGAAAACACCTTCAGGAGTACTAGTACTTATGTATTATCTTGTTGGTCAAAATATTACAAAAAAATAAAACATTGGGATAGCAAAACTTTTACAAAAATAATATAATTGGGCCAATATGCAATATATGCTGAGCCTGTGTTTGAATATATCAAAATTTACAACTTATGGATAACCTCCAGTAACTAATTCATCGATTATATGATCCTGTATCACCCAGTTCTTTGTAAATTGGTTAATGAGGAAGAAACACGTAGACAATTCCCTACAGAAATAATTACATTAAGGCCGTTGGATATAGTACAGTTATTTGGCAGTAATGGATTTCAAGTTTAACGGATTGGACTTCGTGATATAGCGAACATTACTGTTACAAACCATGTGGAATAGATGTCGGCATGATTTGGTCTACCTTAGTTTAGTTAAAATCGGTGCTAATTAATAATTTGTTTACTTTAGTTATTTATAGTTGCTTGCTGTTAGGAATAAACGAATGTAAACTTTATTTATTAGTAACGCGATTTATCTGAGTTATTCCACAGCTAAAAATTGACTTTTTCCCTAGATATCGTCTTTTATAGTTACTATGGAGATTTATAAAACGATGAGGATAAATCACATTGTGTTCCCTTTGTCAATAATTTATCAGCTATTTAATTCCTTTGAAACCCGAAGTGATCTTTAACATAATTTATATTTACTGTGAAATTTAGCTTTGTAAGTTTATGAGAGTTCTTTCTTATTTTTTCTATGGGTTCCTCCTATATGCCTGAGAACTGACTTTACTAACATCTTTAAGTCTGTATGAAAAAAAAATGAAGAAATGCATTATGTATGTAAGTTGGAAAATGAAGAAAGAATTTACTTTCTGAATTCTGAAATTCAAAATAATTGGTTTCTGAGTACTTTTCACCTTAATTGTTTGCACATATTCCCATCCGTTAAAATGTTTAAACACGCATTTATTAGATTAAAAAAAATATACCGTATATAACTAATTTTGAGGGTAATAAATTATATTTTTTGATAAATTTTTCAATCGGTTCCTCAATAATGTAATAAACAGTGATTATTGAACAAGTAAATTTATGCCTAAAACACAAGGTGTTTGTTGGTTGTCCCTTTCCATTCATTTGAATATTCAAAATACTATTTTATTGTTTTAGTATTAACGCAATGTATAAGAACTTATGATTATCGGCCAATTTTTCAATTGATTTGCGAATTATAATAGAAGCAACGAAAAATAAAACAATAACTTGGAAATCTTAAACAGCATAAAATTAAAAAGTTACTTGTTCTCATTCGGTTTCAGTATGTTAATTTATTTATTTCAATTAATTTCACTTTTTAACACTTAAGCATCTAATTATATAAATTAATTCCATCAAGACATTTAAAATTGAAGTAAACCAACATCTTATATTCAAGTATTTCTAAATTCGCAGTAGTTGAGTTTATTTTATTATGTAAAAAAAAATAATAATAATAGAATTATGGCATAAATGATATAAAATTATCAACAGCTAATAAACTATGAATGTACGAATATAATTTATTATGTCTATAAATTATAAAAATATGATTTTTTTATGTAAAAATTATATTAATAAATAATTGCATAAAATAATTGTTTATTTTTAAAGTTCATTATTTTATATAATAACATTATATTTTGTAACTTTGACTTTAATTACATTTTGAAACACATCAAAATTTTAATTAGATAATAAACAATGGGGTGTACAAAATTAAATGGGGACATTAATTAAAATCCATGGAAATATCTTGTTTACAAGCAGTAGCAGGTAACTTGTCGAACTGGACAGGAAAAAAAAAGGAAAAAGTAATTTTTATTTTTAATTAACCTGTCAATTAAGGAAGTTTCGCCATTTTATTTTATTTTTACATTGTTTAGGATAAATTGTTTGGTGTTTGTATTCTAAAGGATAAATATTTCAAAATAAGGTGTATATTTCTTCCAACACGATATATATTATTTTTTTAAATGTATAGTTTTTCACTGTTGGTTAAACATACTCAAGAAAATTAGTTTAGACAAAATTAGTTAAGAAAATTAGTGTTAACTAGAAACCGGATTAGAATTTAGCTGCTGCTAATAATAAAAAAGGGAGTGAAGTTACTCTGAATAGTCTAGAGGGACGGCGCAAAACCTACAGTGCCCGCAATACTGAACGGTCGTGTGGGTTTATATCCACAGTATTTAATACAAATATAATACATTTTTTTATACAATATGTGCCAAATTGTTTTTGTATAATTTCTTAAATAAATATTTTATTATTATTATCAATTTTTTTATTTATATCATTATTATAACAACGTATAAAATATTTGAATTGCCTTGTCATTTTTCCATCCTTAACTTATTTTTTATTCCTTCCTAATTTACTTTGATGGATTGAATTGGTCACGGGGTGCAGTCAAAGATAACACAAAATAAGTTTTGCTTAATTTGTGTTATGTTTGACTGCATATGCTGTCAACTATTTTATATATACTCATATATTTTGCTTTCTACTAAAATATAAATCTTGAAAAAAAATTTTTAATATATTGAATAATTATTCCTTAGCTCTTTAGAAAAAATATATGTTCATCTGTACAAAATAATAAGTAAACATAATACTAATTAAATAAATGAATTATACGATAAAAATAGAGAATATAAGGGCTTAAAACGGAGAAGGGAAAAAAAACATAATTAAGACTAATTTAATACTAACTCCCGCTCATTCTCTGCATGATATGTAATTTCATTATGGATTTAAACATTGCATAATAAAATTTATTTATACACATATAGAAAACAAAAAAATATATATACATATAACTAGTAAAATATATAAATTACATAATTCTTATGGAAAATATAAAGGTATAAGACCTACATTGAGAAAAAAAAAATTCTAATCACCACTCTGTTTTTCTGCTTCAACTGGGGATATATGGTTAAGTTAATATTAATGGAGACCACCTTTTAAAAACAACAATTACTTGAAAAATGAACCAAAATGTCTCTGTAGTGAATTATGAAGTCATAGAGAATCAGTTAAAGAACATTAATTAATATTAAAGCTTATTGAAAAGGGAGGATTCTAATTAAATATATAAATCGATATTAAATGGAAAGGAGGAGATACAAGAAAGACAGAAATTCGACTAAAAAATAAAGTAATCTAATACTTATGTTGTAGAGAATACGAGACGATCGACTACAAGTAAGTAAGAAGGAGGTTTAAGGAGACTAAGGAAATTTCAGTCGATAAGAAATTCATAATAAAAAAAATATTTATTTATTTATTGTACCTAGGGCTCCATCTGGACAAACATATCACTTGGGATCCTCATACAAGACTGAAAAGACAAGGAACTGCTCGACAATTTCGCCTACTTCAACATTTACTGGACGAACGTTCAAAGCTACCAATTAATTACAAAAGACTCATTTACATGACAGTTATCAGACCTATTTGGACATACGAAGTTGAGCTTTGGGGCTCTACTAAACCATCCAATTCATCTCGTATCCAATCCTTACAATCCAAAATCCTTCGTAAAATCTTCAATGCTCCTTATTATGTCACAAACATACTCATCCATCTTGAACTTAATATCCCATATGTTGCTGATTTGGCCTAAACTAGATACCTATCCTTCAATGATAATAGCTAATTATTATTATTATTATTATTATTATTATTATTATTACTGACCTAGAAATAATTGTATTATTTGAAATTAGGCATTGCCTTATTTAATTACTGTCAACAGCTAACTCTAGATTCTGGAGATATTTCGTTTGAAATATTAACGCCTGGTCGAAGCGTGCTCTTAATTCTCGTTAGCTAAGCACGGCTGAGGATCATCTTTAAGTCCCTTTGTAAAGAGAGCTTCTTCTGCTTAAGGATTAGTCCAAGTCATACCCTACCAAGTCTACTGTCATTCATTATCCCTTCAGCCCAGGTAGATCTTGCTGTGATAAACTTGTGCAGTTTATTTATTTATTTTTTTAACAGGCATTGACTGAAGACCATAGACACAACTTATGAATATATATGGTATTTGAAGACGAACCAAAAAAGAATTCCGTCTTGTGTTAACTCCTGCATTTTCTGGCCGACTCAATCCCTCTTTGGACCAAAAGGTCTGTTAAAAAAACAGGAAACAAAAATATTTTGACTATTTCGACATCTTCAGGGTAGAAAGAGAATATAAGGAAAGGAAATAACGCACATCCTAACCTCAAAAAGCAGCAAGACATCAGCGATAGAAAATATTCCACCACAACCATGTCTCAGAAGAACAACTCAATCATGAGGAAGTATTAGAAAGCTTATTTATAATATTGAGCAAAACGTCAGAAGGCAAATTTGTCAAGAACATAGGATATGGACTGGATCATGAGAAAGATATCTGTACCTCAGAGGTAAACTATCGTAACTGACATTTTTCAGACTCTACAGGAGAGCAGTTTTAATGTTAAATTTTCCTTTTTATGTTGTTCCCGGTTTTCAATGATAATTAGAGGTCATCATTGATCTTGATCTTGATGTCCTCTAATTATCATTGAAAATCGTGAACAACAATTAAAAGGAAAATTAAACATTAAAACTGCCCTCCTGTAAAGTTTGAAAAATGTCAGTTACGATAGTTTATCTCTAAGGTACAGATATTTTGTTTTATGTTCCTAATCTATCTCAAAATTATGTCTCCAATAAATCAATTGCACTGACAAAATATTCTTTACAAGTGCTATTGCACAGTTGTTTTTTTTTGTATATAAGTGAGAAGCTGAAATATGAATTGTCAAAAATGAAGGTTGTAATAACTAGGTCACTCAGGCAAGTAGCAAGACCCCTTTGTGAAGAGATACGAAAGAGAGAATGCTCGAAGTAAATTATGTGTTAATTTAAATTTAATATAAATTTATGTAGTTATTTTATAGCAGTCCTCTTTTCTATCAATGTACGAAGTAATATCGTCCAAAACAACAACTATAAATTATATTTGTTTAATGATCTAACCTTGTATATCATTCCATATTCACCATATGCATTACTACATTATTAATATTATTATTAAGTTGACTAATTAGTTAATTGGTAAACACACAATCAGCCTCTGGAATAGAATCCAATTTAAAAGGAAGTGGGGATATTAAAACAAATAATAAGTTCAATAATTATCATTTGTAATTACTCATGGCATCCTAAATGAAAAGAATTATTTAAAGCATTTTAACCATCCAAAAGATAGCATCGAATGTGAACTAGCTCGATTGAATTTAGAACTAGTGACAGCATTAAGGAAAATTTTACAGAACAAATAGTACAGTCGTCACTATTACAATTCCAGCAGAAGATAAATAATTTGAATATAATAACAGTTCAAAAGTATTTGTTGATACAGACAAAAAAAAATGGGAACAATTTATATGATCAAAAATAAAGGCTATATTATATTAGTCATACCCTGTTAAGGATTCAATAAATCAAAAACTTATGAAAGTGTTATTGTTCTGGGAAATCTTGAGAAGGTATGGCAATTACAGGGTTTATGCCATGAAATGTTTTGTAAATGTTCCTTCTACTCGTGTTTCAAATTATTCAGAACCTTCTGAACTGAAACACAAACGGTACGAAAGGTCTCCTATTTCCACAGTTGAGTTTACATCTCGAATTAATACACATCTACATGTTAAAATTTAATTTATGATGAGATACATAAGCAAATGCATAATATTTAAAAAATAAAACGAAATATGAGTCACGCTTGGTGTAGTGATCAACACCAAACTGTGCTCATGACCAACAAACAAACAATAAAAAAAAACAATTTTTGTATCCTTTTGAAAGATCACTCTAAGGCTAGACAAATTTATTATTATCTATATTTGTTATTGTATCCAGTCACTGTTGAAATTTAATCAACTGTTTTAATTTCGTAGTCAATGAGGGTGCCGCTTATTTGCAACAAAAAATGAAAAAAAAAAAAAACAAATTTTATACATCATGATTTTTTGTAAATCCCAAAAATACGTAAAATCTTTATTTGTCACTAAAAAATGGAAATTTGAATGCCAAACATTTATATCAAAGAGAAGCATAATATAAAACTACACCAAACGTCACCTGAAACTGTATTATTTAATTTTTTTTTTTATCTGAGATGCTAATCCCGAAGGTTTATTTTCATTTCAATCGAATCTTGAAAACACCTCATCCAACATTTCAATAATGTACCTTAACATCATATAGATCTAATAATAAATTATAGTGGGTAATCATAACCATAACATAGTAAAATATTCTTTTATTCGGATCATTGTTATATAAATACATATTATATTAACTCCGTATCAATTATTCTATTTATTTTTTTATGGACAGCTACATAAAACTAATAAGATAATTACTCATACTATTTGTATCCAATATAGATAATAAATTATCCTTTTAAATATTATCATTATCATCCTTATTAAAGTAATTGAGACTTGAGCGTTCATTTGAGTAATATTATTGGAACCTATTATAATAGTAGTAGAATAATTATTCATCTTACATTAGGTCCAAGTTTACTCACTTGTAATACTGTACTCATAATTATCAACACTTGGTGTTGTTGATGAATAATTTATATATATATATATATATTTCAACTAATGACAAATTACCTGAAGTGTAAGAAAAATAAAGTTTTTTACAATGATCCCCGACGATCTAGAATGTCTTTCGGATACGGACCGATGCTTCATATTACAAACTATCATATTGACTACTCTAGTATCTCTATTCTCTATTTTTATTAATTCTTTTCTATCTTATCTGTTCTTAACAATGATCTAGAGACAATATATAATTACCTACAATACATATGTAATTATCTATTGTTTCTCTCTATATAAGATCTTATTTCTGTTATTTTTTTATTTCTTATACTCTGTTTTTGCTTTGTTTTTTAAATGTTATCACTGCAGGTCACTCGCAATTCTTTTTCTCATTAGTTCTTTCTCATTCGTTAACTTTTTTTTTAGAATAATTTATTGATATTTACAACTATAATAATATTACAACAAATAAATTTCGTTAACTTGATGGTAGGAATTAATTAAATGTTATCCCATTATACTCTTAGACATATTAATACCCTGTATAGAGATCTACATTGCTATTCTATAGGGCCTTGCTCAGAATAAATAAAGAGTTTATTATTATTATTATTATATATACATATCAATTAGGCAGAGAGGCTCCTACGGATGGTTATTTACTTAGCTGAATAAATGGAACCACTGCCTTAACAATATCCTGGATTACGAAACTATTGTATAAGCAGTATTTCAAAGATCATGGACCTTTTATTGTTTTCTACATCTATAAAAGTAAATGTAATTATAGAAATATATATATTTTAGAGGAGTGAGGAATATTAAATCTAGGTCCGGGCGCCAAATTATCTAGGTTCCGATTGTTTCCAAGTGCATTTTTTTTATTGGACTAAATCTTTGCCTTTAGCAAAAATGAACGCGATAATACGCTGTTCTGCCCTCGAAATAATCTAAATTAAGTTTACGACAACCACTCCACAGAGATCCGGGACTGATAGTGTCCAAGTTTGTGTTTAAATTCCGAATTAGTCCCTAAACCATCTAGGATCCTTAGCGAAGATCTAATCGCTTAGATACCAGAAGAAATCTTGCTCATCCTCCGGAGCTAGGACCGGACCACAATCTAGGAGGACGGTTTTGCGACCATTACCGCTTCAAGAGGACGCTGTTTTGCCGTAGAGGCGAGGATTACAAGAAGTTGCCCTGGCTGCCGGGGCCCTTGTAATTACCAAGAGTCAACACTCCTCTTCGCGGTAATGAGCTGGAAGTCTTAGATAAAGAAACTAATTAACCTGAAGCCAGGCTAACAAATATTATGATTATCTTTCCAAATAAGGATGAGCAGGAAGATGAGGAGGGCGGAGGCTGCGGCTCTTTCAACCGTTATATTTTCACCATCACCATTAATATTAGATGCTGACACCTATCCAAGTTGCTTTGGAAAGCAAAATCATATATTAAATAAATAATATGTTATATTATACATACTAAAAAAAATCAATAATGCTAAGGTGGTTATAATAATGATACTGAAAAATTACAGATTTCAAACATTTATAGTGCTAGCTACTGTTTATATATACATCAGATAAATCGGGTAATAGGCTTAAGCAATGAAATTATGAGTACCAATAACAGAAGATCGACAATAGATTTCATTACATTATATTTCGCTATAAATAATTTTAAGAAGTGAGTTATTTGTTATATGAGATCATACCCGATCGAAATACAACGAAATAATAACCACATGATCATTTTATTTGCATCAATGCAAGTTTTATTTGCCTACTATGTCGATGTTCTTGTTTCTGAAAGTTGGAAGATCATAAATGAGAGAATCTTATTATCATCTTATAGAATCTTAGGTTGTAGACATAAATTGGGTCGAATAGATATTCCAATCATTTATATTTATACTTTTATATATCTTCAAAAATAAAAATTAAGGTATGTACAAAAATAATAGGGAACCGGCTAGCTCGGAGTACAGAGCTCTGAGAAACTATGCTTATGATACCGGTTTCAAATCAGACAATGACTGATAAACTATTTAATATGTTCATTTCTTTGGATGGACTTTGAGGGATCTGCAGGGCCTTGGGTGCGTTGATTGGGGATACCTAAAAGTTCACCAGCCTCCAAAAGTGTTTTTTCTGTGAATTCAGGAAAAAAGCCAGGAGGTTCAGCGTGATTTCAGGCATCTTCTCCCTTCGAGACGGTTCGATAAGAAGCAATAGTCTCTGCCAAAAAGGTTGAGTCCTCTGTAGTTTTTAAGAGATTACCCAACGTAGAACAGCAGAGCATTTATACAGTTGAATGAAGTGATAACATGGGGAAGTGTTTGTAAAGCTGTTAGATTTAATTACGAAGAAAACCCTGAAAAGCTATTTAGTCCTGAGCCAACTATCTCAATAATGTGCGCTTTCATTTCTACCCTTTCAAAAAGAAATATTTCAGCTCGAATCATGTGGAATATGATGGTCAGTTATGATTGTTTGATCGCTATCTAATTAAACACGACCACTTTATAACGAATGATCTGAACGATAGAAATCGTGATGGTGTTGCATTTTTGCATCTTATAAATTATTCTTTATCAACTAATCCTTGACAGGCTGAGCAGCATAGCAGACATTTATCATTAATGACCTCTTGCATGATATTCTTTCTGTATTACATGACCTCGTATGGTAAAAAGAAGCCCTTATAAGTATCTCTAGAAACATACTTCCATTTTTTTAATTCCTGGACATATGCTCCATATTGTTTAGAAGAGTTGTTAAGGCTCGTGAAATATTCCATAAAGATGTTTAGGTTTCCAAGATTCGGTAATACTCTTTTTTTAAAGTTCTCTATTGGTCATCATTAGTAATTTTATTACAACTGCAATATAGGAGACCTCTGCGAAGGGTATAATCTTAATTTCAACATAATTAACACATTTGACAAGAAAATGGTTCTTAAGAATAAGCCAAGAAAGAACAGTATAAAATTAAAAGTTTGAAGCAATAAAAAACAACAACAAACAACAGATGCTCATAATCAGTTAAGACATTTCTCGTTAGAGAGAAGGGAGTTGAGAAACACTAGCATAGAAGTGAATGAACTTGAGAGGAAGTTTAGAACAGTCGCCTAAATTTTATAATGTTTTAAGTCGTTATATAAATTCCTGCTATGATAGTATGACTTCTAACTAAAAACTCATTCCGAACTAAATTGGACCGGCCGACTTGGAGGAGAAAAGTTTGATCGTAAAGTAATCCCTGAGTTAAGATATTCATACAGTTTTAAACTTTCAATAACTCCTCCCTTAAAGTGGTTTTAATCTGTGGATATTTTCTTATCCATTTAGTACCTAATGACCTACACGTTCAACCTTGATCTCTCTTACACAAGTTTATTAAACTCGTTCTTCATATCTGAATAAGAGGAACTTTTTCGTTGATGTTGATATAATAAAATATCCGAACAACATATTTCTGTTTCGTATCCACAGGATTTTCAGGACACGAAGGATTTTGTTGTGTGGAGGAAATGACTGAAAAAACAAATGAATTGTACAATTCGATTCGTCTCCTGGCTTGCTACGTAATGTCTGAGTGAATATATTGATACATCTTAATATTTATTACATATCAGGTTTCTTTTCGACGACAGTACTTACTATGTATCTTCCTTTTCCGTTTAGAATTCCTTAGGAAAGCCTGTACACATCTTAAATGTAGTCACTCATTGTTTTTCAGCCCGTCCTCTAAATACCAGATCTCAGTCTTTAAATCTGTTATATCCCTTAGCAAAAAACTGCTTTCTTATTATAAAAACCGACACCATTTCTCCTACATACCTCATTCTCCACAACAAAAACTAATATCTCTACCTCGAAATGTAAAAATATCTATAAATCTATGTCTGGAAATGCAAATGTAAAATTTTATTTATAATATTAACAAATTATAATAAAAAATATTTAACTAAAATACATTTTATCAGCACTCCCAACATCCGCACCACCTTAAAATTAACGTCGCTAAAAATATCATTCACCGTGGCCTATCCCTTTCTCCCACCTGCTTCCATAAAACCAACATCCACCGTATCAAAGAAATCCTTTTAAAAAACAATTTTCTTCCCTATATTGTTAATAAACTCATCCATGACTACTATAACACCTCCCCACCCCCACCCGATCGCCACATCCACCATCTATCCCTATATACAGACCCTTGCCTAATATACCCTCCCTCTCTAATATCATTCAAAAATACTTCCGTAAAATACTTATCCCCAATGTACGTATTGCTTTTAAATCCCTTAACAAACTCTCCCATATTTATACCCGTATCAAAGATCCTATTTCCCTCAAACTACGTTCCCATGTTATCTATCGTATCCCCTGTTCTACTCCTAATTGTAACTCTTCCTATATCGGTGAAACTAAAAACTTCCTTAAAGATCGCATTACCCAACACAAATATGCCATTTCCTCCCATAACCATACCTCCTCTAAACTCTCCGAACATGCCCTTTCTTTAAACCACACTTTTGATTTTGATAATACATCTATCCTAGCTACTGTTCCTAACCATGATAAACGCATCCTCTCTGAAACTATCCAAATAAATTTAGATTCCTCCACTATCAATCTTAAGACTGACTCACATCACCTTTCCTCTACCTACTTCCAAATTTTTAATTTACTTAAAAAACCCTAAATTCTGTTACTTCGTCACTGATGTTTCCTTTGTTATCGCACTATTGACATTTATTTTATTTTATTGGTATTATCTTTCCACTTTTCTCATTTATTCATTCATTGTTACTCTTTACTATCTTTCTTTCATCATCATCTTTAATATATTTATTCATTTTTTGGCCTGTCAATAAAATTTTATCCATTTATTCATTTTCCCTCATTTTTCCTATACTCCAGTATGGTTACCTTCTATAGTTACCTTTTTGGCCATAGAGATCGCTGCTAGCTCTTCCGCCTTGCTCCGTAACTTATTTTTCATTGTTGTTTAGCCGGTGCACCCAGCGGCTCCTCTCCCAGTTTTTCTTAATATTTTATTTATTATATCTTTTTCTCTTTAGTCTTTCTCCATTCCTCATACTACATATTTTCCTATTCCCCCCTTATCATTTTGGCATCCATCACATGTTGGTAATCAAAGAGTTCATATTCATAAGCACTATTTTTAATTTTTTAATTTTTCAATTTTATTAATCCAATCAACTATTTTTCAAATAGTTATTGTACACAATAGTTACTGTACAATAGTAATACAATAATACACAATAGTTATTGTACAAATAGTTCCATACTCATATTTTCAAATTGTTTATATTTCTTACTGTCATTCTACGAGATGCCTATTCATTTCTTTCTACATATTCTTGTATTATTATGTTTCATATATTTTACTTATGTAAGCTCTAGAAGTCCATTATCATACATTTTATATCTTTAATTTACAAGTTTTTTCTAAATCCTTCATGTTCCACCCTTTTTTATATGTTAATCTTCTCATTTTGTATCTTTCGGTTTACGTCCTCATTTTATTTTCCTTTATATTATGTTTACTTTTCTATCCTTTCTGTACATTTATTTTCTGTATTTTATTTTATATTCGTTAACTTTAATTATTATATCTGTCACTATTTTAATTTCTGTTCATTATCTTTAATTTTATTAAATCTGCCAATATTTTAATTTTATTATATTCTGTCACTATTTTAATATTCGTTATCTTTAATTTTCATATCTGTCACTATTTTAATTTTCTACATTACATGTCACTATATTCTTGTTACTGTAACGTTTCTATATATTTTTTGTTCTGTTTGTTTCTCTCTCATAGCCCTGAGGATGGCCTACATTGTAGGTCGAAACGTCGGCACTAACAAAATATAAGTCTAGTACTTATTTGGTGTTTTTTTGACTGCACCACCCAACTATCTCCGTTCTCCACTAAAATACATTTTATTTACCTTATTTTACTTATTTATAAATGTACTAGTTTATTCAATTTTACATATAGTTTATAGCCTAATACTTGTAATTTAAAAATTATACAAAAATAATTTATTCAGAAAAAGTTATTTATTGGAATGACTAAATGTCCCAGAATAAAACCTCGTTTTATGCGTACATAGTGTTATTTTTTTGTTATTTAGAGAATATATTAATTTTTTAAATGATATAATTAGTACACACGTTTTAATTTATTTCTGCTTCCTTTATTTTTCTGAAAATATGACGTAGACGTGTATAATTTGGGGATACAATAAATCTTCTAGTGAAAATGGCTACAATAAGTTATATTACAATCGATAAATAAGTTTAAAATTATGTTATGATTTCATATAGTTATATTCGTATTAAGGTTCCACGCGGTACAGATTTAGCCAAAATAAAAAAAATTGGATTGCTTCATGAATTGTACTTACAAGAAAATATATAATTTTGGAATTACTACATACAACAATACTTTATAGTAACTAATATTGTAATATTTTATTAATATATTTAGTTACTTCTATTAATCCTCTTGGACTGATTCAAAGTCCTTATCGGTGGTAGCAGAACTTTCTCGTACTGAGGGTGTCTCATCCTATTAATCTTATCTTCATAAATTTACTGCTGTAGACGTGGAGTTTTGAAGTGGTCCTTACAGTCACTCATGTACATACTATATGTAACTATGATTTAACATCACTGCATGCGAAGACCAGAGAATCAAGTCTATTCCCTTGGCTTTTCACAAGATTTTCCAAAGGGTTTGCCTAAGAAGTTGAAAGTTTTCCGACCACAGTAGGCTGAGCCCAAGAGTTTTGCGGTTTTCTTATACGACACTCATGGAGGCAGATGCCCTAGAGTTCTCTCCAGTGCCGCCTCTCATGAAAATTGACCCACTCACTGGGAATATAGGCTTAGTTCCTTACGGTTAGTGCTACAAGTTTTGGTTGTTCCAGCAATCTCGGTCTCACTTGAACCTCTGCTGTTCCGTTATCGCTTTAGATTCGACTCGTTAGATAGATAACGTTAGGTTCAATTCCTTTTTATTTTATAGTTATGAATTTAAGCTGTTTTAAATAGAGTAAGCAAAATTATTATCATCTTAAGGAACAATGGGAGTACTTTTCATATATTAGTGATAATGAAGCCATACGAAAATTTAAAATGAACTCAGCTAGGGAAAATATATTTTGTTTTCTTGTCGATCTTTTAGTGGACAATATTACCTTTTAAATTTGAGGAAAAAAAAGAGTATCTATTTATAGAATTTATAGTCCTGACTGTGAATTTAGATGCTATACACAGACAACTTTTTTTCAAAGTAAGCTTAAAAATATTTTAAGCATTGTTTTGTATATTGGGATAAAATATTATACAGTGATATGGAAAAGCAGTTAAAAAACAGAACATTGTCTTTTTTCTTCAATTCTCTTGCCCTTTTTGTAACTCTATCTATTTCCTTTATGTGGAAGTGAATCCAAAATGTTATAGTATTAAATATTGAAAAATGAAAATACATAAATGTTAAGACCGTGGAAAGAATCCCAACGAAAAGCCATTAGTCTCCAAACTAAAAACAGAAATTTAAATTATCTGTCCAAAATTTTGCCTATTCAGGCATCCTCAGGGTAGATAGAGAAAAAACAAAACAAAACATGAATAATGCACCCAAGAAGCATCCCACCACCTCCAAGGCTCAAATATAACTAATGGCATTTGCTCATTTAATTGCATTTGAGCATTGGAGGTGGTGGGATGCTTGAACCTATCAATCAATCTCTCAAAAGAGTATCCTGCAGCATTGTTATTGGTTCATTTGGAACATTCAATCGACCAACAAGAATCCTTCCCGTCCCCAAAGACAGTTGTCATGATTTTCCTCCCCCACGCCCTGCAAAGCCTTAGAAATCTTACTTTATCGACTTCACACGTTTATATTCTCATTTAATTTTTTTTCATGAATTTTTTCCAACAAAAATTAGATGATTTGTTGATGACAACGTTTTGTAGACAAGTGAATGAATACCCATCGAAGTTATGTAGATGACAAAAGGTTGGGCTTCTTTCAATATTCAGTATTTTTTTTTTTTAGATTAATTTCTTTATATTTACAACTGTAATAATATTACCACAAATTAGCTAATATGAACAAATGACATGAAAAACAAAAACACTTGTGGAGAAACTAACCATCGGTAGCACTCTAATAAAGTTTTATGGTAGGAGGTCTGAAGGCCATCTTATTTTCAGACGCCTCGGAGGTTTATCAGGAATAGTGTGGGAAGCAAAGTTGAAAGACTAGCGGATTCAAGTGTGTATGGAACTTGTCATAGAAGGATAGGTGTGTGGTTTGGACCAAATCAGCAACATATGGGATATTAAGATCATGATGGATGAGTTTGTTTGTGACATAATAAGTAGCATCGAGTTTTTTAAGAAGGATTTTGGATTGTAAGGATTGGATACAAAATGAATTGGATGGTTTAGTAGAGCCCCAAAGCTCAACTCCGTATCACCAAATAGGTCGGATAGCTGTCATGTAAATGAGTCTTTTCTAATTAATTGGGAGCTTAGAACGTTTGTCCAGTAAATGTTGAAGTAGGGGAAAACGTCGAGCAGTTTCTTGTCTTTTCATTCTTGTATGATTCAGTATTAAGATAAGAAATAAAATATTTCTGCTTTCTAACTACCAAGGGCAGAAGAACTTCCTAGTTTCACATATAATACATAATATCAATTTATAAAAAAATTGGATACAAAATTAATTTTTTCCTGGATGTTTTGCATTTTTATGCTTAAACAAAGTTGCACTACTCAACTAAATATTCAATGGCATTCAAAATTTCGCCTTTGATTCTGCTATTATCATATACCTCACCTGTAGTAAATTTATCTGTAAATTTGACTATTTGTCTAATTAAATTTGACTATAGAAGAGAATTTGAGCCAAAAGATGAAGGTTACTCACATTGCACAAGTACTCACCTTGCTCTTTGTATAAGATAATAAACAATATTTTATATCGATTAAAATATAGGATTATTATAAATATATACTGTAATTAGAACTAATAACTAGCTTACCAACGACATCTAAGAACCCCGTCTGACTCTTCATCGGGTCAGTGTTGATCTGGCACATGTACCATCCTCTATCTGCCTGCCTGATCTCTTTGATGTGGAGGTACCATGTCCTGTGGTCCGAATGGCTTACCCCAATTCTGTGGTTCTTGGTGATGACGTGGCTGTGTATGGTGAGGATCGTCTGTGTATCAACCCGCAACCACGCTACCTGGAAACATATAGATTACATTTCTTAATTAAATTATGTATGGGTGAATTGTATGAATTTTGGGAATTCTTACCAACATAAATTTTTAATAAATCTATTCCCACATTTTATTGGGTCGTTTCCTAAAAATTTCTATTATTACTATTTCTAAAACTCAAAGTGGAATTAGCGCACTTCTGTCGTTTACTATATTTATGTTTACAGACTGTAACGAGCTGTTATTAATCCTATCTCTATTTTGATAATATTTATGATCACTACAATTGAACGAAGACTGTTAAGTATGCCATCAAATATGCCCATAGAAACACGCATAAAACATTTCTTGTAATTATTTGATGAGTTTAAACTTGGACGAAACATTATCACCACGTTCGAGGAACTGTGTTTTAACGAATGGACGATTCGCAGTTGGTTTGAGAAATTTTGAGCTGGGTACACAGATTAACTAATTAATTTTTTTTAATAATTTTTTTAAAATAATTATTGGTCAATTTTTTGATTTTTAAATATTTTTATTTGTAAAGAGAAAAGATAGGCCCTCGGCCGGGATTCAAACCCGGATCCTCTGTCTTCCAGTGATAGAGCCCTACCATTTGAGCCACCAAGGCCGCCTGCCGGCAGAGGACAAATCTTTTCTCTTATCCAATCCCCTGTCCTCGTGTTCTCGCAATTTTTTAGGTAATTACACTAGAACGGATGTTATTTGAACATTAATTTAATTTTAGGATCTTATTGACGTACGTCATATTACTATTTATAATTTTTTTTTTAAATTATTGGTCAATTTTTTATTTAAAAAAATAAAAATAACTAATTAATTCATTTATCTTTCTATACAGAGGTGACAAAGTCACATTCACATCGTACTGCCGTGGTATTGACATAATGCAAAAAAAAAAATTAAACAATGTAAAAACGATACCGTAAACACACAAAAAAACAACGTGCATTAATTAACTGGAAAGGTATTGTATTGTAACTAGCTCAAAATTTATCAAACAACAGCGAATGGCCCGTTCTTTATAATACCGTTTCCTGAAGGCGTTGTGATGTTTTTCGCAGTTTGGAGTGCCGACAGTTGTATCATTTATAGTTTTTGATACCCTTATAGTACAACGCCAGACCGAATGTTTCACAACATACAGTGAAAGAACTAAACGAGCCGAGTTAAGAAGTCCTCCCACACCCAGCTTATTTGTCTGACTGTTCAGAAATTCGGACAGCGTCTTAAGCGATAAGATATTGGGAAACGTAAAGAAACCGAGAGCAAAGAATAGATATGTTTTCATAAAGCAGTTTTATTTTCCTTTTTTAAAGGATATTTCATATGAAACGAACAAATATTATTATCATTCAGGATTGTTCATTGAAATATCGGTGTGAGCTTATATATAAGTTTTAAAGTGATTCTTTTGGACGACCAATCACCATGGGGTTAGCGACCCCATCATTACTCACGCATATACAACACATACAAACACACATAAGCCAGGAGGCCGGAGGGCTTTATATATTCATAAGACGATGACTGTGGTAGGCCTTTGACACGACCCCTAATGGCCAAACACATTACCCCCGCAACAGGTGCGCACCCCCGTGCCTTCCGATTTACACGGCGCTGTAGTTCATGACCGCTGGGATCTCCCGAGGATATGTCTTCTAACTGGACTTATATGTAAGTATAAATCGTATATTACATTGAGATATGTTTACAAATGACAGGAAGTATGGGAATTGTGAAACGGAAAATTGCGTTAAACTTAATCCCAATAATCTTTTTCCAAGCATGAGCATAGATGAAAAAAAAAACCTTGCATCACTACAACCCATGATTTACTTGGATTCAATACGTGGTAGAGACCTTACAGTTTCTTGGAATAATGCTTGTACAGCTAGGTGATTACTCCGAGATCACGCCAAACAGCCCGAGATCTCTTCAATTAAGGCTATTCAATTAACAAAGGCAGGGAAAGCAACATGATGGTCTTCAGATCCAGAAGTTTATCTCTGGCTATTAACAGATCAAATAATTTATTTGTTATTCCAGGATTTGAACCCGGAACACAGCAACACAGCGCTCAACAACTCTGCTACCCCACTTCATAAAAGAACAGATAAAATCCGGAAACTTAATGTCAGGAATTTATTACGTACTTGGAACCAACATTGAAAAGACTTTATAAGAAATTATAAAATAATTGTGTACTTGATAAAAAAAATACAAATACGTTTCATATAGCCTATTTTTTTTAAGCAATCGAAATAATTTTCTTTTAGAAATAAAGAACGATATGGAGCGATTAATCTGTTTCTTAAGATTTCTATTACTACAAACTTAGGTAACCTGTTATCCAGTGGTTAGCCCAATATCGCGTATTACCCGGCAGGTGGTCTTGAAAGTTGTAAAAAATTATTAGTTGTGCCGTCCTTTGGGATGAACGTAAAATGGAGGGTCCCTAGCCTGTGTGGTACCAGGGAGTCGTTTAAGATCACTATCAAAATTATCCCTGGGTTGGCAAAATTTAGAACTCCCACATAACGATCACAAGCTTAACACATTGCCGCCCGCTAATATTTTCTGAAATTTTCTATAGACTGATATGATTTTATCATATATCAATATAATTTTTATCATACATATTATAATACCAATTTTCAATGTGACCGGAGCTTATCACCAAAACGAGATTTCTCGTTCCCGGTCACCAACAAATGTCTAATGAAAAGGAGAAATACCGTTCCCGGGCATAAATGTGTTTATACAGGGACTATTATATTATATTATAGTATGAGCCTATTATTATTTTGAATTTTAGAAGCACGTTCCACATCTGACTCAATACAGTTTGCTCTGTCTAACCATCTGCTCTCCGGTCTATTAGTAGGATTAGCGTAAATAACTAAGTAATGAGTTACAAAAATTTATTACACCAGAATATGAAGGCAGATGCCCTGAGTAGAGCATTGAGAAATGCCTGGGTCCTCAGCCATAAATAATAAAGCCGCCTTCTCTCAACCTGGCTCAGCCGGTACGACCGCCTGAATCATGGATGCAATCTGCCCTGAGATTCTACTTAGATTCCCTACTCACTGCTATTGTAGATGAAATTTTTATAACAGGACCATTGTGGTACCTATGCATATGTAGCCTGTGTTGTCTGTTCAATTCCTATAAGAATTCTATTAAGGCATAACCAAAATTTATAATTCCTTCTTGATGCATACAGATGCTTGCAGTAGGAGAGTTAAGCAACGCCGAGCCTAATTATAATTTGGATGGATGACTACCCAAAACAGAAAACCACCCCACAAGGTTGTCACGAAGACAAAGATCCTGCAAACAATATCCTCCCTCCTCTGTAAAGGTGTTAACTCACAAAGACCGAGCATAGGAGTGTTCCCAATCCTTCTTAAGAGAATCTCGTTATTGTTTTCCTAGTAAGTGCCAATATGTTGAATGCCATCGTTTGAGTGCATGGCTTATTGCTTTTGTTGTGTCTGTCTCCAGTACTGGTCTTATTGAATGCAGCATTTACTAAATAGCATGGCCATGCATGATTAAGGATGCACCGGTTTTTCTGCAAGTACTTGGAATATAATTATCACTGGTATCATTAGCAGAAGTTTGGTCTTATGATTATTTTTTCTATTTATGTCTATATTATTATTATTTCTATTTAGAAGTAACTCTTTAAGTAAACGGGGTAGATGCTCTTTTTGTTACTTACTATTACCTTACCGTATTATCTATCAATAAAAAAGCTTATTATTTACTATATCATTGTAATAAAACTACATCTGGCTAACATTCGGTTTAACGCCCCCCCCGCTAGGTGGCAACCATATATATCAATCGACACAACTTTTGATTTGGAGTCGATCGACATGACCCCTAGCGTCCGGAAAGGTCAAATAAAAAAGATTCTTAAAAACGTTCGAAACGCTAGGTAGCGTTTGATTTGTATAGATAGCGTTTGTTTTGATTACACTTTTTAGCGTATTTTTCAAGTTTTGTTGTTGTCAAGGGGAGTCGTGTTTTTGATATATTAAAAAAGAAGACTGGTTTAAGCAAGAGAAAAATCAATAATGTTTTTTTATTTTTAAAAGTATTGTTATGTATTATTGAACAGATGTTTGAAGGTTTTTGATTATCAACAGTCAGCATTATTATCTTAGGTTAGGTTTGGTTAGGTGCGGAGCTTTTTTTTTAATTGGTTTTCATTGTTTTTTTTTTTTTTGGGACGCTAGGGATCATGTCGATCGATCCCAAATCAAAATTTGTGTCGATTGATAGATATGGTTGCCACCTAGCGGGGGGACGTTAACACGAATTTTTACCCTGCATCTTTATGTTATTGTTGCCGTATTTATTTATTATAACCCCTATTTTATACATTTATGCATAGCTCAAATGCATTTCAAGTAGTTCAAACCCTTTGAAAAAACCGTTTATTTATTGGCACATTCCATACTACAATATACTATGTGCCTTTTAATTGCTTTGTTACATTAATAGTTAACAACTTTGTGGTAATTAAAATATATTCAAAAACATTATTGCTTATATCCTGTCACAAATAAAAAAATGATTATTTATGTTTTACAATGCTTATTATATATTCTTAAATTGATGCCAAATTTTCAAAACACATATAGATACAGATATCTATATAACTTAGATTAAGAAATATTATTATCAATTGCTAATTGAAAAAAATAGATTTTAAAGTATTCGAGCAAATTTAAAAGGTATATAACCTCAAATAATTTCAAAAATTAGAAAATGGAAAGGTTAATCTTTTAAAATAAAAAAAATCCACCCAACCACCGCCCACTGCTCCAACTGTAAAGAGCCCTTAAGTCCTTAAAAGGAATCTCTTTGACATATCTTCGCTCAAGTGCCCAGTCCCTTCCCAGCTCTCCATATCCTCCAGCCGGACGGAACAATGGATAAGGTCATGGGATATTGAACACCATATTGAAGGCTCCTTGGGACCGGAGGATGGCTCCATTTGTTCCCTCTTCAGCTCTCAGATAAAAACCTATTTTTTATTCGCTCCATCAAGCGTGTTATTCGATAATGCGGATAGTAAAAGGGATACTTTATCATTTTAAGGAATTGAAACAAAAAAATGATATAAAGAACAGCAGAAGATTAGTGAACCATATCCTACCCGAAGAGATAAACTCTATGGACCGAAGCCATTGGTGTTCTTTTGTATTATTTCATTCTATATCAATTAAGAACTAATTAAACCTTAATAATCTCTTAATATAACATAGAAAAGCTCAAAATTATCAGACAAAAGTAAGGCTAATTAATTTTCGTATTTTGATATCCTACTGAGAAAAAAATGGTCCTGGGATTTTTCAACAGTTTACAGGATCCAAACAATCGACATTTTAATAATCCATAACCTAAAGAGATTCCAGTTTGACAAGCCGATTGTGGAAAAAAAATAGTATATCTTTTTAGGACTAGTTTTAGAGAGGCATATCGCTCCTCCAAAAGAAAAATGTCCTTTTTCAAAAAATCCAATTTTCAAAAGAGGTATTTAAAAGTTCCATATGAGTTAAAAATATAAAAAGTTGGGTTTTATTATAGAAAATCTATCATCCCTATTGTAATGATGGTATTGAAATTCTGGTACTTGTCTGTTAGAGGTGCACCACTACTAGTAACACTGCAGGATATAGCAACCTTTTATCGTGTGTGTACGAGTGTGTTTACCACGTTATTTATTTTTTAATTATTTTTTTATTTATTTTTTAATTATGATGCAAATGTGGAGTCTTCCTAAAACTGAAATTGAAGCAGATTTAAAAAAAAATAGGGATATTGGCTCAAAAGAAACGTTGTCAATAGGGCCGCATTATGAAATCGTTTAGAAATAAAATAGTTTGGAGGTGTCAATTAAGAAGTTGCAGAACAAAGTGGGGTTTCAGAAGATCATATTCCGAGGATTTTCATAAAGGACCTATTCAATAAAGTATTATATCCATCAATTGGCCTGTAGATATCTAAATTACGATTTTATTATTAAGAGTATGTTCATTTTTAAAAATTATTATGTGCACTATCACTATATTACTTTTTTAAATTACTATTATATTATTATGTGATTAATTGTATATTTTGTTGTTGCGTGTTAAGTTGTATCGTTCATTCCTTTTAATTTCATTACAATTAATTTGTGTTATTATTAATTACTTCTTCTTATTATTAATAAAACGTTCCTTTTATTTCTATTAATATAATATTATTGTGATATTATTAGTTATTTTAAAGATATAAATTCATTTTACCGCAAGTACCGCAATTCTTTTTTTGTTAGCCATTAGAATTTTTTTAAAACCACGAATCTTTTACTATTCTAATTAATGTAAATTTTCACATAAATCTTCAAGTTCAAACACGATACAATACAAAATATGACAAAAAAAATTGTCGATTCTGAATTAAAAAGCATAAAGCAATACAATTGCTACTGAAGGCTTAACTCGAATATGCCCATTTTTGATTTATGTCATTGGCCTCTTAAAGTAGCGATAAGACAAATAATTTGACGATAAATTTACAGGAAAATCTAATACCAGTACACAGAGTAGGTGAAACTTTTATTAATTTCAAAACAATGTTGTAATCAAGTATGCCAACACATCAAAATACAAAATCATCGATTGCTTATAGTAGTTATACAAAATTTATTAGCTTAGTAGAAACACTTAATCAAATACCTTTTTAATTAAGAAGCCTGAAGCTCTACAACCCATGAAGGAGCTAAGGGGCATTGATTTATTTGTGTTAGAAGGTTCCGAATAATTCATTATTTAGGATTCAATTGTATTGTAACTTCAATCGTCACACGTTCCAAGTAATATTGAAGATGATTCAAATTTTAATCTCATTTAACAATGAAAAGAATTGTCTTTAAATAAAGTTAAACATTTTTTTATAAATTTTAACTGGACTCAAACATATAATATATTCTTTAATTAGGAGAACAAAAAACCTATTTCCAGTAAAAAAAATTTGTATTCTTTATTTTCGAGAAACGTTTCGGCCAAGGCCATTCTCAATCTTCTACTTTAATTGTTTCATTTTTTTATACTTATTATATGGTTAACAATTTGACCATAAGTCATTCATCTCACATAAGTTGTTTAATTCCATTTAAATAGAGGATATGGTTCCCTCTGAATTGGAAAAAAAATTTTAAATGGAATTAAACAACTTATGTGAGATGAATGACTTATGGTCAAAGTTAAACTTGTTTTCCTTATTGGACTACTAAGGATCACGCCATGTTAACTGTCATCTCCTATCTTTGATCTCAGCTCAACGCTCCTTCATGCATCTTCACTTTCTTTCTCCCTCCATTTCTTTTCCGTCGTCAAATGCAGTTAAGCGTCTAGCGTCCGGAAAGGTCAAATAAAAAAGATTCTTAAAAACGTTCGAAACGCTAGGTAGCGTTTGATTTGTATAGATAGCGTTTGTTTTGATTACACTTTTTAGCTTATTTTCAAGTTTTGTTTTTGTCGATTCGTTTTTGATATATTAAAAAACAAGACTGGCTCACAGTGGAACGAGCGTTAGGGAGGACTGGACATTCATTAATATCTCCGCTTCTGGTTCTCCTAGAATAAGGCTATTGCTACGCTTTTAAAGATTTTTGAATGGACTATTTAATTATATGATAAACAGGATCAGATCATTTAGGGGAAACATGTAAAAATTCTCGATTTGATTTTTCGATGTTAGATAATTTATTATCTATCATTGTACCATTTATTGTACCTATATACTACGAGAATAGGTACAATACAGTATTCTATGGAAAGACAGATACATAGGTATTAAATAAAGTTATACAAAGGAAAAAGTAACAAACCAAAAAAATTAATCATTGAACAAGATTAATATAATAATTGATAATTACTTTTGTTAGTCAATATACTATGTATAATTGATACATCAAAATTATAATAAATGTAGGTGCCTATATAAAATTGTTTTATATAAATAACGGTCACAATTAAACCAAAATTAACAACTTAATTTTAATTTTAATTTGTTTTTCTATATTCTAAGAAGCGAAAAGAGATTGCGCTTCTGGTAATAAATCACGTTTAATGATTATTATTTTCGATCTAAGAGTCGAAATTAAAGGATCCGAATTGTCCTCAGATTTGAATTTTTTTTCATGAAAAAAAGCGAACATTTTCTACATCTGAACATCTGAACATTTTCTAAAATTTTCCATTTGCCAGACGTCAGACGTTCCAAGTAATATTGAAGATGATTCAAATTTTAATCTCATTTAACAATGAAAAGAATTGTCTTTAAATAAAGTTAAACTTGTTTTCCTTATTGGGCTACTAAGGATCAGGCCATGTTAACTGCCATCTCCTATCCTTGATCTCAGATCAACGCTCCTTCATGCATCTTCACTTTTTTTCTCCCTCCATTTCTTTTCCGTCGTCAAATTCAGTTTTTCCTGAAAACCCTGTCAACCATTTATTTTTATCCGGGTATAGTCGCATTCTTGAATATATTCACAAGTAGTCTCCATCTCTTGACAAGTTTCGAACTTTTCGAACCAGGCTGGACTTTCCAAGAAGGCTTAGTCTTATTTTGTTTATAATAAGTAAGTAATAAAACCTGCTTTATTGTTAGTGCAATTATGTATTTTTCAATCATATCAAACCTGTATCACTACAATCCATGAAGGTTCCTGGCTTCAGTGCGCGGTGGAGACTGTTTTCTGCGACAAAGTTTACTTATTTAAGTACTCCATAAGAATGGAGTTGATTTTGGTTACCCGCTTTATAGAAACTGAAGACTAATGAGCCGCCGGAGGGTCCCAGGTCCTAAAGGATGTGCCCCCTGCTGTCAATAGTTTAAACATAATATGTTCTGCCGCATCCGGATTTTGTCCGGGGACTTTCGGCACGGCAACTCAGCGCAATACGCAATAGGGGATATGACAAACTTAGCGCACTACTAAGAGGGTTTCCTCAACTATACGTTAACTTTCCTACGAAGAACGAGGAACAGGTAATTTAGCAATATCCAAGTTGAGTCATTTAGTTAAAGATATTTGGTTAAGCTAAGACTACAAAGGGTTTTGCTTTCGGCCAGAAACAGTTGAAGATCTAATGTTTGCACAAGGCTACCCAAACTTAGGCGAAGCCATTCAACCAGTAAGTAAATGTTTCATTATAATTCATGAAGTGTTTCGAGTTTTCCTCTGTTAAGCATACAAAGCTTTAGACGGTTAACTCTACTTTTTACAATTCGAGATTAGTTGGTGAACTCATGAATATCGAAAGAAGACGAATGAAGTACACAGAAGTGAATCGATAGTTCGCTAATTTTATATAATGAATGGAGATATTAATCTATATATAAATTGTAAATCACGTTTATAAGGACACTAATCATATTTTCGTTTTTAATTTTTACTGAGAAATCGTATATATTTAGTAAACCTTAATCAATACACGTGATCAATACAGCTAAATAGTCTTTATTATAGACCACATAAAGTCCCCTTCCAACACTTAGGTCTGGTAGATTACTTCTTCACTTCTAGTATTCTCTTGCCTAGTGCCTCTTGCCTCTTATTGACATTATTTTCCACCTTTCTATTAGTAGGATGGTATGAGTCTCATAATCATGTACAATGATTAATTTTTTGGGATGATCTATCCTATTCCTGGAGGTAGCTCCTCATGATGTTCAGGACGCTAAGTTGTAGTGTTGAAGGTTCTGGGTTCAAATACAGCTGTGGAAAATAAATGATTTCATCTGCCGACAGTCACGGATTGACCCAGGAAGATGTAGAACCCTCCTGGATCTCACTAAGTTATAAAGTGAGTACCCTAATCGGGAGAAACCTAGCGGTAGAGCAGGATTTCGGACAAATCACCTTCCTCCAAAATCATTACCCTATAACCAGTATAGTCACTACCATATACTGAACCCCAGACCCTTCATGGGTTTTAGTGATAGAGGGAAAACTGCTGAGGGATTTGTCCCAGAAAAATAAAAGCAATATATTTATTGGTATTCTAATTAAAAACCTTACATATGAGTGAGGTAGATATTACGCAATAAGCAAAACATGAAAATTTTATTTTGTTATGTTTATTTATATACGTTACATTTTTCCTTTTATTTTTTAAAATTCCGTAGTGACATTTCCCTATTCCTCACTAACTAAATAATTTCCTTTATTTTGAATATACCTAAGAAAGAATTTCCTCGATGAAATTTCATCCTATTTTAATACTTATTTTTAAACAAGAACTAAAGATGTTCTTAAATAAATGTTTATTTAGAAGTTTTCACTCTGGTTATTAGAGGGTCGACGAAGTGTAAAATATTTCTTCTGACTAGTTGCAGAAGGGGAGGACTTTTATCATGATGATATTTCATTTTATTTCTTCAGAGCAATCACATCAAAGAGCTGCTTACTAACTATAAAAGTTGAATAGTTACAACCTTTGTTTTCCAAATATAGATCTTGAAAAACGATGAAATTCTTTATTATATATTCCTTAATTATTGTGTTACTTATACTCTTATTGATTTATTTGTGTCAACATCCCGATGAATTCATGATTCAGAATTATTTCTATAATTCTTTCAATCACCCAATATCATTAAAAAAAGAGATATTGCTTTTAAACCTGCTTTATTATCTATTTGTTTGATTTATTTTTAAATTGTTTTTTTGTTTTTTTTTAAGAAAATGTTCACATATACTCGTTGACATTATTATGGAACCTTTATTTGATGAAATGCTCTATGCAATCAATTATAAAATGCTATATTTAAGAATGATATTCGTAACGGTTAATACCGTTGCTGACAATGTAAAAATGCAACCAAATGTATTTTTCAAACTTTAACTTTCTCGGTAGGATATATATTCTCTCGGAAACACTAAAATTGTATATTAATCAAACAAGGAATTGTGAAAAAGTCCGATCAATGTTGCTAGGATATTTTAAGCATATTCTAAAGCTATATTCATTACATAAGTAAAATAAAAATAAAAATTACAGACTGCAAATTTGGCTAATTGTATGTTTAATACTACAATAAATATATTTCATTTTCCGGGACGGACCGTATGGTGTTAGTTTTGTTTGCCAAGCTTTCGCTCATCGTGGTGTGAGCTTCCGCAGGGCTAGTCAGTAAATTTATTAATACTGAATATATAAAACATGAGTGTGCTGTATTATACATAGATATTTATTTATTTATATATACCGTTGTGAGACAAGGGGACGGACTTTCACCTGTTCTCTACAACGTTGTTCTTGACAAAGTTATGAAGACATTAGGGGAAAAAGATATATCAGGAGCTAATGTAGGAAATCAGAAGAGCAACATCCTGGTAAAATGTCTGTATTTTGCGGATGACTTGGTTCCACTGGCAGAGTCGGAAGAATAGGTGATTAGGCAAAAAAATTCCTTGAAGAAAGTATCTGAAAAAACTGGACTTAAAATCTCCGTTCAAAAGACCAAATTTATGACTACAGACCATTCTGTACTCATACTGTATTTTAGTAAGAAAGAAGTGAAAACAGATTTTGGTAAAATTCAAGTGGTTAAAAGTTTTAAATATCTGGGCGAAAGAATAAGCAGGAACATGTCTGAAAAGGAAAGCATGGAGTACAGATTTAAGAATTTGGAGGATTTATGCTACTTAACGAGTAGTATGTATAATAAAAAATGCCACTCCAAAATCAGGAACTACAACACAGTGGTAAAACCAGTGATATTGTACGGGACCGAGACTATGTGCTTTCCCAGTTTAGATAAACTTGTTAAAATAGAGAGAAGGATTCTTAAGAGAATCCAGAGGCCCAAAGTAACACCAGAAGGATACCGGCTGAAATCTAACAAAAAAATTACTGTGAAATACGTGACTTGGAAAAAGACATGAGCGTTAGAAGACTCAGATTTTATGGTCACATGATGAGGATGAACGAAGAGAGACTAAAAAAAAAAATTTTCTCCAAAAGTGTAGGGTACAAATTCTAGCAAGGAGACACAGAACAAATAAAACAAGAAAAACAGAAACACGGAATGACACTAGATTTAAAATAAAACAGAACGGAATACCAAAAATTTCCGAAAAAAGCGGTACTATTGGCTGACAGAAAAAATTTCCATCCAATACCTGGAAAGATGAAAAACCTTCAGTGAAACTATGGGCCGAGAAAAAACAAAAAGAATAAGAAAACGCTGCATCATAGTCGCGGCTCTTTCACGTAAAATAAATATATATATATATATATATATATATATATGTATATATTTTTTTCATATATATATATATATATATATATATATATATATATATATATATATATATATATATATGTTCAGATATAGATATGTGTATTTTCTTCCAACTTGTCCAACTTGGTGTTCCAATTTGGTGGACCACCAAATAACAACTTTATTTTCCTTTCTGCTGGAGTTTTCTCTGTTTCCAATACTCTTCATTCGTCTCTCTCTCTGGACTTTCTTCAGACTTGAACCCTTCCAGATTTTTCACTCTGTTTCCAAAATCACTTTCTTCCAGCATCTGAGACTTTACTTCTTTAGTCTGCACTATCTTGGTCTTCTATTTCTGAAACTAGTCAAATATTTCCTTGATCAATCTATGTTGGTTCATTTTGTACAGATGTCGGAGAAATGTAGTTTCTTCTTCTGCAGACTAACCGATATTCTTTCAATTTCCTGTTAGATTTCTTTGATACTTCGCAGTTTCCACCCTGTCTGAACTGAACCCACGATTTTTCTTGGAATTCTTCTTGCCAGGACTTCCAGTTTTTTGAGAATATCGTTCATCGAGAAGCATTCTATTTTTACGACGGTTTTATGAAGTCTTATTTTGGCATTCCAGGAGAAGCACTTCCTGTTGTACGAGTATATATTATTTGTGGAAGAAGGGACTCCTAATAATAATTCGCTAACCTCCTATCCCAGCGAATTTGCCGGTTGTGAATTCAATAAAAACACCTAATAGTTTGATTTGGGTGACAATTTCCCCAAAAACACATAATTGAAGCTATAAAATGAAAGAAAAGAAATTCATCAAGTAAATACAAATAAAAACATCCAAAAATGAGTAAATGATAAATATATAATGTAAAAATAGAAAAAGAACAGTTATAAAAATATTAATGTGCACAACTAAACCTAAGAAAATACAAAGAAAGTTATTTAAAACTAATTAAAAAAGTTAAGAAAAAAGAAAATGCACTAAGCTATTATTTACAGTTATTTTCATAAAAAATGAATTAACTTATTTACTAAAGAGAGATGAGTATTAAAGCAAAAATATTACTGGTCTGTGAATCAATGAAAAACTGAGAAATGAACTGAGTTCTTGAAAAGTGTTGAGTTCTTGATAGCGATGACTTGATGATTCGAAATGATGATGAGTAGAAAAATTAAATGTCTCTTACCGGTAAGTCCAAAATTAGATCAAAATAGCGAGAAGTTTTACTGGTGAGAGTTGACAAAATTCAAGTTGAAGAAGATGTGAAAGTGATGAAGAAGTGGCGACAAAATCCAGTGTAGAGTAGCAAGCAACCTTCTCACAGGGCAACTGTCTTGAGACTGATCTTGTTTTGTTTTTTCGAACATTACACTTAATATTAAAACATATGTTTTTAAAATTACTCTCTAAATTCTTTTGTTTCCTTTTAATAAATTTTATTAATGTTAGAATTATATAAAACAAACAAAAAAAAAATATAGCTTTTAATGCAATAAAATATTCATTTGGAAATAAAAAACATAAAATAAAAAATAGTTATTGATACCCGACATTATTTGTTAACCATATGCTCCAATCTCAAACTGCTGCTTTCTTACATCCATTCTCTTGTATAGTCTTTCCTAGAAACCTGATTTTCTTTTTATCCTTTCAATCCGATCTACCTCCGGTATATATTTTCTTCATTGATGTAGTTTTTATATGTTATGACCTAATGATCCATGGACCAGCGGATCATTGACAGGTTAATTAATTTCAGGTATTTAACATACTTAAGGCTTTGTGTTCAGGACGTTGTAATATATCGTTTTATGTCCCTTTTATCTAATCTATTCTTAACTAAACAATAATAATAATAAATAATTTTATATATGGCTGCACTAAGCTGTTGTCTGATGATGTTGTAAAAATATAGTTTATGTTTAGAAGTTTATAAAAAACATAGTTTGGTAAATACGAAAGCAGGCTTTAGACCTTTATAGATCTTGACCCAAACTGTCAACAGCGGATAAAGAAATGGCACTCGATGTCAACAACAGCTGTGGACTACGCCGCCCCTTTGCCTCCCTCCTCCAATATATTACGATTGGCTAGACATAGTCTATTTTGGAGAAAGTAATAAATAAAAACTTTATTATTTAAAAAAAGGAAAATAATAAAATACATAGGATAATAATAATTAAATTTCTGTTTTCTTCCTCTAAATTACGCGTTCCATTTCTGTGCTCTCATGATCTTATCCAAATTTCATACAACATCCAAACTCAAGTTTCACCACCTAAAACCATAACCTTCCGCAACCCAGATGCTCTCATTCCAGAGAACATTTCACCCTTTCTTGAAACCTTAGATTGGAGAGAGATTTATTCTTGTGCCACTATTGACTCCATGGTTGACATACTTACTTCCAATCTCAAATATATCCTTGACACCCATGCCCCACTTAAAACCTCAACCTACCGTTCACCAGCCGGCTCCCTGGATGTGTCAAAAAAATAAAGATCTTCAAAGGAAGCGTGATGCAGCCCGAAGATGCGTTCCTTTCTCGCCCGCTCCACCATAGTGTGGAACTCATTTCGTCCTAATATACGTCATAGTCCCTCACTATCTTCATTTAAATCCTTGCTTTTCCGGCATCTCCTAGCTTCCCAAAAAGATGCTCTCTAAGCAGGTTAGTTATTTGCTTAGATTGTAATGTTTAGAATAATTCATTGTGTTATTTATTTATTTTAATTTTGTTTTTTAAGAAGCTGTTGTACATCATGTAAAAAATTATTGCATGCTAGCTCATGGATTCAACAAAAGCAATGGATTTATCTATTCTCTTTAATTGCTTAATATCTTGCCAATATTTGTACTGTTTATTTACTTATTATTATTTTTATTCAAATATTTCTTTCAACCCCCGTGAATAAGTGGTTGGTCCAAAGAGAGTTAACTGTTTTCAGATTATCGGAATCGTATATTATTCTCTTAGTTTTTGGCTCGAAATGGATTCCTAATATAAGCAATAACTCTTTTTCAAGCCAAAGCCTTAGCTAGCCTCTTATTCAATACAAAAATAACTCGATTCCGCTTACTTAAGTACAAGAAACTCATTTTGGAGAAAATTAGACTTAACCACTTATTCACTGGGGCTGTAGATATAGCCCAATTGTTATTTTATTCAACATAAATAATATTTTGGGTTAGTGTCTTTTCAGCCTCAATTCAATAAATCTTTAGTACTAAGGAGAAAAGCCATAACAATATCCCACAATGATACTATAACACATTTACAACCCTGTTCCCTTGGTAGGGGTGGAGTGGGTGGTAGATGGTAGGTTTTGGCGCTGAACTTCCATTATCATAAACATATTACTGTGCTCCCTCTGGCTGAGGAAATATTCAAGTAGATATCATCCTTACCGTGGTACTTCATATCTGCAGATCGAGCGAGAAGAAGGGAGGTGCAGACCTATGATCTATCAGGAAAGAGATACCGTCATTCGATTGAGAAATCTTAGGAGCTAGGTATGACTTGGTCCATGTTTAAAAAAAGTATATTTATTTTATTCATTGCAGAAAAAAAATTTCAAAAGACAGGAATATATTAACGATAATGATGAAATCACAGAAATCTATTTCTTGATTAATCGATGTACCATATTGTAACTGCATTTAACGAATTAGGACATTAGCGCAACATTATCAGTGGCAAAATCTATTAAACAGTGATTAATGTTTTAAAAGATGTTTCAAAAATATTTTTTGGATTTTAGGAATACATTTAAGACACTGCTAAGATCACTAATTATACAAGCCTTAATGATGATTTCACAGCAATAATTGTAATCAACTTTGCTACTACCGAATTGTAAATGTGAGACTTCGAGGGGTTCTGGTATCCCCGAACAAATATTTGTATGATAATACCACGGGGCTAAAGATATTCTTGATATGATGCACCAACCGAAAAAAATTATATACTATAAACATCACGGATATCATTCGACCGAAAAACCAATTCCGAGCAGATTTGCTTAATAAATCAGGCCCTGGTTTCTTTCTCCCCCAACCCTCCTTTAATTAGCTAAGAGGGCTGGAAGGACAGGACTAGGCTAACCAGAAATTAACAGCGAGGATTAGACCTGATCCCTTCGACCCTTCCCGTCTCCCCAACCTCGGCAGGTCCAAGGCAGTCATAATTGGCCGCGATTCCCTTCTCTGCTCAAACAACCCGGGTTAGCCCTACATCAAATATGAGCTTAGCTTCCTTCCTGTTTGTTCTGGCTCCATAGCCTAATATTAATATACATATCTTGCCCGGTCGTTTCAATCCATATTGGCTTCTCATGTATGTTTATTATATTAAGTATACGGTTGAACAAACAAGCTAAAATTAATATCTCCCGAGTCGATATTCTTGAAAGCGTCAGAGTTGTTTCCTAATCCCTAACGTTTTATAATAAACTAAACTTCAAGATTTTTCATTTTTATAACCAATGTTTGTAAAAAAAGAAAAAATTCAAACCCACACGAATTTTGTTTATTTACATCTCAAGATAAGTAGAATCCCGATAATACGAATAACAAAAAATTAAATTCCTCAAATGTTTCTTCATGTTTCAACCCTGTCATCATATTCTTTGGCAACGTTTCGCCAGACATAATGGCAGCTTCGTCAAGGGTTAATCTGAGACTGAAAATATCCTTCTATCTTTCGGTATTTATATGTGTTCGGCCCCGGGACGGAGACATTTTCAGTCTCAGATTAAGCTAGCAGAATATCTAGCGAAACGTTAACAAACAATTTGACGGAACTATCTAAACCAGATGAAACATGTGATGAGTGGATTCAAAATATAATAATTTTCAATAACTTATAAGAAGAGAGGTTTTAATAAAATAATAATAGAGTGATTAACTAGAAGTGTGCGGTGCTTGATGTTAATTGCAGTAAATATTTTACTGACTGATATTAGTATAATTAGAGCCATTATGAAAATACTCTATGCTTTTTAACGACAAAATGATTTTTTTTTGTTTATCAAACAATTCTTATTTTAAACTTATTGCAAATTATTTTCTACTATTTAGTATATTTTCATAATTTACGTGTTTTGTTTCTGCCAGTAGTAATATGCTTGTCTCAAAAATCAAGCCATGTATGCCTTTGTACTAGGTACAAGACATTACCGTGCCTTCGGATATGAAAAATCGCTAAACCTCAAAATCCTTGTCAGTATAATGAGATATAATTATTACATTATTATTTTGCCTCTGTTCTTGAGAAGTATGCAAAGTTTAATTCGATGTTTAAAGTGGCCGAAAATCGAGTACCGAACATAGTCAGTTATGCATGCCTTTTCTAACTGTCAAAGACTCTCTCATACTATTATCATTATCGTACTCTCAATTATTGATATTGTCTTAACTTGCATTGATATAATCTTACTATAATACTATTTTACTAGGTTCGGGCCCAAGGAGCGAAAACATATTGATAATACAATTATCTATAACATGACATATTAAATGTTACTCAAACAAAACCAAAATTATAATTAATATAAATATACAATTCAGTATAGAGATGTAGAACCTCGTATTTTAATATACCATAGTCAGGCATTGGCCTTCCAGTTCGGGGGAACATTTACATTGATGCTACAGTGTACTAAAACAGCACACGATCTCATCAAGGCCATCTTCAGTGTAGACCCTAGCAATCCTCGGAAGGCTCTGAGAGGGTCTGGAGGCTCTGAAAAGGAAATCCCTTTACCAGACTCGGTTACTATAGGCTAATCATCCAAACATCTTTAAAATAAAACTGATTACGAACCTTCAAAAGAAGAAAAGAAAATAATAAAAAATCTAGGGTTCTAGAACCATGCAGATAGATAGATAAAATATACAATTATATATTTTTTTATTCTGACATACGCCACTTATGAATGAAAACTTGACAAATCCAAACTATGTATTGGGATTGGGAAGTTATTGGGTGCCGACATGAAGGGTCCTCTCGCTGTAGCCAGGAACATTATGCGCATAGAATATCGGCTGATGGGTCTTGGGGAATTTTGCCAAGATTCACTCGGCCCATTTTCTGTATAAAGGGGAAAGAAAATAAGAATACACTTTTCTCCAAGGAGGGGTTTAAAAATATTACAAAGGTCACATGCTGTGATTTATAAAGCAGGGAATATGTTATTGCCGGATGGTAGAGTTTTTGGCATTTGCTAGCGTCATGGAAAATGTCGAATGTCGACGAAATGTCATCGCCTTTCTAGAAAAAACAAAACTAAAATGGAATAGTGTCGTGTATTTCCCTTATTACATTAGTTACTATAACTTAATTAAAATATCAATATATGATTAAATTTACCTGTTAACATTAAACCCATTAGTAATTACGTTAATTGCCTCGAACATGTCAAAGGTTTATTCTTACCAACTAAGACTATTAAAATAATAAAATAATCATTTTATGTAATACTACAATAATAATGTTATAATTTTTTGTTAATCTCTGGTTAATCTCCGGTAGCTCCATTGGTAAATCACCGTCACGGAGAGACAGACGACCCAGGTTCGAATCTTCAAAATAATAATAATGTTATAATTTTGTATTACTTCAGTTCATAATGAAGAGGATATACGTAACGGAATAATTAATATAATTCTACAGTAATCATAAGGAAACAAAATTTGTGATTTTCAGTCTAAATATTGATAGAAAATTTTAAAATAAGTCTGCTCCTGAAACAAACCTGAAGTTATTCTAAAATTTATATTGTTGTTGGTGTGGGTCTTTAACGAATAGCTGATACTTAGTGGCTCGGGGCCCCTAATTTACCTCCCCTCCGAAGGACAGCATTATTAAGGATTTCTACACACTTTTTTAAAAATCCTAAGACCTCCTGCCGGGCAGCGAATCACTTTTTTTGGGCTGAGTTGGTGGTTATCCTAACTACTACATTCCAAGTGGCCTTAAATGTGAGTCCTAATTCTATCATTCCATCCTAAATTAAAATTTTCTATTGGTTATATAGCTTTATTTTTTTAAATTAATAGTTTGTATGTCCAAAAAATAGGCATTTTATTACATAGTATACAGAAATTCCTAACAATAACACTTCTTTTCCGTAACTCTGTTGATAATGTATTGGCACAAATACATCTTTGTTAAAGAACAATTTATCTCTGTTTTGGGGAACAAATTTTATAGATATATTGTAATAAAGGAGCCAATGTTCTATAACAGAGAACAAGGAATGACAAATGTTGTACGGCCGGTGTTGTTTAATTATTTCAGCCTTAGATACGATTATAATAGGCCATGTGTAAAGGGGAGAGGGGAGGTGGGTTAGGGTTGTTGGGGTATACAACGGGTTGGCAACATTAATCAAACCTCTGTCGGCCCGCAAATGAAATCAGGATGAGTTCTTAATGGGCTCCCCACCGGATTAGTCTCTGGGACGGGCATAATTTTTGGCAAGCGGCAAAATCAGATATTGTGGAGCCTCTCTCGTTTACATTGATTTTCGGGCTTAATGATTATCAATGACAAAAAAGTCATTCTTCCAATTTAGTAGATACTCATTAAATGTCGAAAAGAATTGATCAACCAATGAATCTTTTATTTTACTAAACATTTTCCCTAAGGCCAATGTACAAAGTAAGCGTACAATATACCATAAAATATCAGATATAAAGAAAAAAATCTATTAATATAAAGAATAATATGGTTGGGGCATGTACAACGGATGGACAAAGGATGAGCTCCAAAACATAGAATGAAATGACACACGGATGGAAAGAGAAGAAAAGACAGACCAAGACTATGATGGCTGGAGGATGTCGAGGCCGACCTTCGACTCCTTGGAGTGATTGCATGGAGAAGCAGAGTGGATGAGGATTGTTGAGAGGACAGGATCCTTCTTTCAAGTTCTTCAAAAAGGACTTACATACCAAGGTAGATGGATTTCAATAGGACTGTACTAATTCAATAGGGCGTCCAATTATTTTTTACACATAGGCTTGATGAAAATCTTATAGTCTTTCCACGATATCTAACCATAAGCAATGTGTAATTGTAGACTACACAATACAAAGAAATTGATGTCTGAAGAGATAACATAATTTAAAAAAAATTAGAATTGCTGCCGTCACTTGTTTGGATTCGCTATCAGTATATCAAACTAAATGACTCATTTTATAGCACTTTTATTCAACACAACGTAGTCGAATCTTTCCTTAAATTTTAAGAGTCCTTCATACAAACTAGATAATTGAATTTATTGAAGTTTTTAAACAATAGGACGTCCAATTTATAATTTTATAGATAGCTTGAAGAATAATGTATGGATTACCCATGATGTTCCCCAGGATGATTCAGCTATTGTAATACCCATTTATAATTATATAATGTAGCAGTCGTTATATTTTATATTATTTTTTTTATTTATTGGTCTCTAACTCGATGGCCGATGCTAAAGTTATGTATTCTGGAAGCAATGTGGAAAAAGAAATTTGTTAAAACAGAACGAGGGGGAGTAAGTATTGATCAACAGATTTGTGGAATGACTGATGTCACCCCAAGTCTTTCTACTTTTTTTACGTCCTTATTCCACTTCTTTTCACCCTTTTCATATTCAGCTGTAATTCTTTAGTTCCCCTAAGATTTATTGTCCCATTTCTGATGTCCTCATCCCATTCCCACTTTGGCAATTTTTACTTTAGATTAGGTATAATCTGTTATCGAAAAACGGTCCATTAGTAACAGTGAAGAATCTTTAGTTCCAGCTTAAATATTGGAAACTAGATCATCATCAATGGACCGAATAAGGGTCAATATTTTCTGCAATCCTGTGGATTAATCAAGTGCTGCGTTTGAGCCAACAAGTATATATTATGTAAAAGTGGTAAAAAATGTTCACATTTATATACTTTTCAGTATTCCATCTCAGGTATGAAACGGATGTTTAATTTATTTTATACAATATTATCATAATTATGTTATCAGTTTTTATTACTTCAGTTCATTATAACGACGATAAACACAAAAATTGAGCAATTAAGATAAATCTACAGGAATTAGTTCTAAATGAATTCACAACGGTGAATTTATATATAACTCAATGTTTTGTGATTTTCATACTGTTTCATTTGACTGCACCCCCAACTATCTCTATCCTTACATTGCATATATTGCTATGTACTGATGCAGGCGGCATCATGAAAAAGATGCTGCGCGGGGAAAATGTGTCACGTCGGGACACATGAAAGGGAATATGTTTGGGACAAAGAACAGACCCTTGGTCCCCTTATGGTTTTATGGTCCAAGATGGGTGAGAAGGAAGGAGAGGGGGTGTGAAGAAAACACTTGAAATACGAGGCTGAAGAAGGACTCGGGAGATAGATACGGAGAAGGAAGGAGGTACTCTGGAGATGTACAGCGAGGAGGAGAGATCTGGCAGAAGATAGAGAATCCTGGAGGAAGCACGGCGAAGAACGACCAGTAACCCAATCTACCCCTGTTATGTATTTTATGGCAATCCTTTTTATATATTAAAATCTGAATCATTAACCCTGTTTAAAACTGAATAAATAAACGATCCTTATTGTAATTCTGTTGGTGCTTACATACCCCAGATACAATATTTATTCATAAATAATATATTAAAGGTATAATATATAAATAAATTGGTAAACACAAGAATAGACCTTTGGAAAGGAACCCAATTAAGATTAAGGAATATAAATAATAATTCGAGTACTCATCCTAAATGAGACACTGGTATCCCAAATATCAATATATATACTCAAAATATATTTAAGGGTAGAAACATAGCAATATTATAGATTAAGAGAGGCATGTCATTTCCACAAAAGGTCCAGGTGATGTATTAAAAGTCCAATATCGTGTATACATATATATCCAAGCGGACAGGGTTCTAGGCGGAACTAGGAAGTGCTAATGACAATCATATCAGAAAGGGTTGGATTGATGAGGCCTAGGGGGGCCCTTCAGACAATCTAGATGCATAATGCACTCCATCCCATGCTCTATGCCTCCCGAGGGCGAATTAAATCTGTCCGTTCGAATGTAGCGTTAGCTTAATTAGCACGGTTAGTTCCGAACTGGAATTAATGCATCCGTTGCTAGTCCCTGCTTTGCGGAATATCTATCTATAAACATATATGTTTATAAATCATATAAATGACAGCGGTTCAGAGCACAGCGTGGTTCCACCCGGAATAACATGCAATACAGGCTTGTTAATTGATTTAAATTTACTATATTTAACCTATTTAATCTATTTCAATGAAGCATTAGTCCATTTTCTAAAATATCCAGGTATTCGAAGTCATAAAAATATTCTCCGTTGGCTACATAGCGATAGTCACTACGTAAGAATAATTACCTTTAAGTAAGAATACACACACATACTTCCCTTAACTTCCATTATTCTGGTTAGATAATTGCTTTCTAAAGGTAATTGCTAGGTAATTTTGATCAACTTATCAATAAAAACAATTATAAACAATGAGGTCATCTATAGTGGTTAACATGGCAAACTACTATGTTCAAAATCTAAAAAATAATAGAACATTAATAAAAAATTAGCATGTTATTTTTTATGGCTTTGGAACAACAATGTGTTTTATTGATGTCCAAATTTCTAACACTTAAAATGCCGTATTATTTCCTACAAGGTATGCACTTAAATGTAAATATTCGATGACTTCTGATTACGAAACAATTTTGAATTACTATAGCAGAACATAAGATCATTTTTAATGATCGCTTGTACCACTTCAACCAAATACCCCATTCAGTACATAGAAGAAACTGAACAGTTTCTAGGACAATGTTGGTTGAGGGAGGTGATTTCTCCGAGATAACGCTCATCCGCCTGGCTTTCCCCCAGCCAATTTATTTTTATTTATTAATGGGCTCAACAGTCCTTAAAGAATCTTGACCTCTGCTAATTTCTTCCGCCATTCGCCTTTGTCCGCCGCAAGCGGTTTATCCCGATCGCTTTCAGGTCACCCTCCACGTCGTCGAGCCACCTGAGACGGGACCACCCTCTTAATCTTGAACCGTCATTCGGTATCTCATACATCATTCTTCCTGGAGTTTTTGTTGGATCCTCTCCAGATGCCCGAACAATCGTAGTTTTTGAGCTGGATGACTTTTATAGCACAATATTTTCTGTATGCCGAACAGCATCTATTTCCCTCCGCTCTTCGTGTCTTAACATCCTTATCTACTCTGTTCTCATACGTTATCATACTGCCCAGGTACTTGAATTCGTCGCATTTCTTGGAGCTCCAGTTCCCTAACTGTATGTCTTCTTCTTTCACTTTCATTCCCAACCAATTAGGATACCGATTTTATAGGGACTGAGTGAGACCAGGAGAGTCTGTAGATCCCAAAGGATCCATACAAGTTGTTATCTATCTTATCCAAGCTGGTTAAGAGATTAAATAAATTCAACAGTCGGATTTGAGCCCGTAACCCTCAGAATAGCAGCTCAGCACTCAATGCACTGAGCTGTCCTGTCCCCTCATATTAATGAACACTTATAAATGATAGTTATATTTTCTTTCTTTATTGGTTAATTATTTTTATTTATAAGTTATGAATCCAAAGTGCTTTTTTTGTGGAAATCTATGTCCTACATCTAACCATGTTAAGAGTGAAGGCGCAATATATATGTCCCCAAGAGATCCAATAAAGTCCCTGAATGGATCCTACCACGCTCCAGGATCTTGATATGCACAGAGACTGAGCAAAGTCAATTTCCACCGCAACGCTTTGCCAGGGTGAGATGGAAATAGAAAGTACATTGAGGAAATTCCGAAGAGATACAGCGAAGATCTGACAGAGAGAGTCCCACGGATCGCATTGAAATGCAGCCGGGTTCGCCGATGTCAAGATCCCATCCAATTTCCCTGTCCAAGAAGTTGATGCACTGTCTTTTATTGTGTCTCAGAGGAAGGACCTGTGCGATTTGTTCTCAAGCTAAAGTTGTTATCACAATCAATTTATTGTCCTTATCAGACAATGGCCAATTTCGCCAAACATCCAGGACTTACCATTCTATATGTAAATTGAATAAAATTATTATTATAATATTAACTTATACTATTATATGAATAATATAAAAATATTATTCAAATATATATTTTACAAAGAATTTGATTGCACATGTAGTGTAAAAATAGAATATAAAATAGCTAGTTTTCATAATTTTATTGATATGGAGAATCGTAATCCTTCGGGAATATCTTGTTAATTTAACGTATAGGTGCCAGCAAAGTTCTTCTGTTTCGTAATAATTAAATTAAGTATTTAGCAGAGGTTCATGACATTTCTTTCTTCTGTTCAATATTCTACACGTAAATTCACCTCAATGGTCAAAATATCTGTTAAAAAATATAATATTTAAAGAGATTCGTTTATTAGCCGAATCAGCTTGTATTGCATTTGAAGAAGAATTTATTTAATTATGTAAATGTCGTGAAATACGGATAGATGAAATCAAATTTGATAATTATCTATTTATAAATCAATCTGTATATCAAAACATTTTCGATTATGATGTAAAATAAACTAGATGCTCTGATTTAAATCTTAGTTCATAAGCCTATAAATATATTTGTATTACTTTAAAATTTCAATTCAATATCTACCTTTATTTCATTGTCAATATCTCAATGTTTGATAAACTTTTTATGACGATAATTTTTTTTCTTTTTAAAGCCGGAAGCGAGATTCATCATCAATAAACTCAGCGCTCAATACAGATTAGTATTTAGTCATCCTTAAAAATCGTAAAAAAACAGTAATCACTCACTTAAATTATTTGTTTTAGACATGAGTAGAAAAATTCCCATTAAAAAAACTATAAAAAATTTAATAAAATAAAAACAGGAAACAAAAACAACAGGTGGTATTTCACTGATACAGTCATCTTCAGGGCAGAAAGGGAATAATAACTATGCAAATAAACAGTTAGATAGAATATTGGTAACTGATACTAGTCGCGGGTAAAAAACATTTATTTATTAAAAAATACAAAATCACTTTACAAAATAATTATAAACATTTACAATGCTAATGACACTACACAAATATATGAAAAATGATGGAATGACAAGTAAGTGATGACTGACTAATTACTAATGACTGATTGAACGATGTGTGGGATGAGAGACGGGAGTATATAGGTTAAGAAATGATGATTCAAGAGTACTAGGAAATCGGTGCCTCTGCATATGAGGTGATGAGCAGCTGGTCTCTTAACTTATAACCACAACAAGAGCCACAGACAACAGTCCACGTCCATCAATATACAGATTCAACTTAAGAAAAATAATATGTACCCTTACAACCCATTTAGGGCTTGGGTTCATGGGTAAATGGTAAATAAAAGACTTCTCCTTCTTCATAGGCACGACAGACGCACAAGGCGATCACTCTTGCCCAGTGTTGTCGGTCTGTAGCAAGCCTCAGAGACACGTTAAGATTTCGAAAGTCCTCTGAGACGCTGTCCTTCCGTCTGCCTCGTGGCCTCCCTCGAGCTGTCACTCCTTCTGGAAAACCTTTATACAGCCCTTTGACGGTTCTGCCATCATTCATTCTATGGAGGTGACCCAACCACTTTAGAGGTTGTATTCTGACATAGTCAGAAAGATTCACATCGTCATATATGGAACATAGTTCTCTATTCTCTCTAAGACGGTATACCCCATTATCTCTCACGGCCCCAGAATGCGCCTCAACATTTTGCGTTCAATGATGTCCATCTTTTCAGCTGCTGATTTTTTTAAGTAAATATGTCTCACATGCATATGCTCCGACTGGTCTAATGAGGATATAGCCTTAACATGGTCAAGCGGCTAACTAATCTACTTCTCATAAGCTGAGCTATAGAGAAAAAGCTTTATTGGCCGAGATAATGCGTGCCTGAATCTCCTCCTCCTCCAATGCTTCATTAAACTGTGCACCAAGATACTTAAAATTCGAATTCATTGGTCAGAGATCATTAAGACATATTCATTGGAATGTGTAGTTTCCAATTGTGTAGCACATCTGGTGTCGCATGGGTTTCATTTTCCTCAACATCATAATTTTTCCGTGTGTATTTTATTCTGGTTACAGTCTTTGATGTAACAAGGAAATGATCAGAGTTCACATCTGCCCCTCGAAATGATCTAACATCATTGATCTCATTAAAATGCCTACTAGAGACTAGCACACGGCCAATTTGAGCAAGTATTCCGTTTGGTGAGTGCCACGTTTGTTTAGCTTATCTTTGTGAGGAAAAATTGAACTCATCACTACCTAAGTTTTTGGATGCAGTAAAATTTATCATTCGCACTCCATTTTCATTTGTTTTAGAGTGCAAACTATTTTTTCCCATGGTAGGCATAAAAATTCTTTCTTTCCCAACCTGAGCATTGAAGTCTCCCAGCACTATTTTCATATCAGCGGAAGGGCTGGCTGACAGTGCTCTGTCCAGCTCATCATAGAAAATGTCTTTTTCTTCCTCACTCTTCTCCGTAAATGGTTAAGACTGATTAGTTTCAATGGTTGGGATGTCAAGTCAACGATTGTGCTGGAAGATAATTTGTCCGGGACCACGCTCAGCTGCCAAGTCCTCCCATCATTTTAGGATACTCTCTTTAAAGAAGCTGGATGAGATACAAGAGGGTATGTAGATACCCCAGGATCCATCCATGGCTTATAATAGATTAAATAGTTTATTTGCCACCACTGGAAATAAACCCGGGATCAGCACTCTGCAAACACTCGGCCTACAAATACAACTAATCGGCACATATCGGTAATTTATATAGGTATTTCTGTTTTTCTTTTCTACTAAAGGTTTTTTACCTACTCATGCCTTGAAAACTATTTTTGATGCCTTGAAAACTATTTTTGATGCCTTGAAAAGTATTGGATCTTTTGAGCAATTGCTTAGTTTTTTCTCTGGTTATACTTGATATTTTTTTTTTCCTTTTACCAATATTTTAACTAGAATAGAAATGACCAAGATTTTCAAAGCGAGAATTCCCCACCCCAATGAAGGATAAAGCGAGCGAGACCAGGTCAAGGAGAATTCCCTCTGTTTTCAAAGAATGGAACAATTGTATCAGCCGCTAACAGTTTTTATCCCAGAACGGGCGAAGCCTTTGAGGGCGACCACTGGCTAATTGGGCCACCACCGCCCTCAAACACATGAAAGAGAAATGTATTCCAGTTTAAATTTAAAACAATAGAAAGGGGACTGAAAATGGGACTCCTCTTACAACAACTCTAGTAATCCAATGATTTCCATGTTTAATGGCTATCTTCCCGGATATTATAAATATATAAATTATAAAATACCTATAATTCACTATATATTTCCTTTAACATATAAATCACCGAAGGGCGAGAAACCAAAAAATGAACAACCAACTTTTACCTACAAGTCTACATTGATAAATCATCATTTTTTTTTTTAAAGATGATTACCACAATGGTGTTATAGTTCAATGTATGAAATTATTTTAAAATTTAATTCGTTGATATGTTAGTAAATGTCCTAACATTGTCTTAGTATTATCTTAAAATTTAAGACCTTTCTTAAACATAAAATTATGTGATTCACGTTTCGTAAGTGTTGCAAGTGACATCATACCTATATCTATACTTCTTCTTTATCTTCCTCTTGTGCCTTTCAGCGTCGAGGTACCGCATCAACCCAGGATCTCCATCTGTCTCTATCTCTCGCCATAATCCTCAGATCCTGCATGTTCTTCCCTCTTGCTTGTCCCAAATTCAGGCATACACCAGCCTATTTTGATGAGACCGATCGATCACTTCAGGTATATTATCAGGTATATCCTTGGTGTATATTCTGCAATTCTTCGTTATATTTCAGATATATTAATGACTATTACTGTTATTTTGTGAACTAACATAGGCATTCACACCTACTTCACACCCAATAGCAAGTTAAGAGGGGCACTTTCATTGCTGGTTAGGGAGTTGGGAGGAACTTGCAAGTAATTTTCACCAACAACTCCCCTCTATACCCGCTACTCGTGAAATATATATGTTATATAATATTACTTTAGCCAATTTATTTTTATTGCATTTATTATTGGTGGACTATCTTATGAAAACTCAATCACAATTTCGTAGAAGAGGATAACGCGGCAGACAGATGAGAACTCGGCTTGAAAACGATCTTTTGAGGAGGCCCCGCGTACACTTAGGATAATGCAGAGCCCGCTATCTAAATTGCCCGCAGCATCCTAAGATCTGATAGCGCCGGGATGCCGGGATGCTATCTCCCATCTGGATATTCAATGTGCCCTGATCTACTTAATTAGTCCAATAGCGACAATAAACGCTAAGGAATCGCCATCTATTGTAGTGGTAATTGGAGGATAGAAATTAATTGAATCCCCTTCTAGGATAGAGTTACTCGTCATATGATGAGCTATTATTGGAATACATGATCATAAAAATAACCTTAAGTTACTGAGAAGCGAAAAATCCATATTATCCATCTTTATTTCCATGTTTTTTTTATTATTCTTTTATTTTTTTGGGAGCGGGATGGATCAATGGTAGAGCGTTGAGTAGCCGTGCCGAAGGTATCCGGCTCAACACAGATCATTTATGTACTATTTAACAGCCGGGGATGGATCCATTGGGAACCAAAGACCCTCTTGGGGCTTAACCAATCTCTATAAAATAAGTTTCAAGAATTGTTAACAGAAATGGGGAGAGGGTCAGCGGTAGAGTAATGAGCTGCTATGTTTGAGGCTCGTTTCACACTTAAACGGTTTGGTTCGGTTCGGTGCGTATTCGATTCGTTTTCGGTAGTCGCCGGACAAATGTGAAACTGTGAAACGGTGTGTGTTCGGTACCTAATAGAAAACTGATAAAAGCGAAAGCCCCCTCGATACGAATCGGTTTCTTTCGGTTTCTATTCGGGTCCAAGTTTCACAAAAAACAATTGACCGTTCAAACATATATGGTATAGTTTCGGTTCGGTTACATTTTCGGTAAGTTAAAATATTATTTCATTTTCACTTTCCCACTTTAAATTTTATTTTTTAATGAAAAATGGGTGATTCCCTTGATATTGATCCTGAAGTAATTTGAAAATTTGTCTTCGTGCTCCCTTAACTTTTTTGTTCCTTCTATATAGAAACAACCTAGCAATAATTTGTCTTTTCACCATAGTGAGCATTGTGGATATAGTGGGCGACTGCGTATTCGATGATCCGGTTACGAAACCTGATACTAACCGAGTGTGTGGGAAGAGTTTTCATTCGTTTTCGGCGGCTACCGAAGAGGAATCGAATACGCTCCGAACAGAAACAAACCGTATAAGTGTGAAACGAGCCTAAAGGTTCCAACCCAGCTACGGCATATTATTTATTTAATCTGTTAATGTCCAAAGATGGATCTCTTGGGACCTCAAGACCCTCCAGGGGCTCATCTAGTATCTGTGAAGTGGTTATTCAGTATAAGGGAAAACATGGTGGTTAAGCTTGATCTCCTACAAATCACCTGCCCCGTAAAATCGTTGTTCTAACAGTACAGTGTCTACCACGTACTTTACCCAAGATTCTTCGTCGGCCGTTGTGGTACAGATTTTTTTTTGGTTTTAAATAAATCAGTTGGTCTTTTGATATCATTTCAACTATAAAAATAAAAGTACAGAATGTTACAATGATGAAGATACTCATTACATATTCAAATTTTAATGTGTGTATTCTGAGTTCCTGAGCTGAAAATTCCAGGTAAGAATCCAGCTTTGGCAGATAAATTATTTCTACAGCAGAAGTAAATAAGTGTTTAGGTCGGACTTTCTCCAAATTAAAATATCAATGTGATCTAAATATATTAGTTATTAAAAATGGGCGGTATGAAAGTATGATTGAAATTAGCAAGTTATGAAAACACTGACTAAAATATCAAGATCCAAACGGCGGTCGTATCTCTAGACAGCTGGAAAATCGTAAGCCGCTAAAACCAGTCGTCCGTTAAAGAGATAAAATAGAAGAGATGAATGAAAATTCGGAAAATTTTCACTCAAATTTTCTCAGTTGTTATTTAGAATATAATATAAATAAAATAATTATTTATTATACCACTATAGTTGACGTTTATACATTATCCATAAATCGAAAAATGTTGGTTTTCATTAGTAGGATCACAGATGAAACGAAATGAAACCATTTTACCTACATATATAGATATATTCCCATCCCTATTACCAAAAAGTTATATAATAGCGGTTTGGGAATTAGAATGTATGATAAAAAATAGAGTTTATAATATTAATTTTTGTGTAATTGGTATTTAGATGCAATATGAAGTTTATTCGGAGTTATACACATATTTCTGAGTAATATCCCACTTGAACATTCATGTCAATCAGCATAATAAACATTGTTAAATATTCCAAGAAAGCTACGACAGACCATTTCTGTTCATAGTTAATTTTTATTAGTTAATATTTTGGCGTTTATGTTTTTGAACTATGCATATGTATTAAAGTTGATGATTTACTGTGGGTTTGAAGGGTTAAATCATGTATTTTCTTTTTTTGTAACGAGTAACAATAATTAAAGATGAAAATAATATATTTTTTTCGCCAACGTAATAAAAAAAGATGGTGATTGGTGGTGTATTTAGGAATAACACACCACACACCAAATAATATATTCTATAATTTATCCATTCTAGTCTTAATATTTCAAATTAATTCATCATTATCTAAGTAAATTTTTAATTTCTTAACATCGAGATTCAATTTAATTTAATTGAAAAGGAGTGGAAAGGAATTAATAAATCCCCTTCGAAAAAACAACACTATTTTATTTAATTTGAAACCGTACCTTTTAAACTTTCATGAGGTCACTTCAAGGTATCGGTATTCGGAAATAATATTGCTAAACAACAATAAATATATAAGAGTCCAACCATAACAAAAAAATCGTTGGCATTGTGAAATGAATTTAAAACTACAAGCTACAATGCAACTAAAATCTAATATACTTCAAATATGCAAATCCGCTATTTTGGATTCAAACCGTCGGAGAGTTATCCAGGTCGCTATGATAGCAAATCTATCAATCAGTATTCAGACACATAATAATGTACATAAAGACAAAATATAAACCCAATATAAACACCTGCAAGAAAAACAATTAAAATCTATTGATTAAAAAAAAAATGTAAACTCCCCGCCCCAGATCATGAATTTGTGTGTGTGGAGATGATAAGACTCATTGTATACAGATTTATTATTTTTTTTTTTATTATAAACTTAATTACCTCGTAAATAATGAGTAATTAAATTAATCTTTACAGATAAATTTGACTTATATTTTTAAACTACAAGCTATTGATTTTATTTGAATGATTACATTTCCAATACCTTTGTAAATCTTTACAGATTAATAAAATCAGTAATTGAATACCAACTTACGAATATATTGAGTATCAATGTATTTGAAAAAATAATTATATTTACCACTTTACATGATGCATACTTTAACAATACCATCTTATGAATAATTGTAATGTCGAAGGGCTGAAGAAGAGATGCAAGACAGGCTTTAGAGAATCCCATCAATGGACCTAATTGAAATCCTTTTGTATAAAACAGAGAGCTGAAAGGGGAATGGTGTAAGTAATCCGTTATCACCTTAAGCAGATAAGGTGCTAAGGATATTGGCTGATATGGGCCATTATGGGCGGCCCCTAGTGGCTCCCGCGCATTTGCAGATCGGCTTATCTATACATATTGTGTGCCCTCTCTTTATATCCGTCCGCTTGCTTTTTATGGGCTTACGTCCCTCGGCTCATCTCCTCCCGTTACTTATCTCTTAGGAAGGGGAAGCCCAAGATGGACATTGCGAAGTAATGTAAAGCATGAATACCAGAACTTTATTCATAAGGAGATTCCCATCAGTGACTGAATAAATAACCATCCTAAAAAATAAATGCTATTTATAAGGACCCTAAAGGTTCTTCGCTCAAGCTTTAAAGGCTATACTTATTCTAAGGCAACATGGAGGTGATTTAGGTGAGATCATCTCAACTGCTAAGTTTTCCCAATTAAGTGTACCGATATAAGAAATGAGGATTGACTATGAGAATTGTTAATGACTCTGTTTCATTGAATATAACTCGTGGAAGCAGTAGCGAAGATTTATACAAAGTGTTTAAATACTGGTAGGGTACTAATGAATTGGTCAATGAGGATCGTTATCCCTATCCTCAAAAAAGAAAAGAAGAAAATGTGTAAAAACAAAAGAGGAATCACGGTTACAATTTGCGTTTGAAATTTTTATGAACGATTCTTAAAGGAAAGACTGGAAAAGTAGTTTTCTGATATGAGGAACAGGCGGTCTCTAGAAGTGGAAGATCGTGTTGTGACCACATTTTCAACCTTAATCATGTTTTTTAATTCATTTAACGTCATTTTCTGCAGCTGTGACTAATTTGAAGATGCTACAATGGTTACTAAATTGTGCCTATACAGGTTAAATCAGAATAAGGATCCTTAAGGAGTATCTGACACAGTACAGGCTCAGGATAACCATTTTACGTCCTTCCGAAGGACAGCATAACCAAGGATTTTCTACTCCCTTTTGAAAAATCCTAGGGCCACCTGCCCAGCTGCGAACCAGCGCTCTTGGGCATAGAAGGTTGTTTAACTAACAACTACACCGCGTGGGTTTCCACTGTCATTAACTTTTTCTTTATTTACCAACACATATTTCTTTTTTTCAACCTCTTATGATACTCCGAGCTATAATAAATTGTTGAGGGAGCTTAAATAAAGAATGGGAAATACGTAACTTACAAGACGCGTAAAAAGTTTAAAGCCCTGGGGATTTCATTTCGATAACGGCTTTTGTATAGATATACAAATATTTAAATTATATATTTTTTTTGCAAGACTGATAAATATTTATAACATTATTAAATGAGCCTCTCTGAAACTTTGAATATTCAAATTTATCAATTTTTCAATATCGGATTCTAAATCCGCTCGAAGCTCCTTGTGGAAATCAGGAGAGCTCAGGGAAAATCCTTTCAAAGAGCCACAATCCTTCCTCTTTCACTAATACCTTTTTTACTAATCAGCTACCTCGATGCTGGTGGAGAAAGAACGGGCGCTGAGTATAAGACAAAAGATATCAAATTATCAATAGGACAGGAAAGAAGATTTGGAACCCACTGTCAGTTCAATAAAATCTATGTTTGCTTTGTTTTTTCATCATCCAAAAAAAAAAAAAAAACTGTTAACATCTTCGAAAAACAATTTGATAGAATTCGATCCAAAGGTTTGTCATTTGAAGCACATCTTAATGGTTAATTTAATACAACCATAACAAAACCTTAATTAATCACCTATTCCTACTGGTTGGCTTCTGATAGGTTTGTCTTTTCTTTCAAGTTTTTGTTTGGAAAACATCATTTGCTTAATTTATATACATCTTTTCTGTAGACATTTTCAGGGTGCTTCACTATTTCGATTGTTTCTAACAGTGTTCTTTCTGTCATGTTATTACATTATTTAACCACTATAGTTTAAACCCTTACGAAATATTCACCAATGCTGATGACTAGCTATTCATCTTCTTCGTTCCAGTTTGCTCAAAGAACTTAGATCTCCCCCAAAAATATTACCAATCAGATAACAGGAAGAATAGGCTCCATCCCCGGATCCAAAACGCTATAATTAGAAGAATTTATCAGTCTCAGATTAAGCCCTGAAGAAGTATGGCCAGCGAAACGTCGGCAAAAACTTGACAAATCATTTGAAACTAGAATCAATACGTAATGAAATTATTTCAAATATTGGCCGTAATTTATGAGATTATCAAATATAATATAATGATATTATATATAGTATAGATCATACAATACAGTGCTCCTGTGTTGTATTTACCTATTGATTTAAATTGTTCTAGAAAAAATATGGCATTCGAAATTTTATTTTCCTTCCTTTTATTTTTTTAGTTAATAATTAAATTCTTGAAATGAATACAAATACATCATAAGCATGGTACAAACTTTATTTATTAAATGCATTTTTGGTTAAATATGTTCATTTTCAAGTACATAATATCAAGCAATGAAATAATAAAAGTTATTTTAATTTTTTAATTATCTTACTCACTTTGTAAGCTCCAAGATCCTCAACAATGCAGGTGAGAACAGCTTCGCGACCGACAGCCACCGTCAAGTTTGTGATTGGCTCTCCGAACTTCGGCATTTCTGAAAAGCAACATAGAATACTAAATGCATGATAATATGTATTAAATTTATTTTGAGATTATTTAGCAATCTAAGTAAGGTTTTTTATATTAGTATATCCTGGGTGTAGAGAGCTGTGGGGCATCATTCTGTGCTGAAGATCCGAATCTGGCTGTGACAGATAAATAACATAATCTGTTAACAGCGATAGATGGACCCTGAGGGTCACCCAGGCTTTTCCCTCCAATGTTTTAGAAATAGTAGAGTCACTACCGTGTGTACCCAAGATCCACTACCAACCTTCATTACTTATAGTGGTACGAGTTATTTCATATACATATATAGGGTGTCCCGTGACTAAAAAATTTCATACTTCACATTTGCAGTAGGTTGCTTATTTAAATATAAAAAATGAAATTTCCCTTATTGTTCTATGCACTTCCAATTTTTGTATAAATTAAAGGAATTAATCAGTATGATATGAAAAATATGAAACCATCCTAACATCTACATCAACCACTGGTTGTATCTTAATTCAACTTGTTAAAATATTAAAGGTTAATTTAAAAAAAAAAAGTCATTTTCCACCTGTTAGAGTGATTTTTTGTTTTTAGCGATTTCTTACTTCACCAAGCAAACGACGATATGATTAGCCTCAAGAATGATGGATATTTTATGGTATAAATGAAACCAAAATGGTTTTTATGGTGACTGAGAATAAAATAAACATTTGGAGAAATGTTTTTGTTAGACATTATAACCCTAACCTTAAAGTAGAAATGCCACATTCAAATAATACTTACTACTATAAATACCAAAAGCAAAGTTGTGACAGGGAAAATTTATAAGAATTTCAGTCAGCAATAAACTACTGTTGAAGTAGCATTGGGACAGTAACTAACGGGACAAAATTATTACATGAGCTTGTGCTGCTTTTCCCCCCAATCAGATTAAAGCGATCTGAGAACATGATATCTATTCCTGAGATATGTAGTTTATTTATCAATTTGTTTGGAAATAAGCACTATTAAATGAGAAAATAAGGTGATTTGATGAGGGACAGTAAAAGCGGCATGTTTTAAAAAAGTTACAGAGAAACTCTTGAGCTTTGTATAGTATAGGAATAACACGAATATATGCAATAGCAGTAAATCAAGGCTTTCTTGTTATTAATATAATTAAAATGACAATATAAAATTTTAATAGATTACTTTAGAGAATGCAGTGAAGGTAAGAAGCCTTTGAATGCTAATGCACCTCCTCGCAACAGTCTCATCCTGGAGACCCAATAAAGCCAGAAGACAATTGGATTCCTCAGAGTTGTCTACTAAAGTAATTTAATTCCTTAATGGGCTTACGGCCACCATGATTTCGAATTGAACCCCTCATCAAATACATAGTTGACGAACATAAAAATGTACTCACAGGTTTCCAAAATGTAATGATGATTCAACACATTCCCACTAGAACCGATTATCCTAACCGGAGACCCTTATTATCCCAAAATATTCCCGATCCATGGCTGTTAAATTCAATACCATTATACTATTTTTATCTGTAATATTCCAGTTCGAACTACAGCTTAGCACAGGTATACCAGGTCCCATTGTACATAATACTAAAATAAATTCATCATCCTTTAAATTTATTTTTTTATATAGAAAAAAGTGGAACACATTTCGCAATGTGTATAGAGAATCGAACTTATATTATATCCAATTTATATTGTATGTAAGCAATACCCAATTACTACAACAGTAATTATAAAGAGATGGATGAAACTCAGTACGAGTAAGGTGGCACAACGACATTACTTCATTGAAATTTACTGTAATATTATAGAATAACTAAATAAAAAGGCTTAGCGAACCCGATGGCTCGATGCAGACCAATCTCTGCTTACAAATCTCTGTCCACGGACCACTACCCAAACCCAAATCCTTCAGATCACTCTTCTCAATCTTCCCACCTACGTCTCGGTCAACCCCTCACACGTTTGCCAGTACATCAAATTACGGTAAATATGTATATATTATAGAGAAGAATAGTAGTTAGAACGGGATGAATAATATGAATAAAACATTATATTATTTATATCCGAGAATAATTTATACTGGTTATGTTATTTATAAAGGCAGGAAGTTTCAAATAGAAGTGGTTGCTTTAGTATGAAGAAATTTATTATAAGATTTAAAAAAAAAATTCAGGAGAACTTTTTGGACCACAAATTACTTTGATGCTTTAGACTATTACTTTGTTATAGCATTATACCTTTGGTTCTTCAATGTAAATATGGAACAAAGGTATATTTTGTTCTTAGGAAATACCTTTGAGCTCAAAATAGAACAACGAGGATATAACATAAAAGCCACAGGAATTATTCTATGAAGATTGTTTCAGTTTAGTCACCCAAATGTTTCCCCTATCCAAATTCTTACGCGGTATAAAACTGGCCGACCTTTTGTACCTTCGGACCAATACATTGCAAAAGTGATGACGCTGTAAGCATTATGTAAAGAGCGGTATGGGTCCTGGAGGAATAGCTCCGGGAGCAGGAGAGGGCTATTACTGGAACTGGAGGGATGAAATCTCTCGGAGGACATGAAAATTTCAGGGGTCGTCCGCGGGCAATGGGCCTCTGTCCTCCTACCTACCTTTTTATATTTACCCAAGTCCTCTCTACCTTCTTTTATTATGGATGCGAGGCCTTTATTCGCTCCGCGCTGTAGCAAGGTTCCAGAGGTGTTGGAGGATTAGATCTTGGCGGAGGGTTATGTTTGACTGTCTTATTTGCTGTTGGTTTTTCATTACTACACCTGTAGGCTTGTAACAAGAGTAGCAGAGTATTTTATTTGATCCGGTATATTGCAATAACATTGAGGAAAGTTTGGTCTTTCATAAAAAACAAAAATAAAGTTAACAGATAAATCGATTTATAAATAATTAATTTTTTTAGATCTCAAAAAAATATTTGACTAATTTAGTGTCTGACATTTTTACTTACTAATTTTCTCTTAAAGACATTTTTAAGTTTATATTATATACCAATTCGTTATCTTTAACTTAAGCTATTTCTATATTAATTTTGTTCTGTATAGAAAGAGGAGTGTCGCAGTGGTAGAGCGCTGAATTAGCGTGTGGAAGGTCCCGGGTTTAACTACAGCTTTGGCAGGTAATTTATTTAATCAGTTAACAAGCGTGGATGGATTCTGTGGAATCTGGAGAGCCTCTTGAGGCTCACCCAGGCTTTATAAAGTTGGAGCTCATAATAGGGTGAAAAACTGGTGGTCGAACGTGACCTCGGACATAACACCTCTTGACAATGACTCTACCATGGACTGTATCTTTCATAGTGAACTTAAATTTAGTAACAAATAATTATCTTTACATTTTTAACACATATTACACATCCTTAGGTGACATCAATTGTGTATTTATAATTGATGCTATTTCAATTAGGATTTGTAGCTTTTAAAATCTCATAATATTGTTTTATTCCGTTAACATATATTTTTCTTAATTATCATTTAGTATTCAATTAAATTCATTTTATAGTCTACAATTGCGTTACCGTTGGCAAAGTTTCCTTTAATTTTATTTTGCTGTACCACTAGAGCCCATAAAAGTATCTTGGATTTTAGACAAGTTAGAACGTGTTCTATTAATAAGCCAACGGTTGTGCAGGGAGATGATTGCCCAACCCCCTATCGGGTTTATGGGTACCATGATTTCGAAGCGAATCCTTCGTCAAATACAACGTTAACGAACTCAAATATGCACGTATTTTTTCGAAAATTTAAGGAGTGTTCTATATTTCCTCTTAATTAGGATCCCCTTATCCCCAAGGTTTTAGGTTTTTCTCCATGTTGTTATATTTGGAATTAATTAAAAACAAGCGAAAAGTGCTATTAATATTACTTCAACGTTGGAGCAGAAATGGCCATAAGAAATTCCGGAATTTCCGGACTAGTCCAAATCCTAGGGTATGCCGTTGACTTTGACATTACGACAAGATCTAAAAGGGCACTGAGGGGAGCTTTCTTAGCACTGGAAGAGGCAGCCAAGAAACTTGGGCTTAATGTCAACATACAGAAGACCAAGTATACGAGATTAGGAGGAACCCGGGAAAAAGAGGATTACTTTGAAGTTGGTCAGTACCGATTCGATTGCGTCCTCGTCTATTTAGGGACAGAAATTAACTCACAAAATGACATGTCTCAGGAGATAAAAAAGAATTAATTCTGCTAATAGGTGCTATTATAGCCAAAGGAAGCAACTAACTAAAAAGTTCCTTTCTGGGCAGACAAAGCTGCTGATCTACAAAACCCTGATTCGTCCGGACTCACATATGGCACAGAGGCCTGGGCTCTAACAAAAGCAGACGAGAAAATTCTCTTAATCTTCGAGAGGACAATACTGAGGAAGATCTTCGGTCCAATAAAAGTGGGAGGAATATGGAGAAGGCGATACAATAGGGAGATATATAACCTCTATTAGACCTCAGATGTTGCCAGAACAAACTTGGCCGACTGCGATGGGGAGGTCACCTGGTGCGGATGGAGGACACTCGGAATCCCAAGAAGATTCTCACAGAGGGAATCCATGGCACACGGAGAGTAGGGAGACCTAATGTGAGGTGGACGGAAGCAGTAGCGGAGGATGCACGTACCCTTCTTAATGCTAGAAACTGGAGGGATGCTGCTCAGGATAGAGCTGATTGGCGGAGAATGATGGAGGCGGCCCAGACTCGGTGACGAGTTGTTGCGCCGGATATTATTATTAATATTACTAATAATTTAAAATAATACTGTAATAATACAGCAACAAACCAATCATTAATTATTAAGCTATTCCAATTTCTACAATATGTAGAAATACATATAAAGAAATATGTCTTCTTTTTTTTTTAAATAATAGTTAAAACTGTTGATATTATATAAACTAATTATTGGCAATACAAATGATTAATTTTTATTTTTAAATACTTTACATATTTTCATCTCGGATCTTTATAAGAAATAGTAAAACATACTTTTTATAAAAGTATGTTTTACTATTTCTTTCATTGATAGTACCCTAGTAACTAAAATACAAATAAAAAATATTGCGAGCAAGAGAATAAATTAGATAACAACAGAAATTGTTTTTTATAGGACGAGCAAGATACTGTTTTAAGGGCGTCTACAACCATCTCTAGTCCTCACTAAAATGTATTTTAATGAAGGACATTTTAACTGTTTGAGAATGTTTTAACATTTTTAATTAATAAATATAGCTCTTTTAATTTCCTTTTCAAATTAATGTTTAGTTAAATCTCAATTTCATGTTCATTTCCTTGTCGATGAAAGTTTTTATTTTTGTTATTTTACTGCTCAGAAACAAATTTAAATTAATTCCATTCTCAAAACCTTTTTTCTCAAAAAAACCTAATACAACACCACATTTTTGGGCGAAATAGGTAAGAATTCGAAACCAACTTGAGAGAAACCTTAAAATCTAAGGTTAATATTAAGGTTTAGTAAAAGCAAATCTTTATTCAAAAAGTAACTCTAAGATCTGTGATGTCTGTAGCCTAACAGAGAACTGAAAAGAAGTTTATGGGTTTTTAAAAATAAACTAAACACGTTTTACCTGAAATCCTTCTAACAATTTAGATCACTATCCTAATTATATCTGGACAGGCAAAATTTAGGACTCCCACTGTAGCATCGTCATATCAGTGATAGACGGATAAAGATACCTTAAATAAAGAAAAATTAAACAAGCCTTCTTACAATGCTTTGATTCAACCAAACTACTATATTTTGTCTTGAATGATAACAGTTGCCTAGATAATATATGTGGAAGAAAATGGTCCGGGTAGAGGTCAACGAATTTCTCTTAGAATTGGAGAAAAACGTTATAAAGCGGCCAACGTTTCGATCTACTTGGCAGGTCTTCTTCAGGACTATATGCAAAATACAGACCATTGAGAATTACAAAAATAGAGAAAAAATCTTTGTTGATGTATACATCTCATGTTCTCTCCCCTTCCCCATCTTTATTGTTCACCACTCAGATACCTGATACTTATGTATTTTAATTTTAATTTAATGCAATTGGGAAAAACCACAATGCAAAGCCTTATGTTTCAAAAATACACCCACTTACCGGTCGACGTTTCGCCTATTCAGGCATTATCAAGACACAAAAGCAAAACAGGGTTATGTGAATCACATCTCGAAGAAAAAGATATTACCTTCTTTTCAGTTGTATGTTGAACGTCTTTTTGGTGGGGTGCTGTCTCATGTTTGGCGCCTGTTAGGGCTGATGATCGGTGGGATGTATTGCACCTTTTTCTTCCAGATGTGATTCACATAACCCTTTTTTGTTTTTGTGTCTTGATAATGCCTGAATAGGCGAAACGTCGACTGGTAAATGGGTATATTTTTGAAACATAAGGTTTTGCATAGTGGTTTTTCCCAATTGCATTATAATAAATAATAGTGTTTCTTTTTGAGATTTTGGCTCTATTTTAATATTTTTTATTTACCCGTTTTAATTTTAATATTTACCCATTTTAATATTTAATTTTTATCTCTACTACCTTATTCTTTAATTTTTAACACTTTCTATTTTATTCTTATTATGTATTTTACTACCTTCCCGTCACTTGGTTATTAATACTGTACACTCATACATTTTAATCTTTAAATTTACTATGCTGACCGAATTTTTTACTATTTTTTAATTTTCAATTTCCTGTATTGACCATGCTTTTATTATTTATATTTACCTTGCTGAGCAAATATTTTACTATTTTTTAATTTTCAATTGCCTGTATCTTGCATATAGCCTTGAAGACCTGCAAATTAGGTCGAAGCGTTGGCTAATTAATAAATATTTCTCCAATTCAAGGAGAATTTCAATGACCTCCTCTCGGACCATTTATTTTATTCCATATATACTATGTTTTTACTACAGTATATTTTAAAGCTAAAGAAATTACTGCATGCTATCTCCTGAGTTTAATAGCTGTTATTCATTTATCTATTCTCTTGAATTGCTTAATATCTTGTCAGGATTCGTACTTTTTATTTACTTATTATTATTATTATTGTTTTATTTCTATTTTGTTACTTTTTAAAAACTTTATGATTTGAATTATATAGCTTTCTGACAGAATATATAATATGTTTCTTTTTCTATTCATGTTGGCTATTCTAAAGGGACTTACTCCCAGAGTAAAATTATTTTTCTATTATTCTTTTTTATTTCTATTATTTTATTCTAAACCTATATTTCTTAAAGGTAACTAAATCTACTTCACAATGATGTAATTGAAATTAATTAGCAGGAACATTTTTTGAGCGATTACTTGCAATTGACAAATTACACAAAACGCGCATTATGTTTCATTTGAGCTGCAGAATCGGATCTTGAAGTATATATATTTATTTTGTACACTCTGTGTACAGTGTTACTAATATTCATCGGTATTATATTACTTCAAAAGAATTATTAATAATGTTATTAAACGCCGAGCCCGACCGAGACGTAGTAGGGAGAATTGCGTTAAGAGCAATCCGACTGATTTGGGTTTGGTGTAGTAGTTTGGGGCGGAAGTATGGAGGCATATGTTGGTGGTATCGGCATTCACTTCGGGTTCACTAAGACATATTATTAATAATGTATTTTTATAACACTTCAAAAAAATATATATTAAAAGCTTTCAAAATCACCTCTCTGCACAACCGTTGTCCATGAAACAATACAGTCTCTACCATGTACTGAACCCCAGACCCGTCCACGGGTTGTAGTGGTACAAGTTTTTTTTTTATGTTATAAACTTATTTATAAAAATTATAAAAATATTTCTTAACAGTATTGACATCGCTTGAGATGTATTGACGGATAATAAAACGTTACTAGAATATTAAGAAGTTAGGGACTTTTTCAGGACCAAGCTCATTTGGAAATTCAACCGAAAAGTATCCCTCCGTAATAGCCAAGGAAGGGAAAGATTTTCCTTTGTTCAATCTTTATGGAGCAAAGTTTCCTGAGACAATGAAACTTGCCTAATGTTAAAAGAAAATTCAATAAAAGTTTATCAACAGAGAGATTCATTGAAAGTTCTTTCAGAAGTTTAGAAAATAATTGACGTAAATTTTATAAAGCCATTCTTGTTAAACAGAATTGACTGAGACCTTTTCCGAAAAATACCTGATACCATAACTTAATAATCAACATGAAAAAGTAATGATTTAGCAATAATAATTTATCTAACTATGCTTAGCTTTAAGACCGTATTAACAATTTGGGTAGGGATCTTTGCTCCTTATCTCTAGATTCTGTTTCGTATAGTTTTAAGTGGTTATGGATTTATATAAAGTACACGTATTATAACAAATAAAGTATATCAATAACGCGTAGTAGGTATCACACACCAACATTGGCCTAGAAAAAGCATGCTGTCTATTTAGAAAATTTATGTATTAAATAATAGAAAATATGTGTATTAAATGAAGACTTATGACAAATAACATTCTTATCGTTCAAACTAAAACAACCACTCTTCTTACTTTGTCTGATCTACCTCCTCGTAACAGAGGCAGATCCCTCTATCATTTTTTGGGCCAACGAATAGTGACTAAATGGCGATGTACTACTAGTAGAAGAACAGCAACAGCTAGGAACAGGTGAACTTGTGCATGGTTGTTTGGAACACCACCTCATCAAAAACCACCAGAACAAAGATGCAATTGTTATAATGATGCTATGTTGTCTCAAAGAGTAACTAATACGCTATTTATGTAACATAATTATATTCATTAATTTATGAGGTATTTTGTTTTTATTATCATTCACCAACTAATATACAGTATACTTATACCAGATAAGGAAATTACCATACCATATTCCATAAAGAGGGATTCCATAAATTGACTTAACCACATCTAATTTTAAAATAAAACCATGCTAAACTTTCAACTGCCCTGGAATGTACTAATGTTAGATAATTCGGAGAACAAAAAGTAAGTAAGCTACTTTAAAAAACAAATGGATAATCTTTTTCAGCAATGCCTTGTTCAGATCGTCTTCCATTATAATGAATATTTAGAGCACTAAGGGTGAGACTCATAAAGATTCTTGAACAATATTAGTTCAAATATTTATGTATAAACAAATATGTTTAAAAATATTATCATCATTATTTTATTTGATCTCTGATTTTTAAATGATTTATTTTATGTATTTTGATTATTGACATGTAAAGGAGAAATATGTAATAGGTATGACAAGGAATGTGTAAACAAATATTCATAAATTTAAAATTCCAATGTACAGAATGTCCAATATTGATTGATGAGTATGCTGTGTGTTACGGCAATCCAATGTAGTTGGACAGCACTTCTGAAAAAAATAAAGTATTTCTCTCTCTCTGCTTATCAAGGTTAGCAGAATGAGAATGTCTAAACTACAGGATGTTACTTTGACAAAGATTGTGCAAAGTGGTATTTTATCTATCGCTATTTTCTCAAATAAAGATACCCACGTATAGGCAGATAAAAGAAATACAATATTTTAACAAACTATGTTAAAAAATTAAGACGGTCTTTTAAAAATGTAAAAATACTTCTAAACCTTGGGAAATCGGAATGAATTACTAACTTGTTTCTAGCCTTTTTTTCTTCTTTTTTTTTTAAAGAAAAAGAAAGAAAGAACTCTTGTTCGGGAAGCCTATAAGGAAGTGAAGACCGAATTACCGAAGCCGATAGAGGCATCAGGTGGGCACGGACCATCACAAGATTGCCTTCGGCTACTTGAAAACATAGAAAAAGAAAGAAGAGCAGAATGGAGGACGGATCTTTTGGAGATTTTTTTTCTAACAATCATGTATTTTCTTTTAGACTGTTCATCTTAGCTTTTTGGTAACTTATTCTTGCATTTTTGTAATAAGCTTTTAGGATATATAATACATAATTCTACATAGCATTTCCATTTGATATGTCGATCAGTTAAGGAGTAGCTAATCGCATGAAATTGTGAAACCTTTTGGGTATTTGTGATCTAGTACATCACCAAGGACAGTTATTCCCCAGTGCTTATAACCTGAACTCACACAACAAAAAAGTAAATTTTGACTTTCTAAACTCTAGCCAAGTGCTCTTTCTTATATAAGTGTTTTACCTGTACTTTCTACAAAAGAAATGTCCACCTGATGCCCCTTTTCACAATATCTGATCCTTTAAACTATTCTAAACTCCTGGAAGTATTTCAATGTTTCTTCTTAGGAAGACGGATATTCTCAATTTTTATTATGTTCGTTTTAAATAGACAATACCAGAAATAATAAAACAAAAAAAACCTGTACCACAACAACACGGGAACGGGCCCGAGGTTCAGTACATGGTAGAGACAGTACTGTTTGATGGACCACGGTTCTGCAAAGAGGTGACTTCTCCTAGATCTCACTCATCCGCTAGATTTCTCCCCTTATTTTGGGTACCCTATTTTTATAACATTTTATAGAGGCTGGGTGAGTCCGAGGAGGGTCGTAGATCCTATATGATCCATCTCCGGCTGCTAACAGACTAAATAAACAATTCCTGCAGCGGGATTCGAACCAGGAATTCCGGCATGGCAACTCAGTGCTCTACCACTCAGTACTCCGCTCCCTAATAAGACAAAACAACAATTAAATGTAATAGTCAACACAGAAATTTAAAGACAATAAACAAAATTCACGAAAAAAAATTATTATTATTATCACTGGCTCTACAACTCAGCACGGGTCTTGGCCGCATCAAGGCGTCGCCTCCACTCTTCTCTGTCCACAAAAAATAAATAGAATGTGGAAAACATGGTGGAAAGTGTGGAAATTTAATTACCTACACAAGAACCACTCAAATGAGAAGAGTAATAAGATGACGTTACACGTGATGAAACGAGATAAGTAAAATAGGTTTCTTGGCGACTTGCTAAATCACAAGTACCAGCTTTTGCACATTAAACGTTATATAAATAAAAAACCTGTACCAATCCTTGAACTGATCTGGTGTTCAGTACATGATAAAGACTCTACTGTTTCAAGGACAATGATTGATTCGTCCTAGATTACTGAATGTTATGCATTGGTAAATTTTTAAATTATTAATTGTTCATGAATTTAAACAACGAAGATATTCTATAATAAACGTCAAAAACAGGCCTATAAATATAACTAGTCATCTCGACTGAGCTAAGCCGGTCAAGTACTTTGAGGGAAGAATCAATTTGTACTGGACTACCAGAGACTCGCCCATAAAAAGGAGCAATAAAATCTCCCCAGTTTATTGTCTTTTCCCAACCGAATCCAGTCATCCGTAGCGGGGGTGAGAAACTACTAAACTTGGTTTATACGACTCATCCCCTTTATAGTATATCTAACGCAATGATCGTTAGCATCGTTGAAAAATAGAAAACAGAACGATTAAGAATTAAATTTAATATTCTTAGCAAAATATTAAAAAAATTCGTCAATTAGAATATTAATTACATTACGGAATTATAAAAAAAGGAAATTTTTTTTTCGCATTCTAATTCCTAAAAAAAATCTGTTCCATGACAAAATTCGAGTTTAGATATATTCCGTAATATTTCTAAACCAACGATTGTACAGATATGTGATTTGGCCGAGATCCTCATCTAATTATCCCCCCTAACACTAAGTGAGATCTAGGAAAGGCTCTGGATCTCACAGGGTCGATTCACGCAATATAACATATTATTATTCATGAACCTGTTACATGTTATAAATATGTTTCCTGTTATATTTAGAACGATAGAAATATGTAATTAAATCAGTTAAGGGTCACTGACCAAGTAGCTTATCTGTCTCCAAGGATCTGTACCAAGACAGGACAGGGACAGCTGTAGGGAGTGCAGCAGACACTCAAGATGCAGGATATAAGATGCAGGATATAAGATGCAGGATAACAAATAACGAAAAGGCTTATTTTTTCTTCTTTTTAAGTAGATAAAAACACTTAACGTGTAACTATGATCAACATTTAATAAATACAATGTTATTCAACTAGATGAAAAAGGATCTTTATTTATTACACATCTCCTGGTCAGTGAAACACGTCAACCTTTGCAAAATAAAGAGATATCATTCTTATTAACTAAGGATATAGAATTTATATGTTTCAAGTGTAACGACCTCGGGGTTGCATCCCATATATTATTTAAATACTATTTAGATCAAAGGATCTTAACTTTTCTTGAGGTAATTTTTTGGACAGTGAAGCAAATTTAGTAAGCCCGTGGTCTAGAAATCATTATCACAGAATACTTTAGATGAGAAGCCTCAATAGCTTCTCCTAAAAAATAAATTAAAAAATTAACTACTTACAGGTAAACTGGGTAACTTGGTTTATGAGACACTACTTAAGATTACAATATTTGTTTATGGTTTAAAGAAGATGGAATTAAATTTTTGTACCAAAAAAAATGTTCATTTAACAAAATTATAACCTCATATTTAAATAAATCTCATGTTCAGAATACAAAGTGTTGTAAAAACATAAAAATTAACAATAAATTTAAAAAAATATTAAGGCAAAAACGTATTTCATTTAAAATAAAATATTTTATTTCAAGTTTAGGATAATTTATCATAAAGTATAAATTACAAATTTAGCCATTGACATTAAGGTAAAACATATCTACATTACTAATAGTCCTGAAGACCCTACGTTTTCAAAAATAATAAATAAATTGACCCAACAAATTTATTTACAATTAATATTTAGCGTTTTAAATTTGTTTACGGCTAAGGAAGATCATATCTAATTTCTTTAATTTATATAATAGGGTTATTATTTGTGTAGAGATTTTTGAGGGGCATTCTATTTTAATAAAAAGGTCTATCACATTTTTAATATCCTTTTACATGAATATTCTTAATGGACTTTATATATTTTTTTAAAGAAAAATATTTAAAACAATTATTTAGAAAAGTTATAATTATTTAGTCTTCACCGTCATCAACAGTGCTATTATATTCAATAGTACTAATATTATAATTCTTTATACTAATTGAGACGTTTTCGAAACGTAATAAAATATAAAAAATTAAAAGCAATAGTTATAATTTATGTGGGAATATTTAAATAATTTATTAATTATAATTTCAATGTTATTGCAGTCAGATATTAATAAAGCTAAAGCTAGCTCTAAAAAGTTACAATTAATAGCTACCGTTTCCTAACTACTAAAGCAGAGTTCTATAGTAATTAGAAGTTGAGAACTTGGTTCTAAGCCTTCAGAGTTAGAAATTAATTAACGTCTACAAAGAATTTTCCCTTTTTTTTTTTTTAAAGTTTCCATTATCAGCTGAAAGCAGACAAAGAGACCAACTCAGACAAAACTAAAGAGAAATCTAAACCGTTTGTGTCATCACCTAAAGTTTTTTCTTGATGAGTAGTTTCAGTAAAGGCTCAACTGGTGCCTCCTGTAACAGACGCACTTTATTCGCACGATTAACTTAAGATTTAAAGTAATGCATCCAGAAACTTAACGGATTTATAATAAATTAGTAATCTATAAATTATAGGTGAATAAGGTTTATTTTAACTCGTTCATTGGTTCCATTTATTATCTCCTATACTCATAGGCGTAACGAGGGGGGGGGGTGGAACACCCCCCATTGCTTAGAAGAAATTTAAAAAAAATTGTAACAATTTAAAAGAAATAAACATTTGAAGGATTTTAGTTTTTCAAAGTTATTATTGTGGGATTACAGAAGTAAGGGTCAATAATGTCAAAAACACAACAAAGAAAGTGCAAACACAGTTATTTTAATGAATAAAAGGTACACTAAAATGATAAACCAAAACGTAATACTGTTTATTTACAATCAATTATATTATTATTATTATTATTATTATATACAAATATGTATACACTATCGAACTACGTGTAATTGACGTTGTTTTGTGGTTTTCTTCAATTTCTCATTGCTCAGAGTTTGTATATATCTTGTTATTAATCAGCGGCAGTAGAGGCATCTAGCGGCAAAAATAAGATCGCAAATGTGAGAAGGACAGTTTAGACAATTCTTAGAATCTAGAAGTAAAGTCTGGACGGGTCTAGAAAGTTCCCTACAATGCAATTAACTATAGTAAGTTATTATAACCAATACATAGGGTTACTTGTATTTAAAAGCAATTTATTGATTGCCCTTCCAAAAATAAAATTTATAATGAAAAAAACATTTACAACTTCCAAAATAACATTTATAAAAAATTATAATTATAAATTATAATCTATTTATTTAATTTGAAGCTACATAATTATAGTATAATATAAATTATGACTATATTACGAGGCATCTTTTTTGAAGGGAGTAATATATTGGAGTGGTTGACTGGTGGGGGTTAACCCTCCCTATGAGTCAACTCTAGTTACGTTAATGCCTATACCAGAGGTTTCCAACCAATGGGCCGCGCTAAGTAGATATAAAAAGTACACAATTAATTACAGCTTTTGTTTAATGCTAAAAATTTGAGTGAATTTAGATGTATGTAATGAAAGTAATGTGTGTTAACAAATTTTGAACTCTCATCTTTGTGATAAAAAAAAAGTATGTTATCCTTTACAGTATGTTATAGTTTTACGTATTACAGAAAATGATTAGCATTGAATTGCTTCTTCTCACTAATAGGTTTTAAAAATACTTTAGGTTGTAAGGATTTTTGTACATTAATATGTAGGTATATGTTATCCTATGCCAAATAAGATTTGCTAAGTTTATTTCTTTTTGTGACTACTTACATCCATGTTCTTTGTATATGGTTTTTGTTAAAGGCCGTGTAGGTCCTTAACATTTAGTTTTAATAATATTTAATTAAAAGTTAATTCTTAATAGAAGGTGACGTCTGTTTGTGTAGACGCTGAGCCAAACGGTTCATAACTCCGATGCCAACTCAGCAGGAAGTGCATCAGCGATTCTCGTCGAAAAATCCACGACTCTTGGAAACTTTGAATATAATTATTAAGATTCTCGGGATAATGATGACCACCAGGGGCAGCACCTGTCAGACGAAGAAGTAAAAATGCTGACGACAGCTCGGAGAAGCTTAAGTACCCGACGGTTTTCCTCTCGTGGCCCGGAGAAGAAGAGTACCTCTGCCAACGGCAGGTGGGGAAATTTACAAGATGGGGGCGAGACCAGAAGACGGGTACAAGCGAAAAGCCTTGGTTCCGGAGCAAGAAGCCAGAGAAAGGTATTATATTCTCTATTTACTGTAGTCTGACTAGACTTGGGTTGAGGCCAGTGGGTGGTCAGTTGAAGATAGAGCCAGTTATTATTTCGTTGACAATTGTCGCGTTTGGCCATAAGGCAAATAGGAATCTTTCTTTAAGTATTAATGCACATAGAGTTGTGGTTGGAAAAGAGGGAACTGGTGTTTAAAGGGAGTTATTATGTTATTAGCAGTTATGAGATAAGGATTAGTGATGGTAGGTAAATGAGTTGTAATCGGCATCGTTGTATATGGACTTATGGGAAATGTTTTGTAATAAAATTATGGTGTTTATTAGCGGTTATGAGGTAATGAGTACTTTATAAATATAATTAGTGCGTAGGATAATTGTTATAATTGATAGATCTAGTTTTGTTTGGAAAATTATTAATAGTTATGAGATAATGAGTACTGAGGCGAATGTTTAAGTTGTAATTAGTGCCTATGATTATTGTTATAAATGATAGATCTAGTTTTATTCGGAAATTGTCAAATTAGCGAATATGAGATAAGGATTAATGATGGTGGATAATTGAGTTGTAACTGTCATGTAATATGGAATTCTGGAAAATGTTTTATAATAGAATTAGGTTGTTTATTGGTGGTTATTAGGTAATGAGTACATTGTAAATATTATTAGTGCATAGGATGATTGTTATAAAGGATACTGTTATAGAGGATAGATGGAGGTTTAATTGTAAATTAATAATGTTATTAATGGTTATAAGATAATGAGTGCTGATGGGGAATGTTGACGTTGTAATTATTAGTGCATAGAATTATTGTTTTAGATAAAGGGTTTGATGAATGTTACATATGATGGAACTTGTTTTATTATTATTTTAGTGGATATTGGGAATATGAGTATTGATGGAGAATCAGGTATAGGAGTCTCGTTCACATGTTATTATTAAGTACTATTATTGAGGGTGATTCTTAGGTGAAATTAGAGTTTTATTTTCATGATGCTATATGTAACTTTTATTTCAATATATTAGCGTTTGTTTGTTGATAGATAAATGTGTGGGGTTTATTTCTTCACCCAGTTTCCCCCTGTACATGTAAATTTCCCCCTCCCTCACCCCTCCCAGCTCTTTCTAGGTTGCCATAGGGTCCCTGAGAATAGCAGCAGGTAACAATAATATATGAGGAAGAAAGAAGCCCACTATTTATTTCTCAATTGTCTGTATTTTGCATATAGCCCTGAAGAAGACCTATAAAGTAGGTCGAAACGTTGGCTACTTTATAAGCATTTCTCCAATTCTAAGAGAAATTCGTTGACCTCTACCCGGACCATTTTCTTCCACATTTTAATATTAGTACATTTTTGAGTAATGTGTACAGACGTCTATTGGTGTTGTGTATTTATTGTATATTTAGTTAGTAAGCCTCGAAGTTTTCCTATCAAAATTGAGGGGAACCAATATCCTAACCTTTTCACTCTGATGTTTTAGAATGAAATTAGGCTAAGAATGAAAATAAAATTTATGTAAATACAAATACAAGGTATAAATAATATAACTACACAGTAATTATTATTTCAATTAAATTATTGATATTTATATTTTTTTATAATTATTGGTCAACTGTTGTGATTTTTAAATATTTTTTTTAAAGAGAAAACTCTGTCTCAAGGAGAAACAGAGGTTCCGGGTTTGGATCCCGGGGGCATAACTTTTCTCTTTAAAATAAAATTATTGATATTTTTGTATTGAGCTTGTGCAGCACATCATATGCTTTGATTTATAAATAGACTAATTCAAAATGCATATAATTATTGTTCGGATTGTCAGTATATGTGAAAACCACACTATTGTAAATTGATAAATTTGAATTTAAATTAATTCAGACTCAAATTGATTTTTTAGAAATTCAAAACAGTTATTGCAAACTCGTCTATTTTTAATTCTGTTGGCAGTCTTCTTCACTGCTTATTTAATTTTTTTTTCAGACCAACGATAATCTATGATCCGACTGAGACCCGGACGTAGCAAGCAGAAAGCGAGATAAGCAGATGGGAATGAATCGGTCCAGTACAGAAAAATGGACAACAGCGTTTCATACGAGAAATACGATAAAAAAGCAAGGAATGCTGAGATGGATTGGGCAGATGGAGAGGAACCACCAGAATCCCCTAGATACGAGAAATACCACATCTAAGGTGGATTGATGGCGCGGATCAGGATCTGAGGAGCATGCGAGTGCATTAGGGAAGGAGAGAATACCTGATAGCTTTTGACCAAGTATATCGCAAACATTTTCTGTTAGTACGGCTTCCGAAATACTTGTTGATTAAATTAACAAGATATCTAAAAGGAAAAGGAAAACTGCGATGAGGAAATAGAACTTAAGAACAACACCATTATAGGCGTATTTATTCGAAAAGATATTGTTGGGATAACCGAGGAAAATAGCAGCGGGTACTAGTTGAATGTTAGGAAGAGATCCTAAGAAACAGAATGGTAATCAATTCCAGAAAGAGAAAAGTCATAGAGATCTCTAGGAAGGAGGAAGAAGTACATTTCTAATACAACTGTGAAAAGATTAATGTTGTTTATGGTTCCTTATATTTCGATTAAACAGTTAGACAAAGAAGCGTCTCACATAATAACTAAGTTAGCCAAATAACAACTTTCTAACAATATTCAAGATTGAGGCCACTAATCGCTTCAAGCATCACGTTTTTAAACCATTACTTCTGACCGGCTCTGATATTTCTGTGACGTTAGGGAGTCGTACGCCTGGAATAATTTAATATATTTCTCAGAAATGAAATATATCCGCCGAGTAATCAATAGCAATCAACTAACAACACCATTAGTGCTATATTCATTGGTGGATTAAAGTGAGGGGATTTTACCATATTGATCAAATATGTATATACTATCGAACTAATTGACGTTGTTTTGTGGTTTTCTTAAATTTCTCATTGCTCAGAGTTTGTATATACCTTGTTATTAATCTTTTTATTAAGTCTTTATGACATTCATTATTTGATTGAGTGTGAGCTCCAACAAATTATCTGCTTGCACAACCATTTTCCTTGAAACACTGCAATTTCTACCATGAACTGAACATAATTCGTGGGATTATAGAGGCTCAGGTCTTTTTTTTATTTCTCTATACATAACTATAAAACTAGTATCTTTCATAATAAAACAAAATTTCATAAAGAATACTGCGAACGGGAGTGCTCTGTGAATAAAGCGCTCTGACGCTGCGCTGGGGATACCAGGTTCAAGTAATAATAATGTTATTTAATCTGTTTACAGCCATAGGTAGTTCCCATAGGATCTGCAGACACTCCTGGGCAATCTGTTTGACATGGGTACTCTTTATTAGGGAAACGACCTGGTGGTTGAGCGTGATCTCGGAAAAATCACTTCCCTGCACAACAGTTGCCTTAGAAACAGTACAGAAGAAAAAACCTACACAAAATAGAAAAATAAATAAATGAAATAAGTATAATATTTTGTAGTAAAAATAAACAATTTTAGTACAAAACAATTTAGTACAATTTTTTTTTCTCAACCATTTAAGGAATAAATTCGCTTATGATTGATAACTTATTATAATGTATTAAATTAATTATATTTATTCTAATAGTATATATCTAGTTCGACTATGTATGTATCGTCTTAAGGTTTGTTTGTTAAAATTGCCTATTGATTGCATTAAGGGATTTCTTGAGTTTTTTGTTAAGTTGAAAAAGTTCCAAGTCTGAGAGCGAATAAACTGTTTAATTGTTTGTAGGTCTAAATCAAGTATCATGTCGGTTATTTTTGTGTATCTGGGGTAGTCATTTATGATTCTCATACATAAGTTCTGTATTCTTTCTATTTTTTTTATAGTTAGAGTCACAGGTGTAGCTCCATACAGGGGAGGCCTATGTCAGTAAAGGTCTTATGACTGATTTATATAATAAAATTTTGTTTTTACTAGAGAGCGGAGATTTTCTACGGAAATATGGGGCCATAGTACTTATAAGTTTTTTGGCTTTACAACATTTGTTATTTATATGGGGAGTAAATGTTAATCTTTTATCTAATTCCAGACCTGGGTAGGTGACATTTTGTGCCCAGGGTATTCGAGTATTATTTAGGATAATATGTTCCGGTATAGTAGGCCTTCTTTTTGTAAATATTATTGCTGAAATTTTGTGTTCGTTTATTTTTATTATTGTTACATTTCATTCAGTTAAAATTAGTGAATAATAATGAATAATTTTTATTTCTTATCAAATTAAACACGCACTACATATTAAATACCACAACTATCTTACCGTCTGTAAAGTTTAGTTATATACTCAATGTGTATAATTATTTTCTTTTTCTGGTGCCTTGGGTCATGTTGATGGTAGAGTCTATACTGTTTCTAAGTCAACGGTTGTGCCGGAGATTTTCCTATTCCTATTGTTCACAGGCGCCATATCAAGTCAGCCAGTGAATGTGTACTCACAGGTTCCACAAAATTAGAGAAGATATAATAGATTTCCACTTCAATCTATTCTCCCAAACAGACACCACTTTTAGAACAGCAATGATTCTGCACAAATCAAACACAGCCTAGATTATACATTGTTCAATCCTAAAAAAACTAAAACATGGTACTGATACGATCACAATTTATATCGCGATCCGCGCGGGGTAGTTAAAACAAAGGGCGTCAATAAAAACAATTCTAAGTACCCGAATTTATAACAGACACAAATATTACCGATAAAAGATTCGGCCCTAACGACTAGACCATTGAACGAATTCAACAAAGCAGCTCGACTCTCCGCCGATAAATTATTTCGCGCAGTAAAAACCCTTCGTTTTAACGGCCATCGTGCCCGAAGAGGTGGGGGGGGGGGGGGAGACCCTAGCGCGGTCGTAAAGAAGGACAGCTCTGATCCTGAAAGCTTGTCTTTATTGAACACTTTTCACGCCCTTAATACCTGCGTTCGGGGCGTAAAATGGTTAACCGCGCCTTGGGATGTTTATCTAAGTGCGTAAACTGCATAACACCTTCCAGATATTTATCCTCACTTTGCATGACAATGTGAGCAATTCATTTTATGGGAGGATATTACGCACGATCGGAAACGATTATGGTTTGAAAGTCTTATGCGGGTCCTCCCAAAAGATGACCCAGTTTTTTGGAAACAATATAATTTAAACGTTTAGTTTTATAATTGTAAGAATAACTCAATTATGTAGAAAATAGTTACATGCTCGTCTGTTAATATAAGTTTTTGAAAATACATTTTACAAAATTGGAATCGATTGGCTTTTGTTTACATCGTCTATATCAAACCCTGTAGTGTTGGTACGAGCTTCTTGACATGCACATCGCAAGCAATCGTGGGAGCTCAAATAGCATATACGAGGGAAGGTAATTATTATCCGCAATATAGTTATAAAATTTTATTGTAATCGAATAGGAAACTTACAAGTACATCATTTTTCGGCATTGTCCCCTTGCTTTCCTACGCACTTGGTCCTTCGTTGTACAAGCTTCATGATGCCCTCATAATAGAAGGTTTCGGTTGAGCTGTGAGCTATGAATGCACCTTTTCTGCCACTGCTAATTTGCAGACGTCGTGCCACATTGTCAATAGTTTCTCGTTTGTAAAGAGTTCACGTGAACGCTTAATGTTTTCTTCACTTATGGCGGTAAACAGTCGTCCGGCTCTTCATCGTGCGTAAAACTTGTGCGACCATTTATGAATTTTTCAATCCATTCGTAGACACTACGTTGTGGCAAAACACTGTTCCCGTACTGTACCGAAAATCTACGAAGAATTTCGGCTCCTGATACGTCTTCCGCCCACAAAAAAAGGAACACTGAACGATGATCTTCTTTGGTGCAAATAGAAAGCAGAGCAGCCATGTTTAACAGCACGACAGCAATAACGAAACTAACCTAGCATCTCGAAACTTACATAGACAAAACAACAAATAAACATTGCATGCGTCATTAACACTAAACGACAGTGCTACCAACATAAACAAAAGTATAACTAAATTGCGGATAAATATTGACTTATTTATAATAATGATAATTATAAGCATTTACAATAAATGAGGGGCGATGATGCAAAACTCGCATTCTCTACTTTTCATGACTTTCCGAATAAACATTTATACCTGTTAATTTTCTTATTGTTTTATAAATACTAAATATTAATTTTAAATCTGTTATAAATATATGAGATAGATGAGTTAGAACTTTTAAGAGAAGAGGTTTTTGTTGCTCTCTTAAAAATTCTCTTAAAAATAGTTTTTACTGTAAGAGTGGATCGTTTGTGGAAAGTGGAGAATTTTCCATCTACATCCTTCAAATGCACTTTCATACTTATTTCTTAGAGTTTATAAAGTTTTTAAGCCAACAGTTGCGAAGGGAGGTGATTTGCCCAATTCTCTATTGTGTTCACGGGCATCATGATTTCCAGTAGTAATAAAACTTTGTGTTCTCAAAAGGTCCCCGAAATTAAGGAAGATACAATATCCACTGAAACGGATTCTCCTAAACATAAACGATACCATATTATTTTTAAAAAAATAAACGATTCTATAAAAATCTTTCACAACATCCATCTTGGAGATGATCTCGGGAAAATTATCTCTACACACTGTTGTCTTAGTAACAGAGCAGTCTCTACTACGAGTACATTAGCCCCAAGAACTTTCATAAGGTCACCTGTGATCTAGTGGTTAGCGTAACAAACTACTAAGCCCAAGATCGCGGGTTCGTAGCCCGGCAGGTTGGCCTAGGAATTTTTGAAGAGATTAAAAAATCCTTAGTTACGCCGTCCTTGGGAAGGGACGTTATACGGGGGTCCCGAGCCTATACGATGTCAGGTACTCGTTAAAAATCCCTATCCTAATTAAACCAGCCAGATTTAGAGCTCCCACTGTAGCATCATCCGATTAGCCATAGCAGCATAAAGTGACGTTAAATGAACAAACAACAACAAGAACTTTCATGGATTGTAATGGTTTCTTTTCTTGAGTGTAGCACTACTCGATGTTCTGCAATAAAGAACAATATTTACAACAGATCATTACTGTACCGTTTAAGGAAAAAAAACAGGTTAGCTAAAAGAAAATTGTAACAGTACATCATGTTTTCTTACTAGGGCGTGAAGCATAAAAGATTGAGAAAAACAAGGAGGGAGACGAGCGATATTTCTCTAAACTCAATCCATTGGCCCATTTTTCAGGCCCTTCTTTGGCCAAACAACATCCCTCATTGACAAAGCCCCCTTGGAACAGGGCCAACCTCGCCTTTGTAATTTTTAATAGAGCTTAATTCATTTACAGAACCACTGACTTGTTTGTCTCCTCCATCATCTTGTTTAATTTTTTAGTACATCCGGGCCCTTGTCCAATCTAAATACCTTCTTTATATCGAAAAGCCTATAATTTATTTTATTTATTGGGAGTTGTTTCTGTAAAATTACCGCTGATATAAAAAGTTCTTTGACAATAATATCAATAAAAGTTTTGTGGTGGCTATAGTTTAACCCGAGTTCGTGGACCAATAGGCATGGTCCCCAATAATCACACCAAAGACAAGCGAGAAAAAAAAAATTAAAATCCAGTGTTGTGGAGGTGCTCTAATTTAATATACTTTTTTTAATCTCTCTTATTACATATCGCTCCTTCAATGGAACAATGACATAACTCAAGAATTGTCATTTTACAGTTAAACTTTTTAATTAATTCAGGAAGGATATATCTGAATTCCATTTCCAACGTGTTTTTTTTACATTTGTAATGTAAGACTGAAAAGACAATAAACTGCTCGACCTTTTCGCCTCCTTCCACATTTACTGGACAAACGTTCAAAGCTCCCAATTAATTACAAAAGACTCATTTACATGACCGTTATCAGACCTATTTGGAAGTACGGAGTTGAGCTTTGGGGCTCCACTAAACCATCCAATTCATCTCGTATCCAATCCTTACAATCCAAAATCCTTCGTAAAATCATCAATGCTCCTTATTATGACTCATCCATCATGATCTTGATATCCCAAATGTTGCTGATTTGGCCCAAACTAGATACCTATCCTTCCATGAAAAGCTCCATACATATTTGAATCCGCTATTCTCTCAACTTGCTTCCCGTTATACTCCTGATAACCCTCCGAGGCGTCTGAAAAGAAGATGGCCTCGAGACCTTCTACTATGGAACTTTATTGGTGTGCTATCAATGGGTAGTTTCTCCACAAGTGTTTTTTTTTCATGTCCTTTGTTCTTATAGCAGATTTACTTGATGTAGTATAATTACAGTTGTAAATATCAATAAATTATTCTACGAAAAACATTTATAATGTGTAATTCTTTTTGTAGTATCGTGCTTGAGCTTTTATGGGAATAGTGTCATAGGTTAATATCAAAGAAGTTTCAACGTTTTAAGATTTTTAGTAACATTTATTGACATGGTTAATAAAGTAATTTCAATACCGCAATAGGACTATCATTGCTATAGGAATGCTTTGTTATCAGTACCTAAATTTAATTTTCGTTATAAACGTTGGTATTAATTAGAATAATTATTGATTGACAGGCGAATCTGATATTTTTGTATTGTAATATACTAATGTTAGAAGATAACGTAGTAATATGCTTTTCAAAAATAATCTAATATAAGCAAATTTAAGTTCCCATTTATACCGATAATATCACTCCCGGTATTTGGAGTTGGAACCAACACCGCCCTTAAATAAGCTAAGGACAGCCACAGGGTATGGGCTTCGAGAGTAAACAGCATCAAATATCCAGGATTTAGTGGGGGGGGGGAGTTACAAGGAGAATGGAGGATAAACTCCAGACAACATCCCCTCTGGTTCAGCTCAATCGACTGGAGTCGCGTGTTTTCATCCCTCTTCTTTTCGTCTGCAACGATATCTTGTCTTGTTCACTAATCAAACATTCTATCGAAAAGAGATTTACTTATTGAAAAGTTAAATTATCGGTTTCAGTAAAAATTCTTACATTAAATAAGCTTGAGCTTTAAACATCTTTTACCCTGAAAGGTCGCGGCTGTGACGGAAATCACGTGAAGGTTACAAATACAGCTGGGTGGAGCCAAGAAGTAGTGTGAAATGAACTTGCCACTGCCCTAAGTATTCCTAATATTTTATAAAAAAAAAAACTGTACCACTACCACCTGTGAACGGGTGCTAGGTTTCAGTATAAACTGTACTGTTTCATGGACAACGGTTCTGCAAGGAGATGACTTGTCCTAGATCACGCTCAACCGCCAGGTTTTCCCCCTTATTTTGGGTACCCTATTTTTATAATATTTTATAGAGGCTGGGTGACACCCAGGAGGGTCCTAGATCCCATTCGATCCATCTCCCGCTGCAAACAGACTATATAAAATTACTGCCAGCAGCAGGGTTTGAACCAGTATTTTCGGCATTGCAATTCTGTGCTCGACCACTGAGCCACTCCGTTCCCTGTATTTTATCACTTTCCTATAATTATTCAGGAAGCGGGATAGCTCTGTGATTGAGCGCTGAGTTGCAGTGCCAATGTTTTAGACTCAAATCTGGCAGATAATTTATTTAACTGTAAAAAACAGGGGGTAGACCTTATGGGACCTGGAGACCCTTCTGGAGCTCACCCTGACCTATAAAGTGGGTATTCTCAAGAGGGGAAAAACCTGTCGGTTGGGTAAAATCTAGGACAAATCATCTCTGCAGAAGCGTTGTCCTGGAAACAATATACTCTGTGTGGATCCTAGACCCTTCATGGATTGTAGTGGTATATGTTTCTATTCTATATTTTTTATACGCATTCACAAAGTTTTTTCTAGCTCATTATTTTCTTTAAGTTCTCTTTTATTTATATTTCAGCGACAAATCCATTGGTAACCTATTTCTAGCTTTGTGTTTCTGGATAAGTGCAGTTTTTTTCTTGCTTTCTAACTCATTTTAAAAGTGATTCTTTTCCTTTGAATTTCTAAGTGGAAGTTATTGTTTGTTGATGATTCAGTATCAGTATCGAGTAATAGGTATCTATATGACGAATAAGTATCTAGACAGTGTAAATAGCGATTCTTAAACCATAATCTATCTTCTTCAACTGGCTAAACAATAAAATACGTGTATATGTGTACGTGAACTTTTATAAACTTAATCTTCTCTGGATTAGGATTATGTGACGTTTACTAAATTATTTTGGATAGGGATAAGAAGTAAAAATGAATGCAACATTGAAGCTCCGAGGTATGATTCGTGGCGTCCCTCAAGGTGTAATACGCAGTTCTGTTTTGTTCAATATTTCCATATCGTCAGAAAAACCTCGCTTTTTCAAAATTCTGTCCTGTTGTTCAATTACTGATATTCGTGGGAATAATAAGATCCTAGATATTAAGATGATCCTAAGAAAACACAATAGGATTACTTTTTTTCAAGCATAAAAAGAAAAAAGATACTCCATTTCCGTAAGAATAAAAATTATAAAAATTGGCAACAATAGAACCTACACATCTAAAGTTTTCTAATATAGACTGATATTATTCCATTTATAGGTCTTTTTTTCAGTACAATTGTATTTTGAATGTATATCTTTTTTTTTTTTTAAGGAGATATTTTTTCAAGCACTGTATCCTTAATTTCGGTCCCTTGCTTAATGGAAATGCCGGGATAAAATGTATCGCTAACCGAATTGAGCGCCTAGCACTCTGCAGTACACCGCCCGACCCAGTTAAGAGCCGTTATATACTGGAATTAGCTAGGGTAAACACCACTGAATATTCAACAGAGAACTGCCCAAGAACTTGATTTGGCTCAATTCTCTTTCACGACCGTTAATGACCCAAACTACTCTACTTAAAGATTCCTACCGCAATATCACTTATATTTCTTGTTGGAGGGGCCTTAATACTCGTATAGTCTAAGAAAGTCTAAAGGTCTAAGTATTGTCTATGCAGGGTTAGAGGCCATAGTTAGGATTTGGGTATTAATGCATTAAATAGTTAAATATGCTCAAAATGATAGTTATCTTTAGATGTTTTACAACTGATTATTGTGTGAATTATTTTTGAAAGCTGTATAACTTCATTTTCTCATTTTTCGATATATTTAAGGGTTCGCATTTGAATTATTTTAAAAATATAGGCAGATAATACGTTTTTAACATTAGGAACATAGCAAAGGATGACGTTTTCATCAATTTTTATAGTTTATTATGATATAATAATCACTAAAACTATTTAAAAGAATAAACGATTTTCAGATCCAGGTGGAATTATACCACTTAATGAGACCTCATGTATTGATAGTTTCTCAATCAATTTTGCATTTCATATTGGTTATAAATTACTCTGAACCAGTGTATTATTCAATACAAAATTTAGATGGTTATTATTATTATGGTACTACACGTATGTTCCTACAAGAACCCGGGACTCCTCCACCTTAGCCAACCGATCTCAACGGTCTTCAGGACTCCTGGGAGTCCTGCGCTATTTTGCTCCACCTTCGAAGGCGCTTTAGGTACTCCTCCATGCCATCCATCCGTATGATCCGACATTTGAGAGCGATTTAAGCTGCAATAATAATTGCAGTGTAAAAGTTGTTATCAAATGGATAAATTAATTGAAAATATGAAATTACTTTGTGAAAAATTCGCATTGTTATTAAAAATTCTTCTGTTCTTGAGTATGTCATTGACTGCCTCCTTAACGGCTGTACCGATTTTGATGTATTTTCTTGTGTGTTGGTTCGATAATGGTTTAATTTATTTTTCTTTATTAAAAAAATATATATACCTGTTATACAAATTATTTGAGCTTTTTTTCTTTCTATCAATTAATGAACCAGCTTCCATTGGCGTTTAATGCCAGTGACGCAGCTGGGAAAGGGGGCTGGGGCCTCCCGGACTCCTGCTTTGCCCTCATTCATGAGGAAGAAGCTCAGTACGGGAACCCCAGGCAAATTGTAAATAGAGTATGAATGTGTACAGTATATTTCTTTTATGTTTTATTTATTATTATTATATTTTTTTATTATATATATACCTATATATTTTTTTACTTTATTTTTGTATATATTTTTCGCTTGTATATATTTATTTATTTCGTTTATATCATTGATTTTTTATGGAATGATTGTAAGCTACATAGCACCATTACTTATTGCCCACAACAGGCAGATTGTAATGCTTCAATAAAGTGTTTTTCTTCTCTCTCTATCAATTAAAATATTTTAAAGTTTATATTTGATCCATTTAACCTTATTTAGTAAACAAATATACTCATGCGTAACTGATAAAGGTAAAGCTGTGATAACGTTATGTGGGAAATATATTATACATATTTCATCAAAACTGTCCAAATAATTATAATCTGTAAAACTTTGTATAATTTTTTGATTAAAACGTTTTAATAAGACAACGACAAGTCCTCCAGCATTCTATAAATTTTTAATACATATTTTGTTCTGAATAGAAGAACATTTCTACAAATATTTTCTCCAAATGCTTGGTACATAATTATTATGAAGATAATTCTTTAAATGATTACAGTGCTATTGCGATTGATAGTAATGCCACAAAAATGTCCAAAAATTACGAAAATCAAAAATAAAAACGTAAATATCTACTGAAAAGGATATTAGTTAACCTAATGAAGAGGTCAGAGGAAGTAGATAAGAAATAAGATAAGACATGGCGAACTTGATTACTGGGAGCTGGAGGCAGTTAGAACTTGGGCCGTTCCAGTAAGTCCTTCCACATAGCCCATAGCCTCAGGTTGCCTCAGGTAGCCGACAAATGGACAGGCATTGATTCGGCCCTGGGTTAACCAGAATTAGGCCCCATTCTGCTAACTGATGCCTCGGGATTATCTTAGCCAAGTCCACCCTCCCTGAAAACTAATGGCACCAACTCCAACAGATTAGTCTGTAATACCATAAGAAGGTGCACCAGCTGATGGCGATCTGGCAGCTCAGGGAGTTATCTTGACAAATAATAAATTTATGATTTAATTTATTTGGAGTTATTTCTAAGATTTATGATCATAGTAAGAGACACTGCTACTCAATGGAAACTAAGGATAAACTTTATTTGCATAAATTCATCAATTTAATCATTCCCGCATCATCTTGATATATATAACTGCTATTATTATTGCTTATGGTTTATTTAACTATTATACTATGCTGCGTAGGGTGTTTGGAGACCTCATCGCCCAGTCATTGGTCCTCAAGGTTGGGGGAAACCCACTACCGGGGAGGTATAGCCCGGTCAAAATGTTCTCATGAGGGGATATAAATATTCAGTAGACTAGTTGTCCAGAGGATACGGGGCATCCACACTGGGCTAATAACCAGGATGGTAGTAAATTCTATTCCAAATAAAGAAAAACAACTCGACACTAGACAGAAGAACTAATATACTATTATGGCTAATTCTACGATAGTGGGAGTCCTAAGTATTCTAAGGATATTAGGATAGAGATTTTTAACGAGAACCTAGCACTGCACAGGCTTGGGACCGACATTTTACGTCCCCTCCGAAGTTATAACCAAGAATTTTTTCCTGGTGTAAAAAATCCTATGGCCACCTGCCGGGACAGGAATTGGTTACCTTTGGCATTGAAGGTTGTCATGCTAATCTGTACACTATAGGTGACCATACTATTATTATTTCATTTTAATAAATTATATGCCCTCACGATAGACTTTTGTAAGTATGATTATACCTGGTACATTGCTGTGCTAATTTCATTTAGTGCGACACTTGGTACATTACTGTCCTATTATAAAACTGTCATTTTCTAGTTTTATAATAGTATTGGAAAAAAAAGAGTTTACAAATATTGTGGCAAGGTCGAATTGTAATAGATACAACTATTAAATATTTTGGAAAATAAGAAATAAAAAAATCAAAGCGCTTCAAAACACCTGAAGACGTATGTCCTTACTAGGGATAAACTTGATTTCCCCGAGTTATGCTTTGAGCACATCAACCATCCTCTTCATTGTAAAATTTAAAGCAACAGCAATCTCCATGGACGTTAACAAAAATAATAATGATAAGCGGAGCATCTCATGGAATATTAAAATAAGACATTTTAACACTATCGTAAAAACGAGATACCTCTTTTCCTGAGGATGCCTTCCGATCGACTATAGTCTCAAAAGCTGGAAATGAGAATTCTAAGAATAATCATGGGTCCAGTTAAGACTGAGTACGGATGGAAACTGCGAAATAACAGTGAAATCAACCAGAAATAATCTCGGTTTCAATGCAAAAGAGGAAGTCGACATTTTCTGAGCATCTGTACAGAATGAATATACAATGACTACTTCTTGAAGAAGAAAACCACTAGACCAAAGATGTAAAGAAAGATTTGTAAAATTTTAACACAAAGTTACAGAGTTTTATACGTAAGAAGGACGTTAATTTGGCGAAGTGAACCATCTGGAAGGGTTTCATGATGAAGAAAGATCAGAGTAAGTTGGACGAAGTTGGATATGAAAAAACGCGCTAGTGACTGCATCAAGGAATATTGGAGACAGAGAAAAATCCAGCAAAGGAAAAGAAATAAATAAAGTAGTAAAGTGTTTAAAATAATGATAAGTTCCGATGTTAATTTTTCTGTCCTGAAAATTTAGGAAATGCAAGTTCCTCGTTTTCCCCTGTAGTAAACTGTAATGTATATTATAAAAATAAATCACTATATATAAAATATAAAGCTGGATAAGGAGTAAAAAATCAAAGCGGATATGTTCAAAGAGGACCAGCAAAGTGTGAGCCCTTCCGATAGGGACTTTTGATAAAGGCGCTGATATATACGGCCTACAAAGGGTGGCCTCAAGGAGAGGTCTGTCGTCTTAGGCCCTTTATTGGTACGCTCATTTTTGCTACCACAGCCGTTTTCCTGTTCTTCATTTTTTTAACATTAATTTTCAAACAAGAAATATAGGATTAATCTCACTTTTATATACTTGTGTATTAGCCGCCCTGAACGGAATGTTATCCCCATGGTTGTTAACCTGAAAACTGATAATTCTGATACTGATAACATGGAAATCGAAATATAAAAAATGTAATAATAAAATGCTAATTCTAGACCCCTCTAGTTAGCCACGTCCCTCTTATGTAAATGTTTCCCTGCATTTTTGACGAAAACCTCTTCATTTCTATCCTTATAGAAATCCTTTTTCTGACCTTTTGCAGATAATTTTATCTTTGTAATTATTCAGAACTTCTGGAAGTACTTCACAGCTTCTTATTTAAAAGGCGGCTATTTCCAAGAACTAATATTTACATGCTTAATAAGTTCATTAAATACTGGCTCAAAGTAACTAGTTTTATTAGATGTGTTGCTCTGGAAAGATTCGCAATGAGATAAATTAAATGAATATAATTTGCAAGTTCTGGAGTTGGATTACGAATTCATTAAACCTGGAATATATTACTTATAAATTAATTTTATTCTTATTCGCTAATTTGTTTCTACATCTAGTATTATCTCCAGATGCGTAGTGCTGCTTTTATAACCCTATTAGACTTTTAACACTATTAAATTGGAGATCCTTTTGATAATTGATCCAAAACAATATATTTAGAAAGTTATAATTTAAATTATGACAGACAACTAAAAATAATATAAATCATCATTGATAGATAGATTGATAGATTGAATTTGAGAGAAAAATCTATAACGGTATAAAATTATTATCAAATTTATTATTGATTAGTTTATTTAATACCACATCAAAATATCACATGAAAATTCCCCAGGTAAACTCTTATATTCATTGCAAATTTCACTCATCAATACTTGAACAAAATACTCTTGTTCTTTATCATTCCTCTTTGCTACCTGGACTTTCTGAGAAAAGAATAAAAAGACAATGGCCTAGTGACCTGCTCAAAAACCACTAATCAGTTATCAAAAATTTCATAATCCTTCAATCGAATCTAGAAGAAAAAATCATTAATATCTAATTTCCTTGATACGATTTAAATTTTAGCATAAAATAATAATAATAATTATTAAAAAAAGATATAAATTAAAATGTTAACTATTTCCTAAATGCACCATTATCTTTTGTAACAGATATCTTCACCGCAGTGGCTAAGATGGACGAGTTGTAGGACGACATCGGTCTACTGGATGCCTAATGAAGTGTAGCCAGATTATTAAGAGAGTTATCGAAGCATGTTCAAGTCCAGCACAATACAGGGCCGATACTCATCCAGTAATTGGGGCGCCTAGTTACTGATTCCCCGTCTTCCTCAGCCGATGACGTATTCACTGAGGGCTCTTGAGCCTTGTCGCTTATCAGGTCGGTTTTCCCATTAGTTCGTTGTAGTGTTTGTTCATTTAACGTCACTTTTTCTGCTATGGCTAATCGGCCGATGCTACATTGGGAGCTCTAAATTTTTGCCTATCCAGGTTTAATTAGAATAGGAATTTTTAACGAGTACCTGACATCGTACAGGATCAGGACCCCCGTTTAACGTCCCTTCCTAACTACGGATTTTATACTTCCTTAAAAAAGTCAAAGGGCCAACTGTCGGGATACGAACTCGCGATCTTGGGCTTAGTAGCCCCATTAGTTCGTTTTTACAGTTTAAATGGAAAACTGAGAAGAAAATCCAGCTTCTTGCATTTGAGGTGTCCTACATGATTCAAATCTGTTAATGGATTGAAATCAATATCATCATCATCACTGGCACTACAACCCGGTACGGGTCTTCGCCGCATCAAGACGACGCCTCCACTCATCTTTGTCTTGCGCCAAGGGTCTGCCAAGCTCAGGTGTTGAGGACTCCTTTGCGTCAGCTTCGACCTCATCTGCTCATCTTAGTCGTGGCCGTCCTCCGTGAAATCAATATATAAAATATAATTTATAACGAAAAAGTAATTTTAAGTTTAAAAGTAGGATTGTAATAAAAGAGAGATTCACTTATTAATATATTGAAAATAAAAGAGCCCTGTATTGTTTTATGAAATGTAATAGTTACAATACACTCATTTCATATTAAAAATAATGCCATATGAAGTTAAAATTAAAGTAAAAAAAACATTAGTTCATTCACCAGATCAACTTGGTAATAAAAGGGAATATATTAGTAATTGATAACTATGAAATAAATAATACCTTGCATAATGCCAATCGTAATAAATTTATAGGAAATAAGGGCCTAGCAAAGAAGCCAATAATTTTTTTTCTTAAGAATTATCTATATGTAAAAGAAACGATATCTTGAAAGCATACAAAATAAAACAAAAGCTTTTCAATGTTACAGTTAGAGAAAATTCTATAAATTTCAATAAATGTTGAATATTTTAAAATGTTATACTTATAAATGAGGAATGTGGAAACTGTGTGTGTTTACAGTGATGAGGGTCCCGAGTTTAAACTCAGCTGTGGCAGATATATTATTTAATTTGTTGTTGGATGACCTCCAGAAAGTATGTTATCTTAATTAGGAGAAAAAACAGGCGGTTGAGCGTCATCTTGTTCAAATCAGCTCCCTACATACCCGTCCTCCTAAAGCAGACCAATCTCTAAAATGATTAAAATTACTTTTTAATAAAAAGTCAACAAAATGAGTTTTATGACATTAACAATTAATAGCATATTAGCCTAATATTTTTTTGTTTACTCTATTATGAATAAATTAATAAATGTCTTCTACGGTAACTGCAAGTAAGGGTGTATTAGGCTAAAACTGAAGCGTTTAAAAAAAATTAAATTGTTGGTAAAAATTGTAGCCTTTATCTATTTTTTTCAATATAGAATTTTCCAAATAAACCTATACATTTGAAAAATTAAATGCACTATTATGAATAACAATTGCTCCATGAATGTCGTAAATACGAGATACTTTTGACTTGGCACTAAAAATGCACGTATACTACAAGACACAGGGCGAAACACTCAAATTAATTAGACTACAATGCGGTAATAAAGAAAGCGGGATTATAAAATTGACAATTGATGTTATAAAAAGGGAACTAATTAAATAAAAGAAAAGGGACACAGTCATTAGGAGCGTAAGGGCTTAGCTAAATTAAAAAGGACAAGTGCCCAGTTCCTGCGAGTACTTCAGCTCTAATTGTCCCTTCCTATTGGTTTCTATTTATTAAAACTACTTTTTGTTCTTTATCCGAAGGCGAAACCAGACCTTGTTGAAGGATCAGTTCTCAGCAGACATCAATACTGACGAAAACAGAATTAATGTATATTCCCTAGATTGCATTTAGATTACACTACTTTACATTACAATATCCGTTTACGAGGTATTGAAATACTTTTGGAAAAAGTACGTAAAATTAACCCAAACATTTCTCATCTCATTTCTCATCTGGATTTACCAGGAACAGATATACAGGGAGAGCGGATCTAGACTCTGACAATAGGTATTCAGAAATGTCAACAGGGTAACAGACGTAAGAGAGATATAAAAATAATTTGACGGATTAAAATATATAAATGTTAGAGAGGAAAATAGTTGATTAGATGATATAATGGAGAATGGAGATAGTTGGGGGGTGCAGTCAAGAAAACACCAAATAAGTCAAGACTTATATTTTATGTGTGCCGACGTTTTGACCTACTTTGGAGGTCATATTCAGGGCTTTGAGAGGGAAAAAAAAAATAAAATAAAAATTTTAATTTTTTTTAAATTTGTTTTGTTTGTTTTTTCTCTCATATCACTGAAGATGACCTTCAAACTTGGTCGAAACGTCGGCACACATAAAATATAAGTCTTGACTTACTTAGTGTTTTCTTGACTGCAACTATCTCCATTCTCCATTCTAAAATATATAAATGTTATTTCAGGAATGAAACCGTCGTGTAAAATATACAAATAAATATAAAATCGTTTCAAGATTCATGTCATATATTTAAAAAATATTATTGAATAGAATAGAAAAGTAACTTTATTCTTAGACGAACTCCCTTTAGATTAACAAACAGGAACATAAAAATAAAACATTAACATCTTAATTCAATGTTAAAAAACAAAATAAATAATTATGATTATTAATGAACTAAATACAATATTACCTCCTTTAGATTAAAGTGAATTAAATAAACATTAGGTATACTGACTACTGGTTATCAATGCTCAAATAATCTTAAAATGTTGCTTTGTATATACAACAATAAATATTAAGAGTTCTAACATGTAGTCGTATATTGGAATACTGAAGTGAGAAAAGGTTGTGTAAAAAGGAAAGTTTACAAGAAACGAAATTAGGAAATGAAGTATAAAAGCTTTAACAGGTAGGAAAGTTGTAAATGAACCGAGAAGTATTTAAAGAACTGGTTGTGATAAATAAACAACCCTTGGGCCTGGGCCTAAGGGGGCAACTTAAACAAAACTTTTAACAATGCCAAAACCTCTTTTCACTTCTTTGTCGTGTTTCGCATTATTTTCCTTAACCTTGCATCCAATTAAAACAAAAAAAAAAAGGCAAATTATACTTACATAGAAAGAAAATGGCCCGGGCGGAAATAAAAATAATTCATCAAATATTTATAAATCACTAGCTTCTGCCCGCGGCTTCGCTCGCGTGGAATTTGGTCTGCCACATAAAGTTCGTGAAAAATCATATTAAATGAATAATTTAATTTTTTTTTTTAACTATAAGTTACTCGTACATCCAAAATTTCAGATGTCTAACTTCAAATCTGACGGATCTATACAATCTTTGAACCCCTATTATATTAAAGGAGAAATCCTTGGGGATGGAATTATCTAAATTTCTCTCTTATATTATACAAAGGAGCTATCTGCAAATTTAAAGATGCTAAGTTCCTGATTTGCCTTTAATTAATTATTATAATAATTAATCCTTTAATTATTATTGGATTCTCACACAACACAAAAAACTGTCTGGGGGGCATGTGCCCCCGTGAACCCCCCTAAATCTGCCCTTGCTATAGCCTATGTATTATTGTTATAGGATGTATTCTATATTACTCAATATGTTTCATCAAAATTCTTTCATTAGTTTTTGCGTGAATGAGTAACAAACATACATACAAACTTGCACATTTATATTAGTAGGATATTAAAACAATAGTTTCACTCATGTTATTTCTGTTACTTCAATAACTACTATCATTTGCGTTTAATTATGTACTACAATGGATTCTCCACAGTATCTAAAAAACTATCAGGGGGGCACGTGCCCCCGTGCCCCCCCCCATAAATCCGCTCTTACTGTAGCATATGTATTATTCTGATGTATAACCTATATTACAGTAAAGTTTCATCTGAATCCGTTCAGTAGTTTTTGCCTGAAAGAGAGACAAACATACAAACTTTCACATTTATAATATTAGTAAGATTTATCAAAAACCAACATTTCGACAGACCTGTCAAGTCTTCATCAGGGCTGAATTATGAGAATACTCACTCATAACTGTGACTTAATATTATGCTTCAATTTTAATTAATAACACAAGGGAACAAATTTTTATTAATTTTTTGTTGCATGGAGTTTTAGGCCTGTTGTTTACTAATTAGAGGTTGGTGATTACAAATCTAGCCTCAGTTTTTCTCCAGCACCTTTTGTTTTTGGCAAACAGCTGACAGACATATATTTGTACTAGTCACATTCAAACTTCAATTCAACTGAGTTGTTTAGTGAAAAAGTTTGTGCTCTTGTGTTAAATAACAATGTCCAAGTTAAGAAATATCTGTAGAAACGATCCAAACTATTTCTGTAACATTTGTGGTGAATATACATTCAAAAATTGTAGGCTAAGTGTGTCAGAGTTTATAACACAGGTATATTTTGATTACTTTGGATTCGCTTTGGACATCCGTGACAAGTACTGGATCCCTCATATGGTATGTAAAACATGTGTTGAGTCTTTGAGATTATGGGAAAATAAGAAAAGACCCCATTTTAAGTATCAAACACCAATGATTTGGCGGGAACCTAATAATCATCAAGATGATTGTTATTTTTGTGTGATTGATATTAATGGAATTAATAAAAATAACCGGTCGAAATGGTCTTATCCAAACTTGTTATCTGTTACTCGACCAGTCTTGTTCTCTGGCGATGCACCAGTACCCCAAGCTTCTTCATCTGTACAAAATGATCATGATATAGAAAAACAAAACTATTCTTCAAGTGATGAAAGTCGGACAAGTGATTCTTACCCTGATTTTACTTCTGAGCCCCAGCTCTTTAATCAGGAAGACCTCAATGCATTAATCAGAGATCTTGGTCTTTCTAAAAAGACATCGGAGATTCTAGCTTCTCGATTAAAGCAAAGAAATCTTTTAACCCCAGAAACAAGAATTTCATACTATCGTAACCGAGAGGCAGAATTGCTGTCATTCTTTTCTAAAGATGACGACTTTGCTTTTTGTTCAGATGTTCCTGGTTTATTGAAAGCAATGGGAGTACAGAAGTATGATCCAAATGAATGGCGTTTATTTATTGACTCCTCTAAACGTAGCCTGAAATGTGTACTTATGCATAACGGCAATAAGCTGGGTTCGATACCGATTGCACATTCAACTACAGTCAAAGAAGAATATGCTACTGTAGCTTCTGTAATGGATAGAATCAAATACAACGAACAAAAGTGGTTGATAAGTGTTGATCTAAAAATGGTGAATTTTCTTCTTGGACAACAAGGTGGATATACAAAATATCCATGTTTTATTTGTTTATGGGATAGCAGAGCTAGGTCTGAGCACTGGATTAGAAAAGATTGGCCTTCCAGGCAATCTATGGTTCCGGGACAACTGAATGTAATAAATGAGCCCCTTGTGCCCACGGATCGAATAATACTGCCACCTTTGCATATCAAACAATTTGTCAAAGCTTTGAACAAGGGTGGTGATTGCTATAAATACATCTCTAAGAAGTTCTTTAATTTGAGCCAAGAAAAAATTAAAAATGGAATTTTTGATGGTCCCCAAATAAGAAGGTTGATAAAGGATGAAAACTTTATTAGTTACATGACTGATATTGAAAAAAATGCCTGGAATGAATTCGTTTGGACTGCTCAAAATTTTCTGGGAAACAAAAAGGAAGAAAGCTATGCGGAGCATATTGAACTAATGTTGTTACACTTCCAGCAGCTTGGTTGTAATATGAGCATCAAAGTACACTTCCTCCACAGCCATTTGGACCGTTTCCCTGAAAATCTTGGTGATCTGAGTGAAGAACAAGGGGAACGGTTCCATCAGGACATTCGAACTATGGAGGAACGTTACCAAGGTCACTGGAATGCTCACATGATGGCGGACTATTGTTGGAGCATTAAAAACAGCCCCCGTGAACCGAATCAAGCCAGAAAATCTTACAAAAGAAAATTTTTTGATATGTAGTGGTAATTTTTTTAATAGTTTTCTTAATAAAAAATATTTTCATCTTAAAAAACAGTTTATAATTATAACCCCAAAAGTAAAGCTGATACAAACAAACTGACTTTAGATCTTAAATCAGCACCTCGAGGAAGTAGAATATTAGTCAAAATATTTCATGCAACAAAAATGTTGTTCCCTTGTGTAATTAACATAATTGTTTCGCATAACGCCAGTTTAAGCTACTGTGGTAAATCGGACGATACTATAGAGGGAGTTCTAAAGTTTTCCTATTTATTATTTTCCCCCAATTAATTAGGTAGGTATTTTTAACGAGATCTTGATACCGAACAGACTTGGGGCAGTCATATTACGTCCTCTCCGAAGGACAGCATAGCCAAGAATTTTTTATCTCCTTATTTTAATCATCAATTAAAATTTAATCATCAATCAGGTAAATTGATTTAACGGGTTCGTAGCCCGGCAGGTGGCCCTAGGATTTTTTAAAGGGAGTAAAAAATCCTTAGTTACGCGGTCCTTCGGAAGGGACATTAAACGGGGGTCCCGAGCCTGTACGATGTCAGGTACTCGTTAAAAATCCCTATCCTAATTAAACCTGGATAGGCAAAATTTAGAGCTCCCAATGTAGTATCGTCCGATTAGCCATAGCAGCAAAAAGTGACGTTAAATGAACAAACAAACAAACAAATTGATTTAATTATATTAATACATAATTTGGACCTCCACCCGAACCATTTTCTTTTCCATATGAGTTTATATTCAGCTAATAATCATTTAAAAATTTATATATTTTTATTATAATTCGTTTTCGAAAAAAGTGAACAAATCGAAATATAATCAGAAAATTTTATTAAAACTTTTAGGTAATTTTAATGAAGAAATTGTTAAGGAACCATCGATATATGAGCTGTTATATTTAATGGTATAAGATCATTTGAATCTAAAAAATAATCGTAGATTATTTTAAATAAGCGCAATAATTATTATTTCACCAATAAATTCAAAAGGTGCGTATAATATTCAAAACGTGGCTATTTGCTAAGTAATAAGTAATAAAAAAATTTGCCGTTTGCCCATATTTTGAATTAATTAATTCAAGTTTAAATCTTAAGGTATCACGATTATGAAAGAAAAATTTACTTATACCACTTTAAATTATAATATCTCATATATTTAAAATCCGATCATTTCGGGATTTACATATTCTGGAGTGTAAAGGAAGGCACTAATATATATAATTATAAATATATATATATATATATATATATATATATATATATACATATACATATATATATAAAATTATATATTGAGAGAGAGTGAGACAGTATCTACCAGAGCTCTCGACCAATCCCAACAGTCTCAAATCTGAGGAGTTGGGAAACAGCAATCAAATCATAGCTAAGAAGAAACACCTGAAGAAGCAGATTGTGAACAGTTCTCCACTGTTTTATTGAGATTTATGTTTCATTAACAAAGGAGATTTACATACTGAAACTTACTCTGGGATTTATATTAATCATGGTTAAGCAGGACTTTGTTTGGAATTTGTCAACTACATACTATTACGAAACGTCGGCACAAATAAAAATAAATCTTGACTTATTTGGTGTTTTTTTCTACTGCACCCCCAACTATCTCCATTCTCCATTGCATACTATTACATTAAGTAATTTCAGCATCAAGAAATTAAAGAAAAAGTAAACTGGTAATAAAATATAAATTAAACTAAGTAATATTAAACTCAGTTTCGGTGAAACACTTACCGAAACTTGAGCAATAAATTTTATCTTAAAGGCCCTGAAAATGTAAGTAATGAACGTTACCTACACCGCGCTTCCCCGCAATTTCGTCTTTGGATGCTACACAGAAGGCGCTTAATTAGATGTCTGAAGCCGTATATATGGCTTCATTAGTATGAGGCGAATCTGCCGAGTTGGTAGAACCCTGAGGTGGTTCAGGTGTGGTGGAGGCAAGAGAAATTTAGGCCTAATACATTGATAAAAATCTATTCGGTTAAACTTAAGAAATAAGATCTCTTTCTCTTTCTCTATATATGATGGGTGAGATACCAAAGTATTCAAGAATACGCTCATCAATTCGTATTTTAAAAAATTATTAATTATAATAATTATGTTATCCAAGCTCACGTAATTAGAGCTACACACTTGATTATTCCAGTTAACTATGTACTGTGTTTTTATATACATATTGTTTTGGGACGTTTTACTATTTTTGCATAGAGGAAACGACTACAAACATCATTTTAGGTAACTTTTCATGTAGGTACTTAAACACTATGCCTATTTTTATGTTTAGACATGGCAAGCAAACTCTACAAAGTTTTGTAAACAGAAAAGGGAAAATGAGTTTAATATAATGGTTCGCTGCCGTTAAGGAGGAATTTAATTTGTTGTAGAAGCTCCACAAACAACGCCTGCTTCCTTTTGTGAAGCCATTTGGTTTTAAATTGTTGTCCCCTATAGCGCGTTTGAAATTATGCAAAATATTCGAGGGGCTTAACAGGTTTTAAAAGATTAAAATTTTCAAACTTTTATGAGGAGATAATGTCAGAATAGGAAGAAAAAAGTTGGGGAAAAAAGAACGTAGGATACTGAGGAACCGATATCAAAATTTGAAACCGACCGTGGCAGATAAATTATTTATTATTTTTTTAGATCCTTAAATAAACTCAGGGGATCTTGATACCCTCCATGGCTAACCCAGCCTCGAAGAGTAAACACAATTATTAAGGGACAAATCTTACCGTGATCGAGCGTCACATCTTCCATCCAAAAATAGTTGAGTCCATGGTATGCATTGAACCAAACAACAGAAACCCTAGATAAGTTGTAGTGGCACAGATTTTTTCTTTTATACATTGTAATGTAGAAAAAACAGTGTTTCTTGTTTTAGAACTAATGATTGAAAAACGAGAGAACGAAATTGAAATTAATTTTGAGGTTGATCATAAACGGAAAACGCACTGGTTGAAGCCGAGATTTCATTCTAAGTTGTCTTAATAAGGCTAAGAAAAGAGAGATCTTTCTAGGAAGAAATACTAATTTCGAAACCAGTTAGCGAACGAAAACCCAACATAACGTCTTGCAAAACAGAGAAAAGAGGAATGGTCCTGCCATATCAGAAGAATGAAAGAAAAAAAGAATCCTATTTAATTTTCAATCGGAATGCTGAAGGGAAGAAATGTCTAGGAAGACCACGAAGAAGATGTATAGAAGGAATTCAGGAAAGTAGGCACGGTCATGGTAATTAGAAAAAAAGGTCATCTAGAAGTTTAAATGAAAAAAGCGAAACGAAATAAATTTATGGTTTAAGGCAACCTCAATTTGATGAAACCCTTATGAAAAAAATGTGAGATAACATATGCCAAACAATGACATTTATTTTATTTCTGCTGTTTCTTGGGATGTACCAAATAAGAAAAATTATGGTACATTTAGGTAAGTTTCATCAACATCATAACATTTCATATCTTTTTTGCACTATGGTATTTTATTGAGCAGTTAGTTACCTATACGCAAAACTACCTATTAAAGTTACCGAACAAGAAGTTGTGGTGACCACATATATTATAAATTATTTAAATGATTAGTGATCCACATATACATATATTATATGTATTATTTAAATGTATAATGATAGGATGATATTAAATGTATGAGTATTGATTAGTTTAATAAGATGAATTGATTAAATGTATGAGTTTTGATAAGTATAATTATATGAATTGATTTGCACGTATTGTTTAATGTATTTTGTATGGAGTTTAAATCACGTCTTGAGGTATTTATATAAGAATTACGTATTCAATATTGTTTATTGTTAGATTGTTATATTTCACCGTTCACTTCTGTACCATAGCGAGATAAGAATGTAATAACGTATTTACGAGTTTGTATTCGACTGTATGAATAATTATGCCATAGGTCACAATTATGTCTTCGTCTAGACCGACTTAAAAAGTTTACTATTGTCTAATAAAATAGAGTGAGAGATGAAATGTTGAGGGTGGGGGTAGCGATAAGCGCACTTCCGTCTGGATTATTTAATTCATTCTCTCAAGATCTTAGACGCTGGCTGCCCGCTTACCTCCTTGCTCATATCCCCATACCAGGCTTGTATTAGTAATATTTGAATAATTGTATTAGATATAAGAAGTGATTGCATGTTATACTATTTTATGAGTATATATATATATATATATATATATATATATATATATATATATATATATATATATATATATATATATATTGAGAATATAATTTTATTTGGGGTTTCCATTGGGAACTTTGTTTGTAATTGACTTTATTTTCTCCTCCTAAGGGTCCACGGACGTTATTTTAATAATTATTAAATCAATTAGAGGAAAGGTCATTACAAAGTCATGTGGATGATATCTTCAAGGAAACCCATAAATTGAACTATAAGAAAAATTATTACACACACTCACATACAGATGTAGGAAAAAAGTCTTAATCCATATTTTGAAATCAACCAAGCGTGCCTAGCAAAAGAATCCAGAACTAAAAATAAATTTTAGAAAACAAATGAGTAAGCTACGCACAAAACGAATTCTATTAAATATTCAATAAGTAGACAATCTCAGAAAGAATAAGACACTAGTTTCCTATGACACCAGTTGCTGCAGGGTTCTAAAATTTTAGATCCGTTAAACACTACACATCGAAAATTAGACACGATGACGACACATTCTGTGTATACAATAGGGGACTTGAAAAAATATCTTGATTGAATTGATGACTGTTTAAATTATTAACAGGCAATTGGGAACGAGCCTCAATTTTTAATATGAGTAATTTTCTCAACACTACCTTGATATTATTTCCCCGCAACGATAATGCAGAATCCAGTTTACTTCGTTAAAAAAGGCCCTAGGGAGTTTTTTTTCCTCTTTATACTACGCATTCATGACGATCTAGGAGCTCTAGGTCCCTTGAAAGGAGCAATTTTGGTTCCTGCATAATTCACCACTGCTATTGGCGTTACGGAATCCAAAATATAATAGTCTTCCGTCAGGGCTTTAGCAAATCCTTATGAATATAACTGTTCAACAGGAGGCTCAATTATAGATGAACTGTTTGTCACTGAATGATGAAACAGCTGGGAAATATAGATTTTTAAATTTTTAATTCTACTTAAAGAAATAATAAATATAGATAAAAATTACTATTCGCTGTAGATACATCTTACCTTCTTCACTTCCATTCCAGATTACTAAAAAGGCGTATAACTCAAACCTTGACTTTCCATCAGTTTTGAATTTTCCTATCCTCCTTCAATATACTTAATGTACCTGTTTGGTGTTTTGCAAATGGTCAAAAAATACAGTTAGTCATGAGGACTGCCTACAGTAGTGAAAACTTAAGATTTTGGAATAAATGTTTTATTTTGTAATTTCTAAATCAATCATAGTCTGAATAGCTTTAATTTAAATTTAGTAAATTTAAATTGTAAACGTTTGTCTGGTTTTAAAACATATTCACACTCCGAACAATAAATATGTATATATATATTTCAAGTAGTTTATTTAATAATCGAAACTGATGGACTGCACGAGCTCAATACAATAATAATTATTCAATATAATAATTATAATAATAATTGAAACAATCAATTTGTATCTAATTATATTATTTAAACCTTCTAATTGTATTTATTGGATTGTAGAATATGAAATGCCAGTAAAGGTGTAAATTTAAATTATTAGCAAAGCAATTATTAAACAATACTTTTATTAATCAAAATAGGATCCTTCACTTTCAATACACTTCTCCTAAGGTGAAACAAGCATTTCTATCTCCGCTCAGTAGAAATTGAGTGTCAAAGAAGAAACGAAGTCTTGGAAGGCCGATTGTTCTTTCACTCACAACAGTAATGTTTCGAAACGCCTCCGTGACGCTATGGCTAAGTTTGAATTCGTCGAGAAAAATTATAAGAATTTCCGCGGAAGGCATAATTTTATTCTTATTTATTTTTAAAACGTTGCTTCACTCTCAAAAGGAGTAGTAAGGCTTATTATGAAAAAGGATTAAATGATCTTTCAAACGGTATACATAGCATTATTGTTCGTGTACAAATGATCTATCAATCTATCTATCAAACGAAACTGACATTTCATCCGTTACCACCCAATACAAGTTTTTATTTGACAATGTACAATTTACAATTTTTATTTTCAAGAGAAAAGAAATCCTGGCCCGGATTCGTAAAAATATTTAAAAATAATCACCATCAAAAGAACAATAAATTTGGTCTCTCAATTATTTAACTATTTCAAATAAAATCATTTAGGGGAAACGAAACGTTTAACCATAAATTGTTGTTTTAAGTTATTATTAGTATCAATTGTATAACTGCTTTAATTGTATGCGACTGTTAACATAAATATAATAATCATTATATCAATGGAATACCATTCTTTGAACTAAAGATGATTAAAAAAAATATTTATAACTCATGCAAAGGCCGCTTATATGTCGCCAGTCTCGAGCATGTTGCTGACGCGAAGACATAAGTTTACCCCATAACAAAAGTTGGTAAACACGGCTGAAGAAGTTTACACTAAAAAAAAATAATAAGCCCTTGAATCAAATTCAATAAATAAAAAAAGTGAAAATTTTTCGTTCGTTTCATTTAACATCCATTTTATGCTGCTATGACTAATCTGAAGATAGGACAATGGGAATCCTAAATTTTGCCCACTCAGGGATCTTTAACGAGTACACCGCAAAGGCTCAGAACCGACATTTTATGACCCCGAGGAACGAAGACATAAGAAAGGATTTTTAGTCATTTTGAAGCAAAAGTTTTAGTAACTGGAAGTATAAATGTAACATTTAGGATGCCGATAAATAAAAAGAGGATAATTTCTATTTCTCGTGGATAAGAAATAATATACGAGATAATTAGTAACAACAGAGGGAATACTTTCTACATCATACTACAAAGTATAATCGTTATCATAAAATATTTTTTTATTGTTATAGAATAACTTTATAATCTAATAAATTGATCCTAAAAACAATGTCTCTATCGCACAATCACAGTTTTTAAATTTTTTTTTTTTTAAAATAAATTATACTTTTCAGTTATAGACGAAAAAAAATCACAATTTAGCTAATTATAATAACTGAAGGCTGAGACAGAATAGGTTACAATTAATGATCAAACAGTAACTAAAAACAAAATTGGAATATAACATCAAAAAGAAATAGATTCGTCAAAAGTTAAACTTAAAATCAGCCCACTAGAAAGTAAAGTAAGAGCTACTCTTTCGCCCTGAGATCTAGTCAAATAATTGTTTTTCATTTCCTACAGGAAATATTTCTCTGTTCAATAGCAATTCTAGCTCGAGTTCATAGAAGCTGAAGTATTCTTGTTTATAATTGGAATTCTACCAGACATGTTTCAAAAGCAATTCTCCATTGAACCTTTAATAAATTAAACAAAAAATAAAGTTATAAAAATTGTTTAAAAACATAACTAATATATTTTATTAATCTGGGTTTCACCGAAAAAGCATTTGACAGCGCCTGGCACAATGGCTTATTGGTGAACATAAACCGTACTACATTGCTATGTTAGCTTCCCAAACAACGATCTCAGGGATAGTTAGTCATTTGATACAACTGACAATACAAATCCTTATAGATGAGATAGAATAGGTAACATTACTTTTATTATGTCGTGTTCTTGCTTACAAATTAATATATCTATTAATCGAATGGGGGACTTTCGTTATGTGTGACATCTGCTTCATTTGTTTCCCGATATCTTGATTTCTCAGATCCCAGGGGACAGTTGCGCCACCTGCTCAGTGACCCTTCACCGATTTATTTACCATATCCTTAGAATTCAAATTAGTGTCACAGGAGTAATGTTTTTAACTGTTAACATAAAAATTAAATGTTTATTAAAACACTAACATAAACAGTAATGCATTCAATTTTAGCAAGACAAAATACGCCCAGACACAGTCTGCCAGTCAAATTAATTATCCAAATGACCGAAATGGCATATTGACGAAGCTGGTATAAATTTAATTATTTAATTAGGTCATTAATGTAGGATCGGCGCGGATAATGGCAGCTGATAGGATACGCCGTCTACATTACCTAAGACCCAATACAATCTGGACTGGCCGTATCCACCTCCAATCTACTAGACACAGTCCAACATCCATGTCGCTCAAACGCAATAGGTTATAGACTAACCATACTAACGCCAATTCCAATCAGTTCTACCTATCTGAGCTTCTTGATATATTTAGCACAAATTATCCTAATCTTACTAATATTATAAATGTGAAAGTTTGTATGTTTGTCTCTCTTTCAAGCAAAAACTACTGAACAGATCTGGATGAAACTTTACAGTAATATAGGTTATACATCAGAATAACACATAGGCTATAGCAAGCGCGGATTTAGGGGGGGGGGCGCACGGGGGCACGTGCTCCCCCGACAGTTTTTTAGGTACTGTGGAGAATCCATTATCCATTATAATATATATTCAAAGGCATATCAGATGATAATAGTAGTTAAAATAACAGAAAGAACATGAGTGAAATTACTGTTTTGATATCCTACTAATATTATAAATGCGAAAGTTTGTATTTATGTTTGTTACTCATTCACGCAAAAACTACTGAACGGATTTGTATGAAACTTATCAAGTAAAGTAGGTTATACATCATAGGCTAGAGCAACGGAAGATTTATGTGGGGGTATGGGGGCTTATGCCCCCCCGTTATAATACATAATTAGAGGCAAATCAGGAACTTAGCATCTTGAAATTTGTAGATAGGTTCATTATATAGTTTAAGAAAGAAATTTGGATAATTCCACTCCAAGGGTTTCCCTTTTAATATAATAGGGGTTCAAAGGTTGTATAGAATCCGTCAGTTTTGAAGTTAGACATCTGAAATTTTGGATGTACGAGTAACTTATATTTTAAAAAAATAATTAAATTATTAACTAAAATGATCTTACACGAAACTTTATGTGGCAGACCAAATTCCACGCGAGCGAAGCCGCGGGCAAAAGCTAGTAATATATATTTTGAAGACGTGGATTATACGTATCATACGAGGCCATATCAGTTTTTACAAGTATTTTGAAAAAGTGGACATGAAGAAGGAGGACTTGAGAGGTGGACACAGAAGAAAAGAAGACTAGCAGAAGATGGGGAGGCACTGAGGGGAGAAAAACAAATCTTTGGTTTGGACACACACTCATCGACGATGACGAGGTCTGGGCGGAACCCATGCAAACAGACCTACTGTATGAAGCGTCCTATATGTCTCATACAGACATATCTTGATTTAATTATTTATGAGTGATTTATGACAATAGTATTAATATGAATCAGTGATGGTAATTTTTCAAGAAGATTTATGGGTATGAAATAAATTCATAATTCACTAACATAAATAAGGTTCAGAAGCCGGAGATGGACCACAAGGGATCTGTTCACTTGGGACTCGCCCAGCTCATTAAAGTGGGTATCCAAAATAGGGAGAAAATCTAGTGGTTGAGCTTGATCTATGAGAAATTCCTCCCTGCACAACCGTTCTCAGAGAAACAGTACAGTCTGCCACGTATTGAACCCAAAACCCTTCGTGGGTTGTGTGGTACCAACTTTTTTTATTAATTTATTTTTAAGTTTTATATCCTGCTCCATTTATCTAGCTCATTTTTCATTGCTAAAATTATGATGAGCCGGGGCATTTAGTACGGCAACCTTATAATTTACTGTACAACGTAACAGACTAGCGTCATGAGACTGGCCAATTTATATGCCACGGCACCTAAATTATAGTCAATTAATTCATTAACTTAATGAACCACTTGATAAAACAATACCTTGCCCAATTAGCGCTCTAATTCAACTTATTTTATCTTAATGAACCGACTCGCCGCAATTAAGATCAGAATTTCTAAGTTCACCCACTTCAAGGAATTAAAACTCTTATTCCTAATTCGGCCAGAATCTGTCCGATTTTCCTCACCAGGCAACCAATTAGTGTTAAAACCTATCATGAAGGATCGATCTATTCAGCGGAAATGTATACGACCATGTCTCCATCTAATCAAATAATTACGATCGATTAGTAAATTTAGTATTTAATATAAAACTATCTGTGACGAACTGTAATGCCTAACTTTTAAATAAGTTATTTAATAAATTATTCAAAATGTTTATAGTTATACTAGTAATTTTTACTTGATTGTGCAGAAAATAAAAAATGTATGAATATTTTTGCTGCTGTTACTTGGAGATCGGCTGTGGCAGAAAGGAATTATTTCTTTTAATAGCCATGGATTGATTCTGTTGTATTATGGATTATGGATAGTATGAGCTGTTATTTGTGATTAATTGTAATAAGTGGTGTAAATTCATTTGGATCTTTAAAAAATCGTATGTTCGTTTAAATAATTTTAATGATTATTTATTCATACAATTTTTCAAAAATATATAGTGTTAAAAACATGACATATTTTTAATATATTCCAATTGAAACCCTTAAATACCTCTAGGCATGAACAATTCACTTTCAAAAATAACAGAAAATGGCAAAACTTCGAGATGTGACTATCGTTTCTCCAATTTTTTTATCGAAAGCCGTATTTACGAGATTCTGATGGAAAAATAATTAATAACTGGAAAGGGAAGAATAATTCAGAAAATCGATCGGGCATCCATCCTGTGCCGACTGAAGGGCTCTTGAAGCATTTGTCACCCTGGAATGGAAAGGAAGCCTGGAAAAGGGTTTGATATTGGTCCTCCTTCTTATTTGGAAAGGTCTGGAATTAGCTGCCGACCAATCAGCTACCGTTTTCTTCAAGGGCAGCTAGAGGTCAAATGGTCTGTGTTATGCCATCATCTTATCTTGGAAATAACTTTCATATTGATATCCCTATTCTAATTTAAATTAGATTCTTATATATTTATCTATTCGATATTTTAAAATAAATAAATATTTATATTGAATGATAATTGTTGACCTTGATAATATATGTGGAAGAAAGTGGTCCGGGTAGAGGTCACAATGAATTTCTCGTAGAATTTGAGAAAAACTTTATTGATTAGCCAACGTTTCGACCTACTTTGTAGGTCTTCTTCAGGGCTGAGGGGGGGGGGGACCTGGGGGGTTAGGTCCACACTAGCTTGAAACACAGAATCCTTTTCCTTTTTTCCTCAGTCTGTGTAGGTCGAAACGTTGGCTAATCAACAAAGTTTTTCTCAAATTCTACGAGAAATTCATTGTGACCTCTACCGGGATCACTTTCTTCCAAATAAATAAATATGTATGCACCTTTAAAGAACAAATTCAAAAATAATTAGGTACAGCTTTAGCACTAAGCTATCTTTCGTTTAAACATGCATAAAATATATCAATAAATCACATAAATTATACAGATATAAATAAACCTATAACTAAAACTTTAAATGAATCGGAAGAGCATAAGAAAATTAATTTACTCATATTAATTTTTAAAAAATCAATATACAATATGCATGCCGAGAGGATGAGAGATTCTTTTTGAATCCAACCAATTGACTTTTTCTTGGGATGTCTGTCAATTCGTAACACGACTACAAAGACGTCCTTTTATTTCCATTATATTGAACGAATATTTACCTTCATTTGAGGTAAAATATGAATGTTTATTTCCATTTCAAGATGCCGGTTTTAAATGGCTCTGTGATTGTTCGTTTCGCAGCCACTGCCAAATCCTTATTTTATTTTTTTTAACAGGATATTAAAATGGCGCCTTGAAATGATGCTGTCTTTGTTTAGAGAGACCTATCTTAAATGCTTGGAATCAGTTTGATTTACATTAATTTGTATATTCTTTTATTTTTGTTTTGTGTTGTTTATGTCCTGATGTTTGATGAAGGGTTATTTAAGGTTTTTTTCTTAATATTTCTATATGGGATCTAGGACCCTCCTGGGGCCCACCCAGTCTCTATAAAATATTATAAAAATAGGGTACTCAAAGTAAGGAGGAAAACCTGGCGGTTGGCTACAGTTACTTTTCCTTCATTTATAAAAATTTATATTTTCTCTAGATGAAAATATTCAAAAATGTCTGGTTTTTTATTTTTTTTTTTTTTTACTATAAGATAAACCGTAATTTGGGGGAGTCATTCGGTATTTCTTCTTTTTAATGTTTGACTTAAAAGGAAGAATTAATTCAACAAGTATCAATTTGTGGCAATTACTTTTCATTTATTTCTAAAATAAAAAATACACCACAGAGGCTCTGGATCGCCAATTTACGTCCACTCCGAAGCACAATCATGGTCTTTTTAAAAATCCCAAGACTACGATCTCGCAACCTTGGATATAAAAAGTTGATATACTAACCACGAAATCACAATCCCTAAGAAATCTATTTTCCCAATAGCCTATATTACGATATACGATAGAAAGCCTATTCTTTTGTAAAAAAAATTTCTGTTAAAATTAATTTCTGGACAATAGAGAATAAAGAAAAAAATTAAATGACGCCTCAGCCTATACGAAAATGAATCTAGTTTTATCACACTAATTAAGATCACTGGACCTAATACGAAATAAACCTATTACAACAACCATGATAAAACTTTCGGAAATTCAATTAACACAAGGTTCTTTACAACATTGAACATACCAGCCCATCTAAATGGATTTATAATTAACTTAAGCCCTCCAATTTCAGAGCCATCGAAGCGTTCAGAAAACAGATAAAAGGGTAGGGACGACATTTTAAATAAATGACCACTCTATATCAAGGAATCGAACCTCCACTTCTGCTAGGAGTCATTTAGATATCAGTGCCATTATCTCTTTTCCTTTTGGGGGAGGGAACGGGAGGCATAAATTAATGGGTTTTTTGAATTTATGTTTGCCGAAGACAGCTAAAATACGATGAGGAGGCCCAAAAACTTCATCTACCCCCTTAATGGTTCCAATAGCGTGTTTTACAGAAAGCCTATGAGTAGGGGTGGTTTTGATGGAAAAATAATTACCGTAGTTCCTTCTCGCCGGGAGTAACAGTCTTCCAACTCTAGGAAAAATCGGCTCTTTAATGCCAGCCAGCGTCAACATTTACAGTACTGTCCTGTAAGGTGCTGCGCCCTAGCGGAGACTAATTCCTTTCTATCCTGTTGGAATAATCTACAAAACCCGACAACAGTGTGCAGCGTTTACAGAAACTGTGGGTGGGAACTGATTGGGCTGCAACGTCTCGATCACTGATGAGGTTTTTCCCCTTAATAATACTATTTCTTAATATAATTACTAATTTCATTTTTAGTTCATTACAATAATCAAAATAATAGAAAATATCCGATTGATCTGTCTAAAGAAATCAGAATAAGGTTAATTATAAATATAATAAAATGGAGCTGTTAATTATGGCATGAAGAGCGAGAGGACGCGGGAATGGACCTGACAGGGACTGATAATGCCCCGTTGAGTAATGACCCCCCTCACCCCTCGCCCATCAACTAATGATAAAATACTTCGCTAATAATTCAAAGCCTACCGTCCGCTTTCCCTCAAGAGAGAAAAAAAATCCCAACTGATTATTAGTTTTCGAAAAATAATTTATATAGCTCTCTAGCCGGGCGCGCAGGTTATAACGGGTGGGGAAGACAGATACCCGAGTTCCTGATTTGCCAATTTATCTACCAGCTCGAAGATTCCCTCAACATTTATTCATGCTGCTCGGGGCTAAACAATTTATTAAACTTTATAGAGCCACCCCCACCCCTGACTCCCCCCTCCCTAACTTCCCCTCCCCCTTAACACTGGAAACTTTATGAAGATATAGCTCCGCGGCTCTTATCTTCTTTGTACTTATTAGGATGCATTTGCTCCTTTATCTTCTGTTAGAATATTTTTCTTCTGTATTATTTTTGTGTTTTTTTTTCGGTCCTTCTCGAGAGTGGTCTTTTGTGTCTGTTATGGTCTTGGGAAAATCTAATCACTCATGGTAAATTACCATATCCATCATCATTCAACAACTGTATGAGATGTTGCATATATAAAACACTATATAATGGGTCATTTTCAAAGGAATGTAATTGGAATAAAAGAATTTTGTAATACTACAAATCTATTTAAAATATGTATCCTCATTTTCTATACATTAGTTAAACGAGTTATCAAAGTTGGTTTAGAAAAATTTAATTAAAATTAAAATTAGTTTTGAAAATGAAACTGTAAATTTAGGCGTAGGGAGTTAACGGTCCCATCTCCCTGTCATCTGACTGCAATCTGCCACGGGTTCTCCAGTTTGGGGGAAGCCCAAAGCCGAGGGGTATATCCCGGTCATCCTTTCCTCTGAGTGGACATAAATATTCAGGAAACCATTTGTCCCGAGGATATGGGACCTCCATCGCTGGGCTAATAACACGCATGACAGTAAATTCTACTCAAAGTAAACAAAATAGCCACGGTTGTGGACGGTATGAGGCACCTGAATAGGAACCGTGAGGCATGGCTGCATTGGGTGCTGGCTCTTCGACGCTAGTAATGACTTAAGAGGAAGTCAAAGAAGAAGAACAAGTAATGAAAATGGGTTTTTGGCTTGATAGTCATTTTTATAAATTTTACACATACGGATGTTGTCCAAATTTCTGAACAGATGGAAATCAGTCGAGATATGTCAAGCTAAAGCTTGATGTCGGAGGGCTTCAATACTGAGCTCGTTTAGTGTCTTCACTTTCTGGTCGGGAACATGAGGTCTGGCGTTGCATAAGAGTAACCGATCAACCAATCCAGGTTGTTTTATGATACATTTTTTTTTCAGTTTTTCAATACCGCTGCAATAAGGTGTGGATGTGATGGTTTCACCTCTGAGTAGAAAGGAGAAATGAATTATTTATTTACGAATTAATTTGTATCACCAGCTGAAAATTTACCAAAATATGTTCTGGTTTATTCGTTACCACACTGTTTCCCCAACGCGGTTGTAATGTTCCTTGCAGCTTGTGCTAATAGGATGGTGTTGAAAAAACAGTTACGGGACGTCGAGCGGTCGGTAGGCCAAGATTAAGATGAACATATTGCGGAGCGAAGGACGTTAAGAAAGCTGGAGTAAACAGATGACAGCAGCTAGCGATAGAAAAGCATGGTTCTTGCGTTAGGGGAATCCAGGACTCACTTGCGGGTTTTTGCAAAAACATAATAACTTTACTTTTCTTTATAGGCGTTCCGACAAGAATTACCTCAAATTGTCAGAGCAGAGCTCTATGCCTCTCGATCCATCCAATCCTCTTCCTTGAGACCTCGACCAACCATCTCGTCCTGGACTACCTCCATCCACCTGCTTCTGGGCCGTCCGCGTCCTTTTCTCCCGGGTGGAATCCAATCCAGGACTCGGTTCGGCCAACATTCGAACGCCATTCTCTTCACATGGCCGTACCATCTTAGGTGGCGGGCCCCGTTCATTTCATTTGTAGAACAAAATATCCTGGGATGGTTTCCACTATGGCTGTGAATATAGGGCACTTATTTTCTTTAGATTATCCGTATTTCAGAGGACCGGCTGTAGCTCGGGTAGCCTTTAGGGGTTGCACCGAGACATAATAATAATAATATACAATCTATATATTTAAAAGAAAGACCATGCTTACAATTTACCAAAGATTTACTAAGTAATCAACTTAGTTCAATCCATTACCCCTTATAATAATATTTAGAATTATTTTCATAAACTTTCATATATAAAATAAAGTCCAAGGTTTGTTTGTTTGTTTCTTCATTTAACGTCACTTTATGCTGCTATGGCTATTCGGACGATGCTACAGTGGGAGCTCTAAATTTTGCCTATCCAGGTTTAATTAGGATAGGGATTTTTAACGAGTACCTGACATCGTACAGGCTCGGGATCCCCGTTTATCGTCCCTTCCGAAGGACGGCGTAACTAAGGATTTTTTATTCCCTTTATAAAATCCTAGGGCCACCTGCCGGGCTACGAACCCGCGATCTTGGGTTTAGTAGTTTGTTACGCTAACCGCTAGACCACAGGTGACCGTAGTCCAAGGTTTGTTCAAGATCATAGATTCACTGAAGATGCTATACCAAGAGTAACGGAGTGCTTTCATGAAAACAATTTACAAGCTCTACTTCCTAGGCAAAGGGAGCGGAGTTCCTCAGTGGTAGAGCACTGAGATGCCATGCCGGAAATCCTGGTTCGAATCCAGCTGTAGGCCAAGACTTTTATTTAGTCTGCTTGCAGCCTGAGGTGGATCATATAGGATCTAGGATCCTCCTGGGGCTCACCTAGCCTCTTATAAAATATTATAAAAATAGCGTACGCAAAATCTGGCGGTCGAGCATGATCTAGGGCAAGTCACCTCCTTGCAGAGCCGTTGTCCATGAAACAGTACAGTCTCTACTATGTTCTGAACCCCAGACCCTTTCACGGTTGAGGTGGTACAGTTTTTTTTTTCTTAGGAAAATATAAAGGGTTCCTGAACATAAAAAGTAAACTTTAAGGGGAGAGACAATGGCTTTGACGACTGGATACTTCTTAAATTCCTCCCCAACCCCCTCTTGATGCCTCCCGGAAGGAGGGTGGGAGTAATATCCCTGAATAGATTACAGCAACTATCGGGGACAGCCAAGAGTGCTGGGAATTTATTTCGAGAAATAATGGCCGGACAAGTTGTGAAAAATGGCCGACCATTTAAAATATTACCATAGGCTAAGCAGACTGGCAGTCTTGCCTAAGTCCATTATCACTCCTTCCCAACGCCTGCGGTGTGTAGGGAGGATAAAAAATATGGCGGTGGCTGGGAATATTATAAATAAGGTAGGTATTACCATATCGCTATTTATAGTTGCCAGGGGCATTAAATAAAACAGCGATAGTTTTTTTGTGTGTTTTTTCCCCACAAACGTAAGGTCACTGTTATAAGAAATTGTTTATTTAACGTATACATTTATAATAAAATAAATTATAACTTTATGATAAAATAGTTCTGGATTACCAATCTTTTTACGTGTAGCAAAACTTCTTTTGGTATGTATTCCGTAGATTGACGCTTCGAGTTGAGTTACAAGTTTATTTGTTACTACTACTAATCCTAACTTTTTCTTCTCCGAATACCCGGATAGGAATCTTTAAGGATGCTCGGGACCGCCTGTTTACGTTCCCTACGAAGGATTCGTTTACTCCTCTTTAAACATTCTAAAATTTCTTATCTACCGAGTTGTGAACTTGGGCTTAGAAGGTGTCTATGATAACCACTACACCACAGGTGCGCCCAATTTGAATCTAATGATCTTATTAAGATTTTAAAATAGATTTCCTGTTATTAATTTTTTTTATAAAAGAAGGGTAATTATTCCGCAGGTTGTCTCTTCGAGTGTAATAAGAACAAGCTTTTACTTTTCATCCGTTTCCCTTTTAATATTTCCGAAAATATAAGGTATCGTGAGCTTTAGTATCTAAAATAGAATGTAATTAGGGGTCATGAGAAGATTTCGGTAATCATGCAATCAAGAGATAAAAGATTTTCTATAAATCAATTAATTCAAAACTGTTTCAGGCCACTGAATTATGATTTTCATTAAAATAACAAACAAAACGTTGTTACTTTTTATAATTTATAATCTTGGGAGGAATTATTAACATAATTTAATTTTTTGTTATCAGTTCCGCAGGTGGTCGCTTCGAGTTAAGCATAAAGGTTTAGCCTTTCATTCGTTTTCATTTTAGTATTTTGAAGACTGAAAAGACAAGAAACTGCTCGTCGTTTTCGCCTACTTCAACATTTACTGGACAAACGCTCTAACGCTTCTCCCAATTAATTACAAAAGACTCATTTACATGACAGTTATCAGGCCTATTTGGACATACGGAATTCATTTCGTATCCAATCCTTGCAATCCAAAATCCTTCGTAAAATCGTCAATGCTCCTTATTATGTCCCAAACAAACTCATCATCCATCATGATCTTAATATCCCATATGTTTACTGATTTTGCCCAAACTAGATACCTAACCTTCCATGACAAGCTCGATACACACTTGAATCCGCTAGTCTCTCAACTTGCTTCCCGTACTATTCCTGATAACACTCCGAGGCGTCTCAAAAGAAGATGACCTCAAGTATTTTAATTTAAAAATAAAGTATTTAAAAATAAAAATCGTGAATTTTTATATGAAAAAAAAAGTGCCATTATGGGAAAAAGGTTTATTCCAGTAATTATTTTATCATGGAATAAAAGTTTAAAATTGCATTTCCAAGTATCTATAATATATGTTTGTTGGAACGTTCATTTCTCTCCTTATATTCCTCTTTCCATCCTAAAGCTTATGATAACTCGTACCTTTAGAATATATTGAAAGGGATACGAATGAAAAGTTAAAAATTTTTGTTACTCAATTCGAAGGGACAACATGCGGAATAATTACCCTTTTTTAAAAATAAAAACTAGTACCAGAAAAAGTACATGAAAATTTCAATAATATTATTAGTTTCAAATTGGAGAAAAGGGGCACCTGTGGTGTAGTGGTTAGTGACAACCTTCCAAACCATGATTGCGGGGAAAACAAATTTTAGATTTTTTTAAAATGTAGTAAAAAATTCTTAGATATGTCCTCCTTCGTAAAGATTCCTATCTTAATTATGTCTAGAGAAGAAAAATTTAAGAGTTCCACTGCAGTTACGTCTGATTAGCCAAAGTAGCAAAAAGATGCGTTATATAAATAAACAAATATTGTAAAAAAGAGACAGATTCTAGCTAGCAGTCGGATTTGAAACACAAATAATTTAGTTAATTAATTAATGGAAATAGCCCGATTTTCCTCAATTAGCGTGGATCGATAAATATCAAAAGGAAAACGCCAAATAAATAAATTATATTGGTACTACGTTATAAATATTAACAAGCATTACAAATACTCCAAGAGTTATCAGGCACACACATCTCGATTATTTATCTAATTAGACCTAGTGTTTTAGGAAAAAATTTCATTATTTATTATGTATTAAGCCTCTTTACAAATTACTCTTACCAATTACGTTTTCTCGGGTTTCGAAAAAAAAAATTGTAATTATAATTGGGTTTCCAGCAACAAACATAAATTTTGTTGATAACGAACTCCGTTATCGATGGGTTGCCTTTCAACCCTAAAATAGATATTACCAAAAATTTATTATCAACTATTATATAATATAATATACTTCAGCAAATATAACAACATTTTTATTTGAATATTTTAAAAAATTAGATCCCATTTGGTGAGTTCACAATGATTCTGATTTCAGTTTTCTTTACTGTTTTTTTCCATAAAAAATTAATTTACCCGCAATGTCCACTAAAGTAGTCTTTGATATTAGCTAATTCATCAAAAGGCCAAGTATTTGATTTCAGGTTTCTTACTTTAATCATTAATTACTTGAATACTTGGACAGTTACCTCATTATCTTTTCTTTAGATTGAAACCTTCCAAATTTTGCTTATCAATAATTTTATATTAGTATTATAAAATCTCAGTTAATCCTTGTTCCAGGAAGGCCTAATGAAGGGAAAGTCAAACAAATTCATCGACAGAGATCCCTTCCTTTCCCAGTTCTCCTGCAAATATTTTAATATCAGCTTTTACTTAAGGTTTGGATCAACCGCCGTTCCTTTCCATCCACCCGATACAGAAATATCAGTCTTTTACAACAACCTTTCAAACTTGATCTTAAGGTAACTACCTATCGATTTATGTTATTTCGTAGTTCTAATTTATTTAAAGGTATCGTAGCATCAACATTATTTTTCTAGATATATGTTTAGCAAATAATAGACTTACTAATAGATCTTCAAAGTTGCCCCAATGTTTTGGTTATCGACCCAGTTGTTTTAAATCACCATCACTTTTTTGTTCTTAGATTTAGTCTCCGTCTAAACAGTATCATTCATGAAATACTGCTACCGTTTAACGATGTAGACTTTTCTCGGATGACACTTAAATCATGATTGTCCAGCCTATGATAAAGTCGGAGTTGAAAAAACGCATATTTAATGATCGTTTCTTAAGGTCAGAAAATAGAATTTTGGTAATCACATACCTTGACACATTAGCTTTCAGTGATGGAGAGTGGAATGCTGAGTTGCTATGCAGAAGCTGCCAAGTTCAAATGTTGCAGATAAATTCTTTGATCTGTTAACAGCCACAGATGGACTCCGTGGGATTTGTCTCTTGGGGCTCACTGATCATCAATAAAATAGGTATTGTAGGAATCCTATAAAAATTGCGGGAAAACCTGGCAACCTCGCACTTCCCGGCACAACTCCTTATAGAATGTAGTGGTTAAGGTTTTTCTCTTATACGTGTCATTGTAATGTCAGCGAGGAATACGTAGTGTTTAATTGGATTGAAATTTACATGTTCTATATAAATATCTCCTTCGAACTAGATCTTCTATCTACTATGGACTTAATACTATAGATTACAAATTATCATATTGATTACTGTACTCACTGCCTTCTATATATATCCCATCTATCCAAACTCTCTCTCTGTTGTGTGTATTATCTATGATAATAATTCAGAGGTAGTATCAATATATGTCAAAGGACAAGTCATGGTTAGGAAGTTTACAATACTGACTACAAAGAAGCACTGGCGTAATTTCCTTCTCTACAAACCCATATTATTGACATAATTTCTAAGAATTTCCTAGTTAACTATTACTTCAGTATCAACAAACAAACAGCATATTGAACAATTATGTTACGAATCGCAACGAGTTATCTTCAATAATATTTTGGAATAATGAATTTCCAAGCAGACAATCTTGTCCTATAAGAACGATTGAAAGGGAAAGGAGTTGCTCAGTGGTAGAGCTCTGAGTTGCCATGGCGAAGGTTCTGGTTTCAAATCCCACTCGCTGTCAGACTTTTATTTAATCTGTTTGGCAACCGGAGATGAATCCCATGGGTTCTAGGACCCCCCTGGCGCTCACTCATCCTCTATAAACTGGGAACCCAAAATAAGAAGGAAATATTGAGGGAAACCACCTCTCTGCACAACCGTAGTCAAAGAAACAGTAAAGTCTCAACTATGTACCGAACCCCAGACCATTCATGGGTCGTAGTGGTACTGGTTTGAAATTTAATAAGAAAGGAATGATTGAAAGATTATTACTCGTACGAGTGGTCGTGCAGATTATTTTATTTTATCTTATCAATGCCCCAACTGTCGCTTGTATTGATGCCGATCTTCAATACATCCAGAACCTGCCTTCGCCATATCTCCATTCATTAGATCCTGAAGCGATCCTCCATCTTAATTGGCTCGTAATAACTGCCCCCCCCCAAATCTTCTAGAAAAGATTTCTCTGATTTGTCAAGCGGACCTTGTCCTATCCAGGGTAATACTGGAGGATTTATCCGGGAAAGAGATTTTCGAGGCCTGGTTAAATTAGCTCTATCGGATGGCGATCGTTTGTAAGCCCTCCCTCTTATCCGAATGGTTAATACCAGAGCGGAGCTTAGCTTTGAAATATAATGGCTATTAGTGGATGCGGTCACTGCTTTGAATTAATTGCGCTAGTCTAGCTTTATTCCAATATCACTGTGTATAGCGCATTTCTTTTTTCTTTACAATATAGCTATTTGTGTAATTCTGAATAATATGCCAAGTACGTTTCAACCAAACTATTACACTTAAGTCAATTTTTTTTTTTAGGGTGCATGTTATAGCACCAATATGAGGATGTCTTCGAAAAAAAGTATCGAAAGTGAAAAAAAAACAACACAGTTTTCGTTTTTGATATAAATCAGATCAAATTATTATAGAGTAATTTCTATATTTCAAATAAAACTTCAATAGTTCTATTTTAAGTTTTGCAATAGATGAGTACTCTGAAGGCGGGTCCTCAAAACTGGTACAAGGCCGCTGACTTTATACAGACAAAGCAGAGAGGGACCACTTTGCAGGGTAAGAGGAAGGGAAAAAGAAGAAAGAGGAAGAAAGGGAACTGGGTTTAGCCTACAGTGTGCAGAGCCATACCCTCGACCAATTGGAGCACGTCGACCATGGGGACACTGCCTTGCCAACTCCCAGGCCTCTAATCTATCTCTAAAGAATGGGTTACTACTCACCTTCAGCCCATCCAAAAATTTGATGTGCCTCCGGCTCATGTAGTCATGTATGGAAGGGAAATTGAGCTCATCTCTGATTATAACGTTATGCGGACTTTGGAGCGACATGCCTTTGAATATTCGCCTTAGGAGGGAGTTCTGGAAATGTTGTAGCCTTTTTAAGATGGATTTATATATGTGCTTCAGACATGGCGCAGCATGGAGCAGCGTTGGTCTAATTACTGACTTATAAATCTGGCTCTTAAGCCTTAGTGAAAGTTGCGGTGAAGTGAGCAGATGGTAGAGCCAATAAGACTTACTTCGGGCCAGGTTCAGCCTCCCCCAGACGTGATTAGCGAAGGCAAAATGATTATCGAGAGTGACGCCAAGGTAAGGTAGATTGAGATTGAGTTCGATACACGACGATCATCATCTCCAACTGTGAAGATCGTCGGTAGGCGCTTCTCACCTTGCTGGAATGGCATCACGACGGCGTCCCTGTCATGATGCCAAAATCATTAATAAACGCTAACGACACCTTTTCTGCCTTTTTAAGGGCATAAACGTTGGCACTGGAAGCGTAAATCCCTATATCAATCTCATAGGCCGCTACTACCGCTCCTTCATGCTTAACCGTGACTACAGGTGCTTGTCACAAAGATCAGCGGCCTAGTACAGACTCTTGAGTTACTCTACAGTTGGTGGTGCTAGAAGTAGCTGTCTCAAACTCGTACGATGAATGATGTTTCGATGAGGTAGCTTCGGATCAAACGCAAAGCGAGACTGGGAAGCAAAACTCTTCCCATAAACTCTTATAGCAATTGCTGTCAGACTGAAAAAAAAAATCATATAGACGAATAAGCTAAATAATCGAATGAAGGCACAAAATAATTTATAATGAAATAGTTAAAATAAGTTTAATGATCCGCACTGGTTTTAAATGATCCTCAAAACTTGTTATTCAATTTTATGAAAAAGTAGTAGGTTCACTTACTATACTCAACATTTGTCTCGATGATATAAAAATATACGTAAGCTAAATAATCTTAGCTGATAACCCTTATCAAATAAGCCGATGAATGGCTTAATGAAGTTTTAAAGGAACCGAAATGTACTGTAGATGGCCAATTGTACAGAATCAAATTTGGTGGTTTTATAAAAATGTATATGTTATATGTATATATTACATAATTTTATATTAAATACTTATTTGTTTATGATGTTAGGGTACCATAATGTAATGGGTAATTCAATTTAAAAGTCTATCGTGAATGAAAACAAATTTACTGTTTCTTATGTTGAAAATACTTTAGTATGGTGGCAACACTGTAGCACTTTTAGTTTTCACCGATAGCAACTCATTTACTTCTTGTATTTTGGTAATACTGACGTTTTCAAGATGGCGTCATAAACAATTACTGCTAGTGCGTTTTGCAATGAAGCTTTAATTACATTTTTAAGTTTCAATTAATATTTTATTATTTAAGTGAATTTTTCATGTTTTAATTTGTACTCAAAAATAACATTTTAGTTCAGTTTTATATAATTAAAATGGTTGATAAAGTTTGTATTGTACATTCTATTCTGCATTGTATACTGTAAAATTAGTTTCTTTGAAGATAAGATAAAGGTTTCTTTGAAAAATAAAATTATTTTGCACTCCAAAGTGACGGTAGTGTCAGTCACGTATTTCTTTTTGTAATAAATTTGATTTTTCAATACTGAGATTCTTCATTTTATTATTTTCCAACAGTTTGTTTTATATATTTCAGCCACAGATACAATTTAAAATTATAAAGTCTGCCCAGAGAAAGATATTCGAAGTTTAAAAGCACTCTCAAACACGAGATCCTTTTGCATGCAGTGTCAGTCACATTTCCATTTTTGTAAATAAGTTATACTTATAGTTTTATGATGACATTTTTTTCTACAGAGGGATAATTGTAGAATCAACTATATGAGCATACCCAAACTAAAACCATTGCAATAGTATTATACATAATATGAAGCATTTTGCGTCAAATGTAGTCAGTCACATATGGAAGTGCCCTTATTATAATGCTAAATGTAAAAATGAAAGCAATTTTGTGAAGATTCTTTCAAGAATTTCCCAATCTTGGGTACATTGAAACAGCAGATAGAGAGAGAAGAAAACATGGTTTGTAACGAAAATATAAGGTAAGGTCTGTTGCACTAGATACTCGAGAAATATAAAAAACCCAAAGAAATCGCTTGAAATCCAGCCTAAGTCTATAATAGGAATAAATTATACACAATACTAATATGTAACAAATGTGTAGTGATTAGTTTCGTTTATTTGGATATCGTATATGTATGCGTTCGGCAATATTTAGATCTGAAACATAAAAATAAACAGTGATTCGTTCATTTTAGATCCTGGAGTAATTCTTTATTGTTAATTTTACGACGGTACATATCTAATTTTATTATCATGGGTTTCGATTACATTTTAAGATTTTCAAACTACTATTACAAAACACCCATCACCCATCTACTATGTGAATTCAATGAATCACTAAACTGATAAGGAATCGGTTTTATAAGGCACGTTTTTATTAGAAGTCATTGCCGCAAGTATAAAACCCCTTCAAAGCGCAAGAAGAAGAATTTCCCACTTTCAAAGATCTAGAGTTTTATGGTCGATAAAAGAGGAATTAAAGAGGAGCACCATCAAAGGGGCTTAGACAAAGTATAAAATTAAGTAGGGCAGCTTCTCCTCAAAGCTCTAAAGACGAAGTCCTCGACACCTACGACGCCGCCTGGTCCGTGGCAGGGACTTGATAAAGAAGTTCAGGTCAGAATGTTAGCGTCCAGTTTGTGGACCATCCATTCATTCGGCTGATCCCTTGCCCTTTTAGACTTCCTTTTATTTTTATCCAAGTTTATTTAAGTCCTTTTGCTTGTGTGCCAACGATAGTAGAGTACTCTAAGTGAGATGGTCAAATATGCAGATAAAAAACAACAATCTGTCGTGGTACAATTTAAAAACTTATTTTCTTTTATTCTTGTATTTATAGAAATTCTAGATAAATTTAAATGTATAAATAATTATTTACAAATTTACAAACATAAATTTTTCAATATTAGGGAACTATCAATGTTGAGATGGAACAAACAGTGGACTGTTTCAAATATATCTCCTAGTTTGCATAGGTTCGTTCCACAACTGACAACCAATAACTACAAGTTAATAAAATCCACATATTACAAACTAACTCAGGTTTTAACTGATCATGAACATACCAAATCATACTTACACATAATCAATGACAATAGTTGTCCAACCGACAAAGAAGTACAATCGTTTAAGCATTTAATTTATAACTGCCAAATGTCTGAAAGGCAAAGGTTGAAATTAATTAATTCTACAATTTTAAGAGGAATCGTTTGGCCAGTATCTGAACACGATATATAAAATACATTTCTGTCCGATTCACTAAATTCATTAACAGTATTGATTTCGAAAATTTGACATCAATTTAAGAATGTACATAAAATACAAAAAATAGAAAATCGTTGTAATTTTAATTGTTGTTGATTGTAAAAATATATAAGTAATAATGTTTTCGTATATATTGTAATCACCACATATGTTGTTTATTCGTATTGTTGAAATGTAATCAGAGTCACATAGTTTACGATAGTATGGAGTGTGCCAATAAACCCAATACAATTTTTAGTTTTGAATAATATTGACACACAATACAAAAATAAATATTTTCAATTCAAATAACCAGATATGATTTTTAAATCTCGCTATGTGTATTTTCTAATTTCATTTCAGATTTTTTTATTTTACCATTTCCAGCTATTGTCCTTTAACCATTTGTTGTGGCGGAATGCTTTCCTGGTTAATGCCTTTCTGCATTTTGAGGTCAGGGTGTGATTCATTTTCCCCCTTTGCTATTGAAGAGGTGAAATATCGCCAGGTATTTTATGTTAGAGACTTAAAGTTTTTGGAATTAATCTTTTCCCATCTCAACTTGATATTATGTCTTTTTTGAGCTTTTGCTTTTCTATACAAATATTACTTTTTAAGAATTTACTGATTAATACGAAATTTACAACCTTCAGCGATGCACATACTTAAATTATGTTATTATGCAGGTGTATTCTCTGCAATTTCAAGTTGAATAATCTTCTATATTCTTCAATAGACGCTTCCTTTCCGAATATTCTACGCAATATCTTATTTTTAAATACCTTAAGATGATTGATTATATTAGTGTTACTTTATTCTGCTATGGACGATGTATAAGAGTCCAAACTTTGTCTTATCCCGACATAATTAGAATAAGGATCTTTAGGGAGTATCTGACATCACACTGACTCGAGACCTCCATTTTTCTTTCTATCCTTATAAAAATAGATTAAAATAACCCAGGATAAATAACCCAGGATTATTTACTACCTTTAAAAAATCCTAAGACCAACTGCGGTGCTGCGAACCTTGTAAACGATTGTTTACGACGCTTGTTCTTGAAATATATTGATATTAACAAGGGATTTACACGTTTTTTCAATGTTACCGATCCTTAAAGCACTTTGAATAATTGATAGCTTAGGCCAGAAGGGAAGTCAAACAAATTTCGTAGGATAATCCTCTAACAATGCGATTAAAAGAGAGTACACAAAGCGAGAGAAAGCTCTATTAATAAGGAAAGTTTAATCAGGTAAGGCCCAACAACTTAACGAGACTTCTCACCGGCTCCTTAGAACGGAATAAATCTCATAGTAATATTATTTTATAGCTGTAGGTCTATTCATAGGGCTTTAGGTCCTATGCGTATATTGCGTCGATCAGGATTTGGAAACGAGATGAGTTTTCATAATATCAAGTCAATCATATTTCTATATATCATTAACAATAAATAGAAAAATAGTAATAACTAATAGGGTGTATAAAAAAAAAAAAAATGCCCGTTTAACCAAATTCCTGCGTTCAAAAGTCTGCAAATATTTTTATGCTATTTATTATTTACCAACACTTAATAATCCCTTTAGAGCATTCTCTAAGCTTGTTTAAAAACACTTGATTCTTCAAAAAAAGCCTCAGTTTAGTTATTTATTTCAAAGAAGAAACCTGACAGTGTCCTACGAAATTCTCGTAATTTTAAGACACTACTGGAAAAAAATTCAGAGCCGCTGAAGCAACGCGTGAAATAATTGTTACATATGAACGGGAAGGTGTCCTTGACCAGCGCACTGCGCGGCGTTGGTTTGAAAAATTTAGCAGTGGAGACGACGTTGAAAAGGAAGAAGGGCTCCGGGCGACCATTAATGGATATTGATAGGTTCTGAAGGAAGCTGTTGAGTCAAATCCGCCCACAAGTACTCACGAACTTGTCAGGTAGTGTGGTGTGTCGAAAGATATTGTTCGTCGTCATCTTACCTCCATAGGGAAGGTGAAAATGGCCAGTAGAAGGACATTTTTTTATATACATCCTATTATTAGAAAACGAGAATTATAAAACCACTACAACCTATAAAGGTTCAATATGTGGTAGAGACTGTACTTTTGTAAGGCAACAGTTGTGCAGTAAAGTGATTTAGCCTAGATTACGCTCAACCCGCCAGGTTTCCTTTAACTATCCATTTTATACAAGCTGGGTGAGCCCCATGAGAATCTGCACATCCCACAGGATTCATAAGTTCATCTTTGGCTTTTAGCATGTATAATATTTTATCTGTCGCGGATGGATTTAAACCTTGAGCATTACATCTCAGATAGCACTATATTCAGACTTATATAGGTTATTATAAATTGGTTAATTCAGTTGCGTACCAACAATATTAGCACGCCAATGCGAAGATTTCCTTTGACCCGTACCTCTCTCGGTCTTTAAAATTAAAAAGGTAAAGCTAACCACTGAAGTACATCTCCTGACACTTTTCAAAATTTCTTAAAACGATACTACCGCTGAGCCGATTGGTAAATGTCAGTGCAGAGGGGAATTCCGATTCTTAGGTGGTCTGATAGCTCTAGCTGGTGGGAGGGGGGGGGGGGGAGGTTCTTGCAGCTTTTAGTGCCATCGGCATCCAGCCCTCGAGTTCGCTAAGCCTTTAAATATTATTATTATAAATTTTATAACTGTTAATATTTATACCTATGTTGAATTTATCTACATCATCGTAAAAATGGTTAATCTATATTCTCAACATTTTCGTGTAAGATACTATTTTCAACGGTAGGTGTTGATTAATATTAATAATTCATATTGTTATATTTATTCAAACATAGTTAAGATCGTATTCATCATATTTACTGTTTTTTGGGGTTTTTTTATTTATGTTTATTTTTTTACCTTTTTTTCATTATTTGGACATACGGAGCTTTGGGGTCTACTAAGCCATCAAATTCATCTCGTATCCAATCCTTGCAATCCAAACTCCTTCGTAAAATCCTCAATGCTCCTTATTATGCCACAAACAAACTCATCCGTCATGATCTTAATATCCCATATGTTACTGATTTGGCCCAAACTAGATACCTATCCTTCCATGACAAGCTCCATACACAATTTGCTTCCCATACTATTCCTGATAACCCTCTGAGGCGTCTCAAAAGAAGATGGTCTCGAGAATATAGAACATTATTGGAGTGCTACCGATGGGTAGTTTCTCCATAAGTGTTTTTCAATCCATATTGTACTTATTGGCAGATTTACTTATTGTAATATTATAGTTGTAAATATCAATAACTTAAATTAAAAAAAAAAAAAAACTTTTTTCATTACGATGTCCGGACTAACTCGCAGAACCTCCCGAAAAATAACATTTGATTATTATTAAAAAAAAAAACATTTAATTTTTTTTACCATTTTTCCAATGTTCCGAAATTCATTTTGTACCTTATCACTCGGTTGTGGATTCCCGTCCGTGTTAAATTTAATGAAAACCATTTAAAATAGCATTTTTTAGAATTTGTTACGTATCATAACAAATAAATTATTTATCACTGTATTCAATATTTATCAGCAACAGTACACCCGTCCATTAACTGATAATAAATTGTAAGGGCTTATCGGAACGACATTTGTCAACGCTATGATCGCCAGTGAAATTTATCTCTCGGATGAAATCTTTACAAATCGCCGGAGATCATTTATCTGCGTCTCTTCTCTTTCACGAGAGGCTGGAAGGAGATGTATCAGATGTTAGATCTCGAATTCCGTAGTAAAACAGAACATTAATCACAACTTAGGTCGATAATGATGATTAAATTTGTATTTATATCCAATAATAAATGTATTAAAAAAAAAAAAGCTGTATTACTAGAGCCCATGAAGGGTTTGCGATTCAGTAAATGATAGAGATTTTACTGTTCTTGTGATAACAGTTGTGCTAGGAGGTGATTGTTTTTGACCACGCTCAACTGCCAGATTTTCCACCCTTCTTTTGGGTGCTCACTTTTGGTGGCTGGGTTAGCCCGAGGAGGGTCCTCGATCCCAAGGATCCGTCTCCGGTCGTTAACAGATTAAATTAAAATCTGCCAGCGAGCGGGATTTGAATCCAGGACCTTCAGCTTGACAACTCAGCGCTCTACCACTGAGCCACTCCGCTATCTAATAATAAATGTATAAATTCTATAATTTATATGGAGTTGCATCAAAACTTTCTATATGGAAAAACAAACTTCCTATATATTCATCCGAACTTATTGATATAACTTTATTAATATTATATAAAGTTATACGTATAAATATAGATACTATAATATTATACAACTATAATTTTTATTCTGTCAAGCCAAAGAAAGGATAAAGATAAGGCTCGACCCGTAGCTGATAGAACAGAAAATAAATTATCTGCCGTAAGCTGGTCTGGAAACCACCTAAAGAATAGGGGTGGAAGTCTAGCATCTCACCTCCTAACTATATCACCTTCTCCCCTTACGTGGCAGTAAGTTGTAAACTTTGGCTATTAAATTTTTAATAATTAAACAAACTTAAATAATTGATGCTTTTTCCTTTTCTTAATACAAAATTAGAATGACATCGATAAAAATGAAGAAAAGTTTTTAAAAATAGCACAAAGTAGTTATTACAATGAAATTATCGAACTCCAAAAAAATTCAGTGGTCCTTTCACCACTCAGGCATCATCTGGAAATACACAAAAAACACATCAAATGTAGCACATCACACAATAGTCCAAACAAACTTATCAATAATAAACTTGGTCCAAGTCGTTTAATGAAATACTCTATTAACATCTTCGTGTGTGAGGTTTCCGTTTTTTATCGATGAACCTATTTGGCTGTTCATGTGAGATGTTCAACGTTTGATCTTCATTCATGTGAATAATTTCGCAATATGTTCTGGTGATATATGTTTCCCTAGTTCAGGTTACACCAGGACATTTTTTTTTTTGTTATTTTTATTTTAGTGAAAGCCTTGTATCAGTGTCTTCAGCCAGTTTAGATTTAAACCATATATGGAAACGTAAAAAAAAAAGTAAAAACGTTTTTAATACATATTTCTTTGCACATTTAATTATTGTGATGTACAAAGAAATCTGGCAAAACGTTCACTTGTTAGTTTTTCCCAGTATTTTAGAGACTTAATGGTACGTTTTTTGGAGTTTTCCAATTGCATTCCAAAAAATAAATTTATAAAATGATTCATTACTAATTCCTACGTATAGTCTGATAATTTACCAAACGACCTATGCAGAAAACCGTCTGAACATTGGGAAGCCACGTTCTTTTGCCCCACTACAGGCTAGGTTATTTTTTATATATTTTTTTAAACTATTATTTATTTTCTAATTCATATTACTAAACTGTTGGCGTAGAGAGTTGGCGGTCCGATTGCACAGTCATCTTACAGCAACTTACCACTGGTCCTCCAGGTTGGGGGAATCCAGTTTACCGGGGGAGGGAACATAAACTGTTTAGACCAGGTGTCCCGAGGATAAGGGGCCTCCATCGCTGTGCAAGTAACTCACATGGCAGTAAAATCTATTCAAAATAAACAAAAAAAGAACTATGGAGGTTCCTCGACGCTGGGAATGACATAAGAGGAAGTAAAATAAGAAGATTTTACTAAACTTAGTTAAAGATAGCCATGTATGTATTCATTTTGTTTTATTTCTAGTTAATTATTGCCTTTTGTTAAAACTAAAATAAAAGAACACTTTTTATGTGAGGCACTTGGTTTCAAAAGTTACATCCATTTCAACAATTTTTCGGGACAGATAAAAAAATATTCAATTTTAAAATATTATTAATTTAACAAAATGGTTTTATTATTTTTTTTTTTCATTTTACTAACAATACAGTTCATATAATAATTACTGACATTTTTTTATGATCGGTTCTTTATTTAAATCCCATTTAATATAAAATATTTGTTAGATGTACTTTGACCAGAAATTACCGATGTTAGTTTATGATTGATAAAAAAGTAGACATAATTAGAAACAAATTGCGTGAAATTTCGTACACCAAAAATGTTCGTTTAATGTAATGAACCATTGATAGTAAATAGAACCATTTGGTATTTATTTTGAAGAAATTAGACAGTTTTTAAACAAACACATCTAATACATCGTTTCTGGCATTCAAAAATAATTTAAAAAAATATTTTTGGAAAGAATGGATGCACTCGATTGTGAAACCAAACGCCTCATATAATACAGAGAAATGTGCGAACACTATCCCATGTTGTATCCCCTATCTATTTACAGAGAATGATTCACCAATCGAAAGCACCTTAAATTACTAGCGATGTTTACTTTATACCATTTCCTCGATTGAATTGAGAGCAGATAGAAGATAGGAATGCAAGGTATTATCCTATCTCTGGCTCCTTCAACAGTCACACCTCGGAAGCTGGCATAGCGCCCGGCGCAGTCTACTGTTGCAGGGCATTAAGATAAGAGATAAGAAGAGGGGGAGGAGATAATAGGAGGAGGGGAGATAACCAACCACCTTCCAAAGCCTCTCCTGAACAAACGGACACTGGGACTTCATGAACACTTGTCGAATCTAGAACTATCTCACTGTTGGAACTACCTGATAGTGTAGCTATTGGCTTCTTCGATTCAAGGGGCATTTAAGTTGATAAAAACTTTTTATTATTTAAACTTTTATTATTTAAACTGCTGTTTTCGCAATAATAGAAAATAAAACAATTAAATTTCTCAATATAGAGTAAAAAACAATAGAAGGTAATAATAACAATAATAATAATAATAGGGCTGTGCAAGCTCTCGCAGCTCGATACCACCAATCTCTGCTTACCCACATCTGTTCATAGACCACTAACTCATAACCAATCCCAAACCCGCAAGATCACTCTTAACGAAATCGTCCCACCTAACTCGGTCTACTCCTCAGACGCTTCCCAGTCGGCACAGCGCTTTTTAACTTTTTAGGAATTCGGTCGTCACTAAGTTTAGCGATTGTACAGACCCATATTAATCTTCGCAACGCTTTCACTTGAATGATATTAACTGGGTGCTTACTTTACGATTCTGCGTTGTGTATCTCCTAAACTCACCTCTGGTCTTATCATTTTTGGACCTAATATTTTACGCAACATCTTATTTTCAATTAATTTGGTATAACCAATGGCGGATCAACGTCAACGAGGAAAAATGCAAACACGTGACTTTTACACTTCGCCGGGGAACATGTCCTTCTGTCCAATTCAACGAAACCATCCTGCCTATTTCCGACACAGTACGATACCTTGGCTTCTTCCTAGACAAAAGACTTACATGGAATCCTCATACCAGACTCAAAAGACAAGAACTTAACAGACGTTTCAGCCAACTATACAGATTACTATGTAGGGGCTCCCATCTTTCAATAGACAATAAACTACTAATATACAAGACGATCATCAAACCTATCTGGACCTATGGACTGGAACTGTGGGGGACCGCAAAAAAATCGAATATCAGACGCATTTCATCCTTTCAATCCAAAGTCCTGAGAACTATTGTCAACGCTCCTTATTATGTCTCCAACAAAACCCTCCATAATGATCTCAACATTCCTTTTGTCCTCGACCTCATCCCTACTAAATTCTCAAACTTTCACCAAAACCTTGTCTGTCATCCCAATCCCCTGGCTCAGTCATTATCCAGTTCCACACATCCATACAATCCACCCCGCCGCCTAAACCGGCAATGGCCCCGAGACTTGTTATAATAATGCTATTTAGAGTACTGGCACTGGCCAGATTCTCCACTCACGACCTGTGTGTGTGTGAAGCGCCCTTAACCAGCTTCCATTGGCGTTTAATTGCAGTGACGCGGCTGGGAAAGGGAGCTGGGGCCTCCCGGACTCCTGCTTTGCCCTCATTCATGAGGAAGAAGCTCAGTTCGGAGACCCCAGGCAAATTGTAAATAGAGTATGAATGTGTACAGTACATTTCTTTTATGTTTTATTTATTATTATTATATTTTTTTTTTATTATATATATATATATATATTTTTTTTTTTTACTTTATTTTTGTATATATTTTTTCGCTTGTATATATTTATTTATGCATTTATTTCGTTTATATTATTGATTTTTTATGGAATGATTGTAGCTACATAGCACCATTACTTATTGCGCACAAGAGGCAGATTGTAATGCTTCAATAAAGTGTTTTCTTCTCTCTCTCTCTCTCTTATTTTCAATTACCTACGCCCTACTCACATTATTCATTTGTTAAAAGAATACCACTAATAGACGGTAAGATAAATTATTAAATGATGTTAATAATTTCATCCAAGATTATAAATTATTAAACAAAACGACGTTTCCTCCCCAGTAAGCTATCTATAGGCTTAATGGGGAGGAGGACTGAATAGCCGTGAAAGGTCCCGAGTTGTAATCCAGCTGTGGCAGATAAGTTATTTAATCTAAAATCTGGGATGGATCCTGATCTGGGGGCTCACCCAGCCTTAATAAAGTGGGCATCTTTAATATAGAAAATAACCAGGCGGTTCACAGTGACCATGACAAATCAACTCCTTGCTCAAGCGTTGTCCTGGGAACAGTAAAATCTCTACCACCTTCAGAACCCAATACAAGCAGTTGTATACAAGCATACAAGCAGTTTTATGTTGAACGTCTTGGTGGTGGGGTGCTGTCTCATGTTTGGAGCCTGTTTGGGCTGTTGATCGTTGGGATGTATTGTACCTTTTTCTTCGAGATGCGATTCACATAAACCCCTTTTTGATTTTGGTGTCTTGATAATGCCTGAATAGGCGAAACGTCGACTGGTAAGTAGGGGTATTTTTGAAACATAAGGCTTTGCATTGTGGTTTTTCCAATTGCATTATAATAAATAATAGTGTTTCTTTTTGAGTTTTTGGCTCTATTTTAGTGAATAATTCTTTGCATTTTGAATAACATAATGTTTGATCCATGACCTTTTTAACACTAGATATACCAGCTGTTTACGTATACCTATTTGTACCAAACCAGTCAAAATGACAGGTGCATTAGAAATAAGGCTTATTGTGGTTTCCAGTCTATATTTACTCTTAAAAAGGATAAAAATAAAGTTGAACAATATTAAGTATAATGGATAAATGGATTTATAGACGTTGACAAATAACAAAACATTTAATTGTTTACAGTTTGTAGCTCATAATTTCTACATGTGTAGATTTTGCTGCGTGTACACTTTCCGCATAGACTTTTTTTGCATTTATTGCAAATATTTGTAGTTTTATTATTATTGCAATATGCTATTTGACACCATTTTCGTACAGGAACAGTGGCATTTGTGGTTGGTGTATTGACTTCGGCTGGTTTTTGCCTTGAAGTCTGATATTCTGAAGCAAGTTCTTCTGCTAATCGAAACAGAAAGTCTTTTCGTGAGATATTTTCTGCTGTAGTGTTTTTGTACAATATCCAGCTATTTATTGCGGCTAAATCTAAAATATTGAAAAATACTTGAAGTGGCCACCTTCTGGATCCTGATTTCACCGTATATTTTCGTGCCATTTGATCAGTAATATCGACGCCAAATTTAGTATTATTATAAAACGATACGGTTTCCGATAATTTCTTTGCAGCTTTATCAATTTTGATGTGTTTATGTTTTGTACTTAGTATAAGTACTTTTTTATTTGGTTTGCTTTTATAAATATGTAGAAAGTTTTGCTTTTTTTGACATTTTTTGGGGCTCACAATCACTATAAAAACTTTGTCTATAAGAAAAATGCTGCGAGTTGAACAAAGCTAGAAACAAGACTGAACATGTCTAGAGCATTTACAAAACAAATGCTTATCAAAATGACGTCATCAACACAATGACGATAGTGAAAGAAAACAAAAGACGATAACGAAAGATACAAAAGACGCTTCTGTGCTATATGTACTGCAACGGTCTCAGGATTCTCCCAAAATCATACATTTTTTCATAAAAACACAACCTGTCATTTTGACTGGTACTGGTATAAATGTCAATAACAAAAATTATATTTGTTACTAATGTATAAAAAATAACATTAACTTTATAAAACGTGTTCTCTAATTATAGCAACAAAAAACATAAATTCATTTGTGAAAAAAAAAGTTTTACTTTGTAGGAATTTTGAATTGAAATTGCACGACCAGTCTAAATGACTGGTCTGGTAAATCTAGTGTTAAAATTAGGGGATTTTAACTATTTTGTATATTAATTTAATGGCATTCATAAATCAATGATCTGATGTCCAGTTTTGAGAAGAACAATTTATTATTTATTTATTAATCCGCAGGATCAAAAGCTGAAGGCTCCAATATGTACAAATTGACTTTTTAACATTCTCCTTAAGTTTAATGTTATGTTTAAGTCAAACATTTTTGTCTTAAATAGTTATCCGTTTTAACATATATAAAAATACCCATAAAGGGTTCAGTGTATTGTAAATACTGTGATGTTTCTTGGAAAATGGTTGAGTACAACAGCTTACACATTATAGATGCTGGGTGAGCCCCACGAGATTCCGTAGATCTCTCAGGGGCGGTTTACGGATGTTAAAAGATTAGATAATTTATCGGCTAACATACTGATACTATTTATTAATATTATATGTTAACTGTCATTGCACATCTGATATTATTTAACAGATTTGATAATAATTTATTTTAATATCTGAAGTGTTATAATTAATCAATTATAATTTTAATTAGATACTAATGATGGCCTTGAGGTAGATAAAGACAGAAACGTTGCATAATGTTATAAATTATAATATAGGTCGAAAAATGTTAGTCTTATTCAGTATTATTGTATTCAATTTTAATAAAATAATGTTTTGTAATTAATAAATTAGTATTTTATTAAGGATTAATACTTAGTTTAAGAAAGCATGACAATTTTAACATTAAAAAATTAAACGTCATGGAGAGTTATTTAGAACATCTGCTCTGTTTTGTAAACGTTAACCTTAAATTTACCTCAAATAAAGAATTACTGCAGTATATCTAAGCATACGTATGCCTGTGTCTCAGGATTCCAAAACATGCTCAAGGAATTATTCATGACAGAGGTCTGCGGACATACAGGTTCGGAAAACTCATACTCCGCAGCCATTTCCAGGAAAATAACCAAAGTTGGTTAATAATACAGAAAAGACTACGGTAAGACACCTGGAGAATATCATATCATTCCTAGATCCCTTGCGAAAAAAGCGATATTCAGATAGGAAGGGGCACAGAAGTTAAAAATGAATCGTGCTATTTTAAAAAGTGGTTAGAAAACTCTAAAAAGTCTTAATTCTCTAAAGTACTGATCAAAATCAAAAACTCCAGTCAACGTTTCCCCTGTTCAGGCATCACCAAGGCATATCCCTACTCATAAAAATTATATCAATGAAGATAAAATGCTCATCTCATCTCACACCATCAAACAGATTCATCAATAGACAGCAACCAACTCCATACTAATTCAATATGTAGATTATTACATTTAACATCTTGGATTATTTGTTTATTCATCTAAAGTCACTTTAGGCTGCTATGGCTAATCAGACGATGCTACCTTGGGAGTCATAAACTTTGCATTTCCAGGAATAATTAGGATAGGGATTTTAATGAGTACCAGACATCCCACTAGCTTGGGATCCCCATTTTACGCCTCTTCAAAGAATGGAATAACTATTGATTTTTTAACCTCATTAGAAAATCCTAAGTCTGCCTGCCGGGCTAATAACCCGCGAACTTGAGTATAGTAGATTGTTGTGCATCCCACATTTAAAAAAAAAATAGAGTTATCTGATATTCAACCTTCTGATGTATACATTCCATTAAGTAGTAACTTGTTATGTTAATCACTAAGACAGATGATCCTGAAAATCATTGAGTGAAGTTGCTGTGGATAATTGTTGAGTCTGTTTGGAATGTTGACTTGAGATGTGCTATATTCAATGTGCTTTATTTGGTGACACGTTGACTGATTACTATATTTTTCATTATTTTAGATACTTACATACATTCTTATTATAATTTTTTATAAGATTTTGCTCATTTTAGACACATTTTAGTTATAAAGTAAAAAAGAAAATAAAGCATCACTTTATATATTATAAAGTATATCTTCGAAATGTAGATCAAAATAATGATCACAAATTTATGATTGTGTTTTCATTATTCATTAATTTACTGAGCCTTCATAATTCATCATTAATTATTTAATTAAGAAAAATGTATATATTTTTATTAATATCCTCTGTACTATATGTTGTAGAAGCTTAACAATTACACGATGTAGACAAGCAAGCCAACATCTGAAGTGATTTCAGCAGATGTCCTTTCCTTAAATCACTCAAACTGCACTTTCATGCCTAATTAAATGTATTTCAACATACATATTTGAAAAAGACAAATATTACAGTTTGTTAAACAATGACTTATTACAAAATTTTGTGATCGAGTATATTATAAAACTGATGAGTTTCAATTAATGAGCCAGTCAGATTGCAAATCACTGATTTCATGTTTTAATGTAACTCTTTCTTATATATATCATTTTCTTATTATTTTCATATATATTTTATCTGTATATTAAATGCTGTATATTATTTACTTTAAAATCCGTATTAAATCTAAATAATAAATATATTGAAAATATATATCAGTTCCTATAAGATTATTCCATCGTCAAATATGCCATAAAATATTCAGAAGTAATAATATCAATTATTTTCTTTATTTGATTAGAATCGTAAAATTAAAAAAAAATTGTATACATTCGATCGATTCTTTATTTGCTGTTTCTTAATAGGCTGCTGAAAATTATTATAATTTTTTTTAAAGTTACTTTATCTGTAAACAACCCTGTATGTTCTGTAGATGCTCCTGGACTAACCCAGCCTGTACGAAGTGGATACCCTAATGGGAGGACGAATCTGATGGTCTGCATGATCTAGGCCAAATCAAGTTCCTGTTTATAAGTTGGCTTAGAAACGGTAGAGTCTCTACAATAAACTGAATCCAAGACCCTTCATGGGTATAAGTGGTATAGGTGATATTTTGCTTTAGTTGTCATTTGGCAATATTTTTTTTTGCTCTTTTTATTTTTATCCACACCTGTCAAATACAAATAATTGACAATCAGCAGATTGGCTGACGAGAAAATAATACAGAATGATATGAAAGACATGAAAAAGAACAGTAGCCAGCGGTGCCTCTCCATTGGCTTGCTTTAATTTCCTACTATAATAGATCCCTCATCCACGTTCTTTTTAATCTCCTCCCAGTGTTCTCAGGCATGAGAGTCGTGGCCATTTGTTTTATCAATGGGTTGGGTGTCTGTATAGTTTTCTTGAAAGTGTTTGTATTTTGTTCGTAAACCGTTGGTATTTTTAAGTCCGTATGCAAAGTTATGTTTTTGACGTAACATGGTGCTTTGGGAATAAGTCTAAGTACTTTTGACTGAAAAGTATGCAGTCGTTTTCTGTGAGTCTGTTTAGCGATGCCATAAATTTGTAATGCATATGTCCAAACTAGTTTTAGTATGTGTTATGACTTTTCGTGGTTTTAGTCTAATTTTCCATAGCTGGCACAATTCATTTAACTATTGTATCCTATGTTGTAAGTTTTGTGAGGCCTGTTTCGCGTCTTGATATTTGATGATTATATTAGTGTCGGAACTTTGTGGTAGGTCGTGTGTATATGTTATGTATAATAGAGGTGCAAGTATGTATCCCTGAGGCACACCGGCTAAGATCTGTTCTAATGAAGATAGCTCTGAGCTCTGTCGGACTGAGAAAAATCTGTCTTCGAGGAATGAGAGAAGATTTAAATAATAAGTATGCTATAGTACAGTCTTGAGCTTTAACGAAAGCCAAACCTTGTCGAATGAATAAAGTCACAGTACATTTTCATATTTCTAACTGATATTAATGATACTCAGAACTACATGTTCGTTTTTTTAAACAAGGACACGGAATTCGCATCTAATGGTTTGCCACTTAAAACTACTTTTCCAGACAATTTTTAATTTTAAAAAATCTGGAATGATATATGAGATTTAATGGCCAACTTAAAATTTTGTACAGTTCCTTCGCAAATTCAAAATAATAAAAAACATTGTTTATGAGAAACCTTCAAGTTCATTGTTCTTATCGATGTTTGCACCTCCGCGATAAATTTTATGCACACTTCAAATTATCCTATCACAGAAATATAATCCTCACATCTTGTTCAATCGTTATTATTGTATAATTCTGTGCTGATTTTTGGGATTTTTAATTCCTATCAACACTATTGCCATTGATCTTTCACAATTTTATCATTTATCAAAAATTCTATTATTTATATAAGTATCAAGATGTTTTTCATAAGTCTGCTGAGTACAATTTAGAAAATGGCCTTTTGCGAAATCGGAGGTGGAGCTAGGGAGGTGTGGTGAGTAGTTGCCACTGGTTATCAATGTTATAATGTACTATCGGTTATCCAAGTTATATTTCTGTATCAAGAAGTAGGATACCAATGATCTTATCCCTAGGCGGAATTAATTTTGGTATCATTACAGCCATTGTGCCCACGATGAGGACAAATGGTGAGTGAAGCGAGCTAGGTATTGAGGGAAAGGGCGTGGCCTCTCTAAGTTCGGTTGACACGAGGTGACTTATGCGCAGTTGGTTTTATAATAGTCTGACCACAGCTTTCTAAATTCTCTTATAAATCCTTCAGTTTTAAGGCTTATTACTCTGATTAGATTTAATAAAATTGGCATTGTTCACCTGTTATCATAGGAGGGAAAACAGTATTGTCAATAATGAAATTCTTAAACAATAGGTGTCAATTGATTGATCCCATTCCTCTTTTAATTTCTTGTTAACTTACCTGTTATGGACATAAAAAATTATCTAAAGTCCTCATAATCCCATAATCATAACCTCGTCCTGAAATAATTTTTATACTAACTATATATTTTATTTTTGTAACTTCGGACCACATGATAACTTTATTTTCCTTTCCTCTGCTATAGGTTTCTCTATGTCCAATATTCTTTCATGTGTTTACTAGCACGTTTATTTAAAAAAAAAAGAAATAAATAAATAAGAAGCCTCCACTTATAGAGAACTCCAAGTCTAACCTATCAAAAGAACCTCACAACATTGTTTCTAATATCCAATACTCACAATATTCTGCGCAATTGCGCATCTAGCAAATTTGAATGAAGTTTATTTCTCTTCGTTTTTATCCATGATTATCCAGTTATTTTGGAAAAAAATGTATATCAATTGTTCAGTAGGTCTCTTGGCCAATGTCTTTTTAATCTTTTTTTATCAAGTCAGGTAACAGGAAGTAGGACAGCGGAAGAACGAGTGGGTTTGGGTGATATTGTGTCGATGAGTGGAATGTTATGTATTTGTTATGAATATATGATTTTATAGTGGGAATGTTCATGTCGTTGTGTATAGTGTGATTCGAAACATACCAAGGTGCATTAATAATTTTTCTGAGAATTTTGGATTGTGTTATTTGTATCTAGTGTATGTGAACTTTTTTTGCTGAACCCCAAAGTTTAGCTCCATATGTCCAAATAGGTTTTAATATACTGTTATAGATAAGTCGTTTGTTCCTCAAGTCAAGTGAAGATCTGTAGTCCAGAAGATGTGATAGTTGTTTGTACCGTCTAGTCAGTTCTTGTCTTTTTAATTTTGTATGTACGTTCCATGTAAGTCTTTTGTCCAAATATAGTCCTAGGTAACATACATAATTTTTGGAAGGTACTTCGTCGTTGTCAATTTTGACTGCTGGACACAAAACTTTGCGTAGAGAGAAGCTTATTGGCTCGATTTTGAGGCGTTTATTTTGCTTTGCCATTTAATGAACCGCTTTTCTAAATCAAATAAATGATTTTTAAGAGCTATAAATGCTAGGTATGGGTCTCTGTGAGAAGAAATAATGGCTGTATCGTCTGCGAAGGTATAGGATGTTGGTGCAAGAGTGCTCGGGAATATCAGAGGTGTATACAGAATAGAGAATGGGGCTTAAAACACTGCCTTGCGGTACATCCCTGTATTGAGGGATGATGGAGGAAATCGAAGAGCCAACGGAAGTACAGAAGAATCTGTCTTGGAAATAAGATTGAAGAATTAATAAGTATGTAGGAGGTAAGTGAGGTTTTATTTTCCAGAGAAGACCTTTGTGCCAGACACTATCAAATGCTTTATAATGTCAAGAACAATCGCAGAGCAATATTCTTTTTTCTCAAAAGCGATAGATATTGCTTCCACGATACGATGACACTGTTGTACAGTGGAGTGATAAGAACGAAAGCCAAATTGGTGGTTCGGTATCACTCCGCTATTTTCGAGGATAGGTTTTATGCGATTAAGGAAGAGTTTTTCAAATAATTTAGACATTATAGGGAGGAGTGCAATTGGACGATAAGATGAAGGATTAGTGACAGGTTTAGAAAGCTTAGGTATCATTTTAATTGTGGAAAGTTTCCAAAGGAGCGGAAAATAGGTTGTGCGCATGATTGAATTGTAGATGAGGGTAAGAAAGAGAACAGCTTTCCGAGGTAAGTGGCGGAGGATGAAGGGAGTGATGAGATCATAGCCAGGAGCTTTTTTGTGTGGCATTTTGTTCAGTACTTGATAGATTTCTTTTGGATGAAATGCCGGAGGAGGGAGTGATAAAGGTAGTGCTGTTGTCAAGTCGTCATCTATTTTGTCAGTGAGAGCAGTATTCTGAATTTCGTTTCCCTTGAATATATGAGCAAGATGTTTTGCAAATTCGTTTGCTTTTTCTTCGCTCGTCATCGCCCAAGTGTTGTCTGTACGTCTAAGAGGGTATTGAACCATCTTTTGCTTAAGTATACTTCTTGTAGCTGTCCATACTGGTCTGTCACTGTTATTTATAGAATTTATATATTCCTTGTAATTTTTTAAATTTTGATAATTCTTGTTGTAGTTTTCGGATTAGTTTGTTGAGTTCTGTTTTGTATGAAGGATATCTTGTTCTTTGCAATAAAGCTCTAGTTCTACGTTTTTCTTTAATAAGTTTTTCGTATTGTTGAGGTAGGTAGGAATCAGGTTTTGGTAAAGTCGTCTTTGGTGTTGCGGAATGCCAAACTGCGTTTTGAATACATTCGGTCAAGTGATTAACAGCATTGTCCAGGTCATCGCCTGTACGTATGTTAGTATTAAGAGTGATTTTGTTGTTTAAATAATTTTGGAACTTACTCCAGTTTATATAGCCATTTATTAATCCTATGGGTGCAGGTTTTGTAAATGGGTGATTTGATTGCTCGAGGAAAACTGGGCTATGATCTGAAGTAGTAGATGCGGTTGTTGCAATGGTTGTAAATTTATTATTACGAAGAGTTTTTAAAGTTTAAAAACTGAGCATCCTTTGTAATTTGCAGGGTGAGCACCGTTGCAGTTAGCGCAAGTGGCCGGAGTTTCTTTTGTCTTCTTACAATCAGTTGTAAGATGTGGTCCTGCGCACCGGACACATTTGGCAGGAAGGCTACAGTAACTTTACTTTAGTTTCTTGTGTGACCGTAGGCCTGGCATTTTTGACATTGCGGTGGTTCATTTTTCATATATGGTTCTTCAATTTTAATTTTTGTGTGAACTAAAAATTCAAGTTTAAATACATTTTGGTTTTTCGGACTTTGTTCTAAGTCTATGAAAAATATAGGTAATGATATTTTCAACCTTGGATGCTGAGCATTGATACATTTTTTTACTTTGTATCCATGTTCTTCAAGCTCAAATTTTATGTCTTCTAGTTGTGTTGTATAGTGTAGATTTCGTATAACGATGCGAAAAGGTTTTTCTTCCTGAAGCTGATACTTGTGGAATAAAGCGTTTTGAGCCTGTAATATCTTTATTATTTTGCGATAATCGTCTGGAGTTGAAGGGTAAATGGCTGTCTGGGTTATGCTCGAACGGCAGTAAAATCCCTGAGGTCCGACTTCCGATGATAAATTTTGACATAGTTCTTTATAATTTTTAACATTTTTTAAATGAATAGGAGGAGGCTTTGATGTAGGGCATGATAATGGCTTCTCTTGATTATTAGATGGGTTTGGATCATGTTGAGATATGGTTTCATTAGAAGTTGCTTTGTCTACATTTGGTAGCGAAACTAATTTCTTGATAGCAGTTTTAGTAGAGGGTATTGGGTTATCTGTTTTAGAATTCTTTATGAAAGCTGGGGCTCGTTTTTTAGTTATTGCTATTTTCGGTTTTTGGCTCTTGGTCATCGTGCGAGTTCAAAAACGTCATACGTGTCGAAACTTGAACTTCTACGGTAAAATTTGTCAGCTTTTCCTTATTATTCTATTAAATTATCTAATTTAGGATTAACCTTGTTATTTTCAGAGAGATAATAGTTATTTTTCGGAATAACGTTTCAGAGCCAAAGGCTACTCTGTCAACACTATGTTTTTTTCCCTCTTCAAGTCTCTTATTACTGCAGAGATATTAGTTCAAATTATCGATAAAATTTTAAGTTTGTTAGCTTTTTCTATCGATCATATATGCACTATGCAATAGTTTTAAAATATTTAAATTAAAAAATAAAAACAGATTAATATAATTTATAAATAAAACAATTTAAAAATAATTAGCTCATTTGTATTGTCATACTTTTAGGGAATTTTATATTTTTTTTTTAAGTTAAAATAGTATCAAGATATAAATAAAATATATTATTACAGTCCAAAGTCTAATCATAAGATTAGAGATTGACCATGGAGAATAATGAAACTCCAAGTAAGAAATTTTATATAATATAAAAGGTATCTATACTTAATTACAGTCTTTCAGGACATATTTTTATAACAGTTGAATTTATTGTATCGTTGTTGTTTTTATATTTTTTATGTTGTCAAATTACAGAATTGGTAGAATGACAATTTTAATACTGACTTGTAAGTGGTAAAAGCAATACTTATGAAAAAAAAAGGAAACATTGAAAATGACTATGTAGTCGAAACGTTTTTTGAAGTAAAGGAAATTTGACTGGAAAGTGGTTTTACCAAACTAATGAAATAATTGCACGTTTCTTTTGAACCTCTGCCCAGCTTCGTCCTTATCTCGCCTTTCCTCATCTTGAAATCTTGTGGAATTTTCTTTCTGCTTTAAAATTCACTTCTTTTAGCATGCGAGAGACTTCTGTTCATGACTCGTAAATGTTCAACTTTTCAAAATCTTTCTTACTTCTTTAATCCATGAGATCGTGGTCTCCTTATTCTGAAAGTAGAGAAATATTTCATTAGCGAATCTTAGTTTGTTTATTCAGTACAGATTTCTGAGGAATGTCAGCCCCCGCATAATATCCGAGATTCTTCCATTTTCTAGTAGAGAAATCTTCCTTTACATCTTTCTTTTTACATCGCTGTTTCCATCCGTCTTCAGTCTGTTATATTTTAATTATTAGTACTTATATAAAAATAATTCTTTCGGGATATAAATTAGGTCCATTTACACCTCGATCAGTGTAATTACAATAATAACTTTTTTGTGGTTATTTCTATAACAATCATTTAAATTTTCAGTTCATATGGTCTGAAAGATCCAGAGTATCGTAGCAGGCTCGTTGATAACTATTTCCTTGGGCTAACGTAATAAAGGCCTAGCACGGAACCTGGAGCCACCAAGTGGTTACAATTTGTTCTCGGAGGGAGGGGAATCTCACGCGATAACATTTCACGCAGGAGAGCTGCCACAACAGGTGATCTCGCAGCCAGCACCTTCTCCTTTTAATATATATCTCCGTTACACCTCTCCGAGTTTTAACACGCTATCTTTAATCACAGTTTGTTTATTTATTTCTTCCTAAATATATATATATATATATATATATATATATATATATATATATATATATATATATATATATATATATTCGTTGTTACATCAAATATTCTGTAATTCTACTTGAAGTTTTCTTCGCAGATAATTTTTGAAGTGAAAACTTCTTTAGTGACCTTTGGCAAGGGGTAAACTTCTAGTTTCACATCAGCAACATGCTCGAGACTATCGACGCCTAGTGGACTGTGTATGAGTTATACATGTTTTTTTTTAATCAACTTTAGTTTGAATGTTTGCATTCCATTTATCTCACTAATATTATAAATGTGAATGTTTGTATGTTTGTCTCTCTTTCACGCAAAAACTACTGGACGGATTTTGATGAAACCTTACAGTAATATAGGTTATACATCAGGATAACACATAGGCTATAGCAAGCGCGGATTTATGGGAGGGTGCAAGGGGGAACGTGCTCCCCCCTCCCCCCTCCCGACAGTATTTTAAGTACTGTGGAGAATCCATTATTGTACATAAATAAAGGCAAATCACATGATAATAGTTGTTAAAATAACAGAAAGAACATGAGTGAAACTATTTGTTTTGATATCCTACTAATCTTACTACACGTAATATTATAAATGTGAATGTTTGTATGTTTGTCTCTCTTTCACGCAAAAACTACTGGACGGATTTGGATGAAACTTTACAGTAATATAGGTTATACATCAGAATAACACATAGGCTATAGCAAGTGCGGATTTATGGGGGGGTGCAATGGGGCACGTGCTCCCCCCTCCCCCCTCCCGACAGTATTTTAAGTACTGTGGAGAATCCATTATTGTACATAAATAAAGGCAAATCACATGATAATAGTTGTTAAAATAACAGAAAGAACATGAGTGAAACTATTTGTTTTGATATCCTACTAATCTTACTACACGTAATATTATAAATGTGAATGTTTGTATGTTTGTCTCTCTTTCACGCAAAAACTACTGGACGGATTTGGATGAAACTTTACAGTAATATAGGTTATACATCAGAATAACACATAGGCTATAGCAAGCGCGGATTTATGGGAGGGTGCTAGGGGGCACGTGCCCCCCCTCCCCCCCCCCCCGTGAGTATTTTAGGTACTGTGGAGAATCCATTATTGTCCATAAATAAAGGCAAATCACATGATAATAGTTGTTATGAACTCAACAATGATTTCTGCAACATAGTCACTACAGAAAAAGCCACAAGGCTCCAGAATATTCTTCAATTTGAGAGTGTTTTAGAATGTTCCACAATGATCTGGGATGTTCCCGAACATTCCAGAACATTCCAAAATGTTCTGGAACGTTCGAACCTACGATGGATCTTACTTTATATACCCCTATCAGTAGGTAGCTCCACTAATACAAAAAAGTCTTCGAATGGTCCACAGTGTTCTAGAATATTCCACAACATTCGAGAGTGATCTGGAATATTCCACAATGATCTGGGCTGTTCCCGAACATTCCAGAATGTTGTGGAATGCTCTCAAATACTCTCCAATGTTCTGAATTATTCTAGAAATTGGTAGAGGGAAAAACTTCTAGCTCTTATATCTTCAAAAGCTTGCCCTTCAGGTAAAAACGGGAACCTTCTTCATGGACGGGAAATAGAGCGTCCACGCATCATCTAACTCTCTAGATCGTACCGTGACTCATTTCTGAATTTTAGCTGCTCACACGTAGTACACTTTCTTTTTTAATATATATTGAGTATTTTAAAATGCATATATTTATTGTTCGGAGTGTTAATATATATGAAAAAAAGGAAAATGTTAATAGTCTAAATTTAAATAATTCAGACAAAATTGATGTACAAACTCAAAAAAGAGCACAGTTGTTCCAAAGTCTTGAGTTTTCACTTCTGTTGGCAGTTCTTATGACCTATTTCATTTTTTTATTTCTACATGAAATCTTTGGTTATTCTACAAATGACTTTACCATCTTCAAAAGTTAAAAAAATGGCTTTGTTCTGAAACAATCCTGAACCCTTTAGGAGCGTTTTTCCTTACAGATTTTTTTTTCAATAACTTTAAGTTCATGTTTCAACTATTCAATGATTTACGAGGGGATTCGATTTTTTGAGCCACTCTTCCCTCAGTATTTTGCCATTATAATAATTATTGCTCCTCCTAAATAACTAATAAATGACAACACAAAGACTTGGCATACCACCCGTGACTGGCCCAATAACAAATTTTAACACTACAAACAATTTCATGACTCACTTCTTGCTGGCAATCCAAACTTAACTGGTACAGGCATTACTGACAGAACCCGACAAGGAGATTGAATCGTCTCAGAAGCGAAATCTACTACAGACAGATGAAGCACGCAAGAAGTGCTATCAATGAGAGGTTTCTCCATCCGTTATTTCACGTGAATCCCTCAGGGAGTTTTATACAAGAAGAGCACGTAGTGGTAAAAAAAAACATTTAAAAAATATATTTTATTAATAAATATCGAAAAATGAAAAGAGACCTTACATAAATGTTAAGAACGTGGAAAAAAATCCCCATTTTGGGGTCCCTATTGGACAGATAATTTCAATTTCTGTTTTAGCTTCGAGACTAAATGGCTTTTCTTTGGAATTTTTTTTTTTCAAATCTCATTTATTTCATAATTTACATAAATTTACAATATATACATTTTATTTACAAATCAATATATATGCATACATCATAGGCACTTCATTTACCCGGAGGTATCTTTGGGATTTTTTCCGCGGTCTTATTATTTTATTAATGATTATTATTACTATCGGGAGCGGAGTGGCTCAGTGGTAGTGCGCTGAGCCGCCCACCGAAGGTCCTGTGTTCAAATTCCGTTACTCGTAAGACTTATTTAATCTGTTAGCGGTCAGAGATAGATCCTATGTGATCTAGGATCCTACCGGGACTCACTCAGTCTCTATAAGGTGGGTACCCAAAGCAAGGGGGAAATCTGAAGATTGAGCGTAACCTAGAACAAATCACATCCCTGTACAACTATCGTCCAAGAAACAGTTTACTTTCTTTACCACATATTGAACCTCCATGGGTTCTAGTGGTACAGAAGTTTTTTCTTTTCTTTTTTCTAATTTTCTCTGCCTTTCCGAGCATATTTTCCTAAACTTTCTGGGTGAAAAATGGCGTTGAGTTCCAAGCAATGATTTAGTAAATGTAGACTATTAATTTATTAAAAATTGACCAAGTTTTGGCCAAAATATTGATAATACAACAGGAGACTAATTAGTACACAGAATTAATAATAATAATTATGCTTAGTGAACCCAGGGCTCGATGGTCGTCAACTGATTCTCACACGATCATACAAGGTATAAATTATCATTGTCCTTTTAATGTTGCCGTCCTAAACTTCTTCCTATTTCATCAGTTGATGTAGCCATACGAGGACAATAAACAAAAAATAGAGGAACAAACAAGCAACAGGTCGCCTGTCACTTTTTCCAGATCTAATTCCAGCGGCTAAGGCAATCAGGGCCGAGTTGATTGCTTCTGGGCTTGGCTTCAGCCCATGCTGGATATTCAACATCACCAATTATTGAAGCCTAAAGCTCACTCTGTGTCCATCGGATTTACCGTGAGGCCAATGATTTTTGTAATCAACTTCACTTTTTTTCATCTCATTAGACCAGTTGTTTCTTCTTTTTTTTTTTAATTATTCCGTCCCACTATTTCGCAGGAAACAAGAAACTTAACATACCTGATAATTGAAACACAACGAAAAAAACCATGTACCACTTCAACTCCTTAAGAGTCTTAGGTTGAGTACGTGGTAGAGACTGTAATGATTCTTGAACAAAGATTATGGAGGGAGGGGATTTGTACTAAATCACGCTCAAACTACAGGTTTTCCCCCACTCTATAGAGGCTGAGTGAGGCCAGAAGGGTTGTAGATGTCAAAGGACACATTCTCGGCTTTTAACAGATTAAATAAAAGATCTGCCATGGATGTGAATCTGGGATGTTCGGTGCGGCAATCTCTAGCACTGATCCTCAGAAAAATCGTGATTTCAACAACAAATCGATTTCCCAGCAGATTGTAAAGATTAGAAGCAATGAAGAATGATTACATTGACGAACGTAAAAAGTTTAAGAATCAAGTTTAACAAACAAACAGTCCTTATTGTTTCATTGATTTTATTTTTACAATAACATTATAATTTTAAATCAATGTTGAGAAGAAAAAACTATGCAGTTAATGTCTACAGAATTGAAAAGGAGTTTAAAAGTAGACAAGATAGCATTTACTTACAGTATCTTTGTGCAGATAAGAAACAATCTAGCCTTACCTGAAAAAACAAAATATTCATATTAATTATAAAACTTTATTGGCTTATAAATAAAACAAAAAGTTAAAGGGTATATAAAAAAAATGGCCATTTTTTAGCCAAATATTTGTAATATTATTTGTTTGATATATTTAGATGGCGACTAACAGTATCTTTCGACATACCACACTCTCTGGCAAGTTCGCGAGTACCTGTGGACGGATTTGACTCAACAGCTTCCTTCAAAACCTTATCAATATCCACTGGTGGTCGCCCGGAGCCCTTCTACCTTTCCAACGTCGTATATCCACTGCTAAATTTTTCAAACCAACGCCGCGCAGTGCGCTTGTCAAGGACACCTTCCCCTTCATATTTAATAATTTCACGAGTTGCTTTTGTAGTGTCTAAAAATAACGAGAATTTCGTAGGACACTGTATTGTTTCTTCTTTGATATAAATAAATAAACTGAGGCTTTTTTTGAAGAATCAAGTGTTATTAAACAAGCTTAGATAATTCTCTAAAGGGATTATTAAGTGTTGGTAAATAATAAGTAGCATTAAAATATATACTGACTTTTGAACTCAGGAATTTGATAAAACGGTCTCTTTTTTTTTATACACCCCATTACTAGAAACATTTATACAAAATTGGTTATTAAAGAGGTTAGTTTATTTCTGTATTTAATATAATAAATTTGAACAACACTTTCTTCTAGAACAAAATCAGGTCATAATATTCCACTAAAAGTCAATGATGAAAAGAAAATAACAGAGTCTTATATAATTAATAAAAACTTAAACAATTTTTAGTTACAACCTTAAGGTTGTAGTACATCAAACATTTCTTTTAAAACAACAATTAGAACAGTCTATATATAAATAACAATATTAAATGAATAAATGCTAGGAACAATAAAAAACAACAACAAAAAAATGTGTTATTTTAGAAGATTATTCTGAAAATATGGAAAACCCCGATGCGTAGGACAATAAACAATAGATTAATGAATAAATATTTGTTCTACAAATATCCCTTGTTATAATTAAACTACTATTATATTCTTGGATAAATAATAATTTAAAAAATGTTTCATTACCAGAATTAATAATTACTGTTTTTATTAATATGGGAAGCGGAGTGGCTCGGTGGTGGAACAATTATTTGCAATGCCCAAGTTCCTGGGTTCAAATCTCGTTACCGGCAAAAGTTCTCTTTGACAGAGATTTCACCTGTTAGCGCCCGGAGATGGGTCATGTGGGACATAGGGCTCACCCAGCCTCTATAAAAAGAGTACCAAGGATAAGAGGAAAATCTGGCGGTAGAGTGTAATCCTGGACGACCGTTGTTCAATAAACAATACAGTCTCTACCATGTACTGAACCCATATATTGTACTGAATATATTCGTATGAATCAAATCACCGGATAATGGAACATCGCAAACTGTAAGTTGTACAGAAAAACAAACAATAAGGGTCTTGGAATCGCTATGATGACAAACTGCTCCAGGCTTTGGAGTGGACATCGTAAATCATTGTCTCGACGACCCAGTTCTAAGTTAAATTGAAGTCAGTGCCGAAGAGGCAGGCCTGGGGGTTTATGTGATATGTTGTTACAGATATAGACACCTCGCTTCTATCTTCCCTTCTTTATCGGGATTAGAGAAGAAAATGTCAAAAAGAATAGCTGCAGCGATTTTCTTTGAGAAAAGCTTTTAATAGATGAGACTGCACTAGAGATTGCCAACGATAAAACCTCTCTTTATTTTTTAAATGATAATCCCTTTCGGAACACTCTTTAGATGAAAATATATTCCTCTACAATGGAAGAAAATAAAAACTATGCACAAATAGTAATTTAAAACTTTTCTCATTTAGATCTATAAGCTCACAATCTAGATAACAATAATTTAAGAAATGACGAGTTAATTTAATTAGTCATTAAATTTTAGTCGTTATTCATAATGTTGGTACCCGTTCCGCAAGTTGTCGCTTCGAGTTAAGTCACAACAAATTTTAAGTTTTCATTCCTTTCCTTTTTAATATTCTCAAAAATAATAATAATTTTATTACTGACTGTACATAAATTAAAGAAGCGAATTACGAATTCTGTCAAAGTAGTATCATCATCTATACTTCGAATTGTTTTGTTGAAACGTTCACTTCACATAGTTGCAATATTTTTTCATACTAAAATAAACGAATGAAAAGTAAATACTTGTAGTGGCTAAACTAAAAACGACTGAACTGATACCATTAGTTTTGAAAAACGCTTATGGTTGGTGTACAGTTCTTCACAAAAGTTACATGTTCCTTCTTGGTTCAATTCAGAATGAGCTCTTATTCACTTCTACATCACTTCAACTAATCTTGGAATAAATTCTGATAGACAAAACTAAACTTGAAAGTAATAAATTACTGGAATAACCCAATCCTGCCCTTTAACAGTATTTAAGGTTCTGCGCCCCCCAAACAAACATTTTTTTATTAGTTAATTTGTAGCGAAATACGTTGGGTACAGTGATTAGTGCAATAAATACTGTTTGTAACAAGCATGGGATTGATAAAATGTTTCTCCTAGAACTTTATTTACCTTATTTTACCCTTTTATCTCTACCGAAAATAAGTTCGCCCAAGGATCGTGGCAAAAGTTCCTTTGTATAAGACAAGCCCCAGACGTAAATTTCTCGGAATCCACGGATGAATACGGCAGGATTGTGCGAAATCGCTCTTGTGATAATAGATTATTGTATTGTAGCACAAAGCGATTGTTAATGGTTAGTACAATCGAAGGGTTGTTACAATAAACTGGACCAAACAACTGGTGAGGGGGACATTGTGGTCGGGTACAGCATTCGCTGATAGGGCACCGCTAGTCCACCAGATATTTTCCGACGGTTGTGTTAACACGGTCCAATCATCTTGCCGTGTAGCAGCCTCTGTATAGCCTCTCCGACCAGCCTAATCAAACTGTTCGATCCGGCCACGGGAATTTACGATACAATCTTAAATTGTGGAGTTTTCCTCAGCGAAAATAGATGGGGAGAGAATGTTCTATCGTATTATTCTGGAACTAGGGACCTATTTTATGCTTCAGGTTTAGTCAAATTATGATTGTATGAATACCGAAAGTAGTCCGTTCATCATCATCATCATTTAAACGTTTGTGCAGGGAGTATAACCTGTGATCACTCTGCGCCACCATGTTTCCTCCATTTCTGTTCTCATCTTACAGAGACTGGGTGAACACAGGGAGGGTCTGTAGTCATGTGGGATCCCTGAGACGGCAGAGAACGTGGGGCTCTCCTGCACCGCGATGGAAGGACACCGTGCCAGGTTGTCAAGGAAAACCGGGATCTTCGCCCTCGCCGAGGAAGACTTCCCCCACCTGATGGAGGAAGACAATTACCCCCATTTTAGGGAGTTTGTCTACGGGTGGAAGGAGGTGGTCGGTCCTGCGCACTTCACCATCAGCAGGATACGGCCACCCGGCGAGCCACCAGACGATGGGCCAACCCAGGAGGAGAGAGAGGGAGACCGGACTGATGCGGGCTGGCCGGATGCGGACCGGACGGATGCGGCGGAGGAGGGAGGCTGGACGGCACCCGGACGGATGCAGACCGGCCAGGAGGCTTAAAAGGTGCTGCCCCATCAGTAAGGCGCACATCCGTGTACTGGGCAGCACCACAGATCTTTATTTTTGTGTTCCCCAGAATTATACAAACCCCCCCAGAAGTATTGTATAATAAGAATTTTATTTTGAATAAAGTGTTGTTTTTTGGCAGTGGTGGGCGTGCGTAAACCCAACGTATCAACCCGCCACTGCCGAAACCCCGTATGCCAGCAATGGCAGGAAGGGGAAAAAAAAAGTTTGATATAAGTAAGATCCAAGGAAATAGAGTCTACAGATAGAAGGGAAAAGCCACTTTAACTTAACAAAAAGGTGGGGCACATGAGACCTCCTCGGGCCGTCGAAGACAAATCGAAGCGAAAATTATTATTATTATTAATTAATAATAAGTAATACACTTTAACTATTTCCTGGTAAAATAAAAAAACTAAATTGAGATAAGGTATACATCCACACATGATGATAGGTAGCTACAAAATGAGTTACAGGTGGTGGAATTCAAAATCCCTTCGGTCTACACCGATAGGTAGCAGGATCGGATGGATCAGATAAGCGATAAAAAAAGAAATAAACTCGTTATATTGTGTGAAGTGAGAGATAGTTACAGTTTATTTAATTTTATTATTTGTTTGCTATTTATATAACTATTTACATATTGTTTTAATTTATTTATTTCTATATTTAGTTTTATAATATTAAAACTTTGTTTATTTTGATGCTTTGAAACGAAAATGTATTAGATCATCGTACTGATTACTCTTAGTTATTCTACAGCCCTGATTGATGTATTATTTAAGTATGACCCTTATTACTATGCACTTCGGCCTAAAGAGGCCCATTGTGCTTGAGTCCTAAAAAATCCCTAACATAGGTCTAGACTTCTGAGAAATTTTAAATAGTCTTTAAACCTCAGTTCTTGAAGTTCCTTGTATCCACCGGGGCCAAGGTCAAGTGTCCTCTTTCGACTTAGTGCTATACATTCAAAGAGGATGTGCCAAGGGGTTTCGTCCTCCTCTTTGCACCATCTGCACCTAGGTTCTTGTTCAATGCCTAGGAGATGCATGTGTTTCCTGAGTTTACAGTGCCCAGTGATGGTTTCAACCATACTTTTGAGGTCGGTTCTCGACGAGTGAGCAGCTTCTTTCTTGATTTTATCAGAAAGATTATCGTTGGGATCCTTTATGAAAAGTTTTGTATGCCTTATCTTGGCTCTATCCCAACGTGTTTTTATCTTCCTCTTGGCTAGTTTATTAATTGTATCCTTAGCCAGGGGAAGGGGGACCCCGCACCATGGTTCTGGTCCAATAGGAGCAGTAACTGCTCCTTTCTTCGCCAATTTGTCGGCCCTTTCATTTCCTGGAATATTACTGTGCCCAGGGATCCAAAATATGTTAACTCTGTTATGTACAGCTAGTTCATCTAGTCTTAGACAGCATTCCTCCACTAGTCTGGAGTTTGTTACTGCATTTTGTAATGCATTGCATGCTGCCTGACTGTCAGTGAGAAAGTTAATTACCTTATTCTTGTGGTCCTTCATAGCGAAGGCACCTGCAAGTATTGCCCATATTTCCGCTTGGAATACAGTGGGTGTCGTGCCCAGAGCTAAGTAATGACCCATGCCCTGACAACCCCTAAACCAGAATCCCGAGCCGGCACCAAACTCCCCTTTGGATCCATCCGTATACACATTTAGACCATTGGGTGGATTAAAGCAATCATTCTTGCTTTTGCAAATCGCCTGTATATTGACGTGAAATCTTTTTTCAAAGTTATACTTATTCAGCATTGAATCAGAATGCTTTTTTAGATCTGCATTTTGCTCGATTATATCAAAGACACTTCTGTGTCCAAAATCGTTGGTGGGTTTTTTGACCCCTCCTATTTTTACTAGCCTGTAGGCTGTCTTCAATGCCTCTGATTCAATTAGAATGTCAAGAGGAGTTAAATCAAGTATAGTTTCCAGTGAAGCGGTAGGGGTGGTTCTCATGGCCGCAGTGATCATGATGCACCCAAGCCGCTGCACCTTCTCCAACCTTGATCTATTTTGTTGGATACCAGCTTTGTGCCACCAGGCTATTGAGCCATAGGTTAGCACAGGTCTAACTATTGCTGTGTACATCCAACGGGCCATCTTGGGGCTAATTCCCCACTTGTTGCCACATAGGCTCTTACAAGTCCACAGAATTCTCGTGGCTTTCTTGGTAACATAGTCGATATGTTCATTCCAGTTTAATTTACTGTCCATAATAACACCGAGGTATTTAACCTTCTTGCTGAATGGAATACTCATCCCTTTCATCCTAGGGGGGTTGAGTTCCCTCAATATCCTTTTGTTTGTAAAAGGTACAATTACCGTTTTATTAGGATTGATGTTCAATCCTACTCTCGTGCACCATCTCACCACCATTCTTAGTGCCATTGTCATCAACTCTGAAATAGTTTGTTGGTCAAAGCCCTTGATTATAATTGCTATGTCATCTGCATAGCCTATCGCTTGGAAACCCGCCTCATTTAGGAGGTGTAGTAGTTCGTCCACTACCAGGTTCCATAGGAGTGGGGAAAGGACACCTCCTTGGGGGCAGCCTGCGGCTGCTTTAACCTTTAGGTGATAATTGCCCATATTGGCTTGAATGACCCTATTCTTTAGCATGGCAATGACCCAATTAGCAATGTTTGGTCTAGTGCCGTGCCTTAGTAGGGCATTAGTTAATATATGAGTAGGGGTATTGTCAAATGCTCCCTCTATATCTAGAAATGCTCCGAGCGCGATTTGTTTCCACTGCAGAGCATCTTCTATCTGGTCCACCACTGCATGCAGCGCAGTGTCGCAAGATTTTCCCTCTCTGTATGCATGTTGATGCAACATTACTAATCCATCACTGAGATGTTTGTCCCTGATATATCTATCAAGAATTTTCTCCATTGTCTTCAGCAAGAATGAGGAAAGACAAATGGGGCGATATGATTTGGGTTCATCATATGTTTCTTTCCCTGGTTTGGGAATAAATGTGACCCTAACTTCTCTCCAAGCTGTTGGGATATAATTATAGGCCAAACAGCCCTGGAATAGAGTGGAGAGCCTGCCTAAGATGATTTCAAGACCCTCTTTTAGCATGGCAGGATAAATTCCGTCAAAGCCTGGTGTTTTGTACGGCTTGAGGTTTTTAACTGCCCATTTTATGGCGCTGGTATTGAAGATTTCACGGACTGATGTCCAGTCCGGTTTGCACCTATCCTCAGGGAGGTAAACCTTCGTATCCGAGGTTGTGAGCTTGCTCCCCGGGAAGTGCGATTCCAGCATAGCAGTTATAGATTCTGTAATGTTCATGGGATCTCCATTTGGTTTCTTTAAGGAGCCCACTGTATTACAGTAGTTGCTCTTAGAAAGTATTTTATTCATGCGAGCGCATGTATTCGTATTATTAATTTCTTCACAGAACTGTCTCCATGAGTTCCGTTTGGCTTTCCTAATGAGGTTATGATATTCAGTTAGAGCGTGTCTGTATTCGATCCATTCACCAGTCCTTTTTCCTTTATTGAAAAGTATTCTGGTTCTAGATCTTGACTTCTCTAACTGCATATTCCACCAGGGTACATTGCAGTTTGACCCTTTAGTGGTTGTTCTACAGTTATCCTTGAATGCAGTGATAAGTGCCTTAGTCAGTAGTCCATTTAAGAACTCCAGCTGGTAGGTATTAGAAGCCAAACGGGGACATTCTTTAATTAAGTCTTTAAGATTTGTCCTAAAGCCTTCCCAATTTGTATTTCTGGGATTTCTATAGGTTTCAGGCTTTGAGATTGTAGCCTCAAGCTCCCACCTAATATATTTATGATCAGAACTGGAAAAGTCTTTAGAGACATGCCAGTTTGTAATATTTATCATTCTAGTTGATTTAAAGCTCAGAGTGAGGTCTATGACCTCCTGTCTGTTAGAAATTTCAAAAGTTGGTGTGTTACCTTTGTTAACTATATCTAGATTATTAACTAGCAAATATTCCAAAAGGGACTCACCTCTACGGTTAGTGTTACTGCTGCCCCAGATGTTATGATGGGCATTGGCGTCCGCCCCAATAATTCCCATCGTTTCCTGTCTTTTGAGATAGTCAACTATACTCTCAAGGCAGGTCGTTGGGACTTGTTCCTCAAATGGGAGATACAATGAGGCCAGGATGACTTCCTGGCCCCCTAAATTGATCATTACTGCCACAGAATCTCTGGAACATAATGACCACATTGGAAAACAATTTAATTCTATTTTTGCAAGGATGCAGGCTCTGGGCCTTGGGCAGTTTGCTTGGATAAGTACATATCCCTTCAGGCCCAGTCCCGCGATCCTGCTATTTTTGTTAATCCATGGTTCTTGTATAAGAATAATATCGATGCCATGACTTACCACATATTGCTGCAGAGTTCCACTGGCTGCCCTGCAGTGATGGAGATTTATCTGCAGCAGCTTGATCATAGTGATGAGGGGGGATCACCCCCGGGATGTGGTGGAGTTTCCTCCTTTCCACTGCCCGGGGACGGTTTGCGGCATACGGGCCCGGCCGCGCCGACGGCCTGACGCCCCACCCCGTAATCCCTCCTGCCTCCGTGCTCCGTTCGATGCCGCCTGGTACCAAGCTTGGCAGTGACAGATACACTTTGGCCCGAAGTGGATCCGGGCACGGTGACGCCAGCCGCCGAGACAGCCGCACCCTCACCACCCGTTGTTTTTCCCACCTCTTCACCAGTCTTCATATCATCCACAGCTGTTTCCGGTGTGGGTGCGTCTTTTCCTGGAAAGAATTTTACCTGTAGGTTGTGGAACCCGTGGTAGATTCTTCCATTCTTCTCCTCAATGGCTTTGGCCACAGATTCGGGAATGGATGCCACAAAGTACATCCCATGTTTATGGGTCTTGTTACCAAGAATCTTCCATCTTTCAGTCTGCAGACCCGTATTCTGTACCTGCAGATTCTGTAGGCATTCCTTAATACCTTCCACTGGGTTTGGTATGAAGGTGCCTATCTTCCTGAAACCCTCAAGTTCTTTGGGGTCGCAGGTTTTCAGCGGTGCTCCCTCCCATGGGGAGAGCTCCGCAATATTACTAACGAACCACTCCCTGGTGGACTCGTCCTTGCAGTTCACCACGAGTGCTCCGTCTCTCAGGGAGTAGCCGTTGAAGCCGACGGGGGTTTGTTCAACCTTCCTCTCCCTCATTCTTTTCAGGAGCTTGAGCATGAGGCCCTGAAAATCTTCATCCTTCAGTTTCTGATGAGGATAATCTGTGTGGGCAACTGCAACCTTGATGCTTGCGGCTGCTCCACTATAGTCCATTTTTGGTTTCTTCACCGTTTTGTAAGGTGAAGGAGTCTCCTGCTTCTCCCTACCTCTCTTCCTCTCATCCTTGGATGTTGAGGGTTGAGTTTCGGTGGGAGTCGCCTTTTTCTTTTGCCGTAGAAAGTTCTTCCTCTGGCTATGCGTCATGTTCTTCCAGACTTCGTCTGGAAGTTTGTTTATATTGATCTCAGAGGTGGTTGCCAGCTGCTGTGCAGGTGGTTCCCTTTCCTCTGCGAGGTCTGAGACCTCTTGTTCTAGGTTAGCCATCAGTTCAGAGACCGATTGGCTAATTACTGACGAGTCAGTCGTATTTGACTCCATGGAGTCCTCATTTATTTTAATATTTGTGTAATTTGGGTTCATTTTGTTCCCACGAGTAGCAAAGGTAATAAAAGGTCACCTATAGCAGAGCCTTGTTACTATAGGAAGGCATTTATTGAAACCGGAGGTCGCCCAGGTGTCCGGAGTTCGCATAGTAGGACTGAATCACCCTCAGCCATTCATCCAATAGCCTATGCAGTTCCGCCTGGATTGGGGGATGTTTATCGACTTCCCAGTCTAGTTCCGATGGGTTTCGTCAGTGAGGAGGAACTCCCCACTGTGCAGGGGTACCACGTGCAGGACGAGGCTCTTCACCTCGCATGGGTTCTGGTACTAATAAAAATTTCTCAGAAGCCAAGACCAATTGGACTGAGAGATGCCTATCTCCCTGGGTGCTTTGTAGCTACCCTTCACCCCCCTGATTGATGTAAGATAGAGTGATTAAAACAGTCAAATGATCTTAAAACTTCCTCTACTTTCCATTTCATTGTTTCTAGCACAGTCGATTCGGTAGATTATTCCAGTGTCTGTATAACTAAAGGCTAAAGTCAGAAAAAAAAAAAAAAAAAAAAAAAAAAAAAGGAGCAATTAATGTATTTTCTTTGATTAAATAAAAATTATTAACTTTTCAACCAAGATAAAACATCCTAAAGAGGTTTTTTTTATAAGTATGAAACTGTGTACACTAAGATCAGACAACTTTCTTGGTATTCATTTTATTTTTTAAGATTTTTCGCAATACACAAATCTGCTTTAACTGATAAATTCAATAGGTCGTGCAGTCAAATAAATCACTTACGTAATCTAAAAGAAATGATTGTTTGAATAATAAATAAATCGGGATTAAGACAGGAGTCAGACAAGAAGATGGGCATTCGTCAATTCTGTATAGTATCCTACTGGAAAATATGATGAGGACATGGAGGCATACTGTGAAATAAGAAGGGATTGAAGGAACATGTTTACGTCCAAAGAAGGAGGGTGCAATGGTGGATTGCTTAGCATTTGCTGATGACTTGGCATTTCTCGCAGGCGATATAGATTAAGCTTTAAAAAACACAGGATCTGAAAGAAAAAAAGTACATGGAATTCAAACAGGATAACGAAGATTTCAGAAAAGGAACTATGAACAGAACACCAGATTGTATAAGTTTGAATAATTTGGTGATTGGTCCTTCTATAGAGGTCCTTTTCTAGGGTTAACACTATGCATCTATTGATGTTTGCACACAGTTGTGCGTATATATTCAATACCAGAGTAGTTTTTAGCCTCTCATTCATATGAAGAGAGGAGGAGAGTGTGTTCAATTATGTTGTATCTTTGTTTTTCGCATCAAAACCGCAGCTTAAAAGCTTTTTAATCACTTTAATTGTTTTTGGATGGAAGTGTTTTAACCCCATAATTTACCCTTATGATTCTGACGGTGTTCCAAACAAAATATCGGTGACATAAAATGGTTACATAATATTGATACTGAGAAAAGCTGACCTGAATACTATATTTTCATCCTAATTTAGCAATGAATATACAATACATAGAGCCGCATATTTACATGAAATATGTATGAAGTCCTTTCATAAATGAAGTTTTATTTTCTGGAAGAGCTGTTCATCAAAATTCACCAGAAAAAAAAACAGACCCTCTTTTATTTTTTGTATCTACATAAAAGCCAGCTCATGTACTTTATCTAAATTAAAACACTATAAAAGTTACGGGAAGGATGAATTTTCAATTTCTGATACGTCTAAATATATCAAAAATTAATAAAATATTAATTACAGGTGCTTAATTATTATTGATGAGTGTAAAATAAATAATATTTAACAGTATTTCAAGTTAATTTAATTCTTACAATAATTATTCCTAAAAGAACAAAATTTTTAAAAGTTCATAAATAAATTTAAATAAAATTCCTATCTGCACTAAAATAAATAGTGCCAAGACAAAGTTCACATCGAAGAACTATCAAATAGTAATTGAAAACCAGCTCAGTAAGACAGCTCATCTATCTTCTTCAATGGTAGAACTTGTTAACATGGTTTAATATTACATTAAATTAATCTATGTCGAAAATAATTTATTACAGAATGATACTTCAAGTAAATTAGTTCTTTTACGTCGTATAATTATTGTTCTTCCTTTATTTAAATAAAAGCATAGAATCATCATGTGATAATTAATCCTACTAATATTATAAATGCGAAAGTTTGTGTTTGTCTCTCTTTCACGCAAAAACTACTGAACGGATTTGGATGAAACCTTACAGTAATATAGGTTATACATCATAATAACGCATAGGATACATCAAGGGCGGATTTATTTGGGGAGCACGGGGGCACGTCCCCTCCCCAACAGTTTTTTAGGTACCATGGAGAATCTATTGTAGTTATTTAAGGCAATTACATAATTAAAGGCAAATCACATGATAATAGTTGTTAAAATAACAGAAAGAACATGATTGAAACTATTGTTTTGATATCCTACTAATCCTACTAATATTATAAATGCGAAAGTTTGTATGTATATTTGTTACTCATTCACCCAAAACTACTGAAAAAATTTGGATGAAACTTATTGAGGAATATAGGTTATACATCATAACAACACATAGGCTACAGCAAGGGCAGATTTAGGGGGGCACGGGAGCACGTGCCCCCCGAGACTGTGGTTTGTGTTCTGTGGAGAATCCATTATAGTACATGAGTAAAGGCAAATCAGGAACTTAGCATCTTGATGTTAATATGCAGATAAGTTCTTTGTATTATTTAAGAAAGAAATTTGGATAACTCCACCCCCAAGGGTTTCCCTTTTAATATAATAGGGGTTCAAAGATTGTATAGAATCCATCGGTTTTGAAGTTTTGGACATTTTGGATGTACGAGTAACTGATAGTTAAAAAAAATTAATAAATTATTTATTTAAAATGATTTGTCAAGAAACTTTATATCTTGACCAAATTCCACGAGAGCGAAGCCGCGGGCAAAAGCTAGTTATTATCATAAAGAAGTAAAGGAATAATCATGGATATTTATGTTTCAATTTAAAGCATATATTGCTCGTTAAATATGTTATTATTTTAACAGAAGTCAAGAGAGATTTGGAGGGGTGAGTCTCGAAATGAAACACAGGAAGAGGGGGGGAGAGAGTGTGTGTGGCAGACCAAATTGTACTTACTTGTACTTACCGAATTTTTTAATTCTTTGAGAGTTATTCTCTATCGTTTAATAGATTAAAAATACGGTTACGATATTTGCGAATATTTTAAATGGTATCTTCAGCTAAAAATAATCCATGTAACAGTGTATGAAATATAAGAGACTCTCCTATATTTATTTTCTTGTTGTATAGTTTAACATAATACTTAAGGTAGATGTTTCAACTTAAAAACTTTGAATTGTTTGTATACATTTTTAAATATTATCAAAGGTCAATGCAACATTTAAAACAGAATATTTCAAAAAGTTTAAAATTATTTGATATGATTCTGTTTATATCCCTAATTGATAAGAATAATTTACAATTGTCTATATATAAATAATATATACTTTATTTTTTGATACATGAAGAGTATTAGGTTCAGCCAAGGTAGAGGGTGTACTGTTTCAAAGACAACACTTGAGCAGGGATGTAATTTGTCCATGATCACGCTCAATTACCAGGTTTTTCTCGTATACCAGCTATATAGAGACTATGTGAGCTTCAGGAGGATCTCTTGATCCCATAGGGTCGTCGGATTGTTGATCACAGGTGGAATAATTTATCTAACTTAGCCCAGAACCACCCGCGGCTGAAGACTGACTGTAATAGTAAACATACAAGCTATACATTTCTAAGTACAGATTATATTTGAATATTTTTTTTCCATTAACTGTTACATAATAAAATAAAAATTTAGCTAGTGTTGACCTTGGGGGCAGGGAGTTGGGACAGTGTATGATCGAGGTCACTTGGGGAAACTGGGTGATGAAATAAACCCCAAAACATTTATATATCAACAATCAATCACTATTATATTGAAACAAAAATTACATTCAGCGTAGTGAAAATAAACCTCTAATTTAACATAAGAATCACCCTTAATAACAGTACTTAATAATAACATATAAACGAGACTCATACACCTGATTCTCCATCCATACTCATAGTCCCTAAAACCACTAAAAATAATAATAAAACGAGTTCCATAATTTATAGCAATCATCAAACCCATTATCTATAACAATAATTCTATGCACTAATAATTACAACTTCAACATTCCCCATCAGTACTCATTATCTTATAACCATTAATAAAATTAATAATTTCCAATTAAACCTCCATCCATCTTCTATAACAGTGTCATTTCCATCGCCTATAACAACAATCATCGGCACTAATCATAATTACAACTTAAACATTCACCCTCAGTACTCATTATCTCCTAATCATTAATAATTACCAAACAAAGCTGGATTTATCACCTATAACAATAATCATATAGACTAATTACAACTTAAACATTCGCCCCCAGTACTCATTATCTCATAGCCATTAATAATTTCCAAACAAAACTAGATCTATCATTTATAACAATAATCATATAGACTAATTACAACTTAAACATTCGCCCCCAGTACTCATTATCTCATAGCCATTAATAATTTCCAAACAAAACTAGATCTATCATTTATAACAATAATCCTATGCACTAATAACATTTACAACGTACTCATTACCTCCTAACCCCTAATAAACACCATAATTTTATTATAACACATTTTCCATAATTGCATATACACCGACGACTCAATTATCAACCATCATTAATCCTTATCTCATAACCGCTAATAACCTAATAACTCCACTTTAAAACCAGTTCTCTCTTCTCCAACCATAATTCTATGTGCACTAATACTTAAAGAAAGATTCCTATCTATCTTCGGGCAAACGCGACGAATGACAACGAAATAATAACTGGCTCTATCTTCAACTAACCACCCGCCGGCCTCACCCCAAGTCTAGTCCGACTACAGTATATAGAAACTCCAATACCTTTCTCTGATTTCTAGTTCCGAAACCAAGGCTTCTCGCTAGTATTTGCGTTCAACTCATCTCAAGTCCCAATCTTCATCCAGAAGACCCCACCTGCCGTCGGCAGGGGTTCTCTGCTTCTCGGCCCTCGAGAGGAAAACCGTCGGGTACTTGAAGGCTTCTCCGAGCTGTCACCAGCATTCTTACTTATTCGTCTGACAGGTACTGCCCCTGGTGGTCATCATTATCCCGAGAATCCAATAATTGTAGTTAACGTTTCCAACGGCCGGGAATTTTACGGTGAAAACTGCTGATTAGGTTCCGGCCTCGTGTTTGACCTGAACCTGTGAACTGCTTGGCTCAGCGTCTCCACAAACAGACGGAACTTTCTAGTACTTTATTAATAAAATATTATCAAAACTAAATGTTAAGGACCCACAATGCCTTAACCAAAACCATATACAAAGAAAATTTATATTATTAGTCACAAAAAGAAATAAATTTAGCAAATCTTATTTGGCATAGGATAACATATACCTACATATTAATGTACAAAATCCTTAAAACCTAAAGTATTTTTAAAATCTATTAATGAGAAGAAGCAAATAAATTCGCAAACATTTTTAGAATTGAACTAAAGTTGTAATTAATGCACATTAACTAACTATATGATAACTTTATGACAACACCCAATGCATCCTGGAGATAAGGTGGGATTTGGAACTTATCTCTTTGAGTGGGTCTCAGAATTCACCTATTTTGAATCTCATGTCTCATGCATCAGAAACCAGGAGACGAATATTATCCGCCAACCGCTGCTATATTGGGCCTAGACAACATCCAGCAAGTAAGGTAATGGCAAGAAAAACTAAAATCATCCTATATAAGACCCTTATTCGCCCAGTGTTTCATACGGAGTGGAAAGATGGACAATGACGAAGGAAGCAAACCGAAATTTTCTTGTATTCGAACGCAGGATCCTTCGAAAAATATTTGGGTCGGTCTCTATTGAAGGAAGGTGAAGACAAAGAAAAAATGAAGAAATATATGATCTCAAAGAGCCTAATTTGGTTGATTTCATTAAACGATTCCTAATAATATGAGCTGGATGGGCATGTAGAATAATATGGCATGTAGAGGGGAGTCGACCGACAGCGACTGCGGTGGATTGCCTGTGTGGCAGAAGTAGCGAGGAAACAGGGAGTCCACAAATTGGATGGCAGCAGCTATCAACAGGGACAACTGGCAGATACTGATTGAGGATGCCTGGACGCGTCGACGTGTTGTGCCGAATTAATAATAATAATAATACTTACAACAATAATAATTATAGTCATAAGTTTAGTCCCAATCCTGCCTCCAACTTTAGAGATGCTATATTTGGTGTATGAACTACATTTTAAGTAATTCTATTTTAACCTATACCTTGCTTTCCTCGACCTCCAATCGGCCTTCGACTCTGTTCCTCGGGAGGAAATTTGGAAGGCATTAATGCCCAATAAAGTTATCATTATATCTTGATATTATTATATCAAGGCAATCAAATCTTGCTACCAAAAACCTAAGGGGATAGTGAGAAATAATGGCACTGAATCCAAGAGCTCCCCCATGGACAAAGGAGTAAAACAAGGAGACATTCTCAGCCCACTCTTCATACTCTATATAATCTTCATGGATGAAATCATAAAAATATGTAAAAGAAGAACTGCAAGAACTACAATTGGACATTGGAATATGCGATGTGTACAATACTGTACAAGTAATTTAATTTAATTTATTTCTGTTTAATGTATTTTAATGAAATTAATAACAAGCCGTTAGAAATATATAAATACACAAACAGATACGACGAAGTAATAATGTTAATGTTCATTCACTCTACAAGATACAAATAACTAGAGAATGTAACCTAGTGTATTATTAGAGCTAGAATTTGATATAGGAGGGATATGTACCTCTTAAGGCTGAATCGCAAGCAAGTTAAGCTAAGTCTGGGCTCAAGTTACAAGCATTATCACTTAGCGCTTAGAGTGTTTGGACCAAACAAACTACCATAGTTACGTTACATAACACATAACAGTTTAATGCCTGTATCGTTTTGTTATTCGAATGATACCACATAAGTGATGTAACCATAAAATAATAACTAAAATCAATTCATGGCCAACATTATCAAAATTTTGATAAATGAAGTCAAAGAAGAAGAATAAGATCCTTCAAAATCGTTTACTGGATTTTAATGAATAACTAGTACAATCAAACTTGAAAATTAGTTTAAATTAGTTGTGTCTTTCGCTTTTTTTAGTGGTTTTTGTTCGTTTATTATAAACGATATAAATTATTATTAAGTCTTACTGCAGTTATCCCGAATAACAGAAATAGTTCTGTTAGAAAGTTTTAGACATAAATTAATAAAATCAGTAAATAATTACTCAATCATAGATTTAATTTATTTCTGTTCGTTAATTTATTTTATAATACTGTCAATTTTTACAGTATGGTAACATATTGAAGTTTATATTCATAAATTAAATATATAAAAAAAAAACTTGGGATGTGAAATTTCAGCTTAATTACTACTGAATGTTTATAATTCTAAATATATTTTTAGAAAGTTTATTGAGTTTATTTGATGATTTATTTTTAACTATATTGCTAAATTGTTAACTGTTGTTAGGAGAATAAAGGGGGGCTCAGGAAGACGCATCGGATTACGCTTTCCCCTTAAGAAAAATGTTTATATACTTTGTTGAAACTATTACTAACTATAACTAACAGTTATACTGTTTCGATCTACTACAAACCTTACAGTTTTTTTCATTCTTAATAGCTCTTAGTAGAGTCGTTCCGGACTTCAAGAAGTAAGAAACTTCACGTAAGAAGTAAGAACCTGATAATGACAGCAGATTAATATCAGCCTGAGCTATTGTATTCAGGCTTAGTTATTGGAATTTTACACACTTAAATAACAATATGTTTAATGATAAATAATAATAATAAACTTCAACGGTCCAAAAAGAAATAATTTGGGATTATCAGTCATAAAACGATTCCTTTATTTTGTTCTTCACACATCAAGCAAAGATATGAAATACACAAAAAGAATTACTTTTTACAATACACCTGGTCATGAGCTAGTTGAGCCGTATTTAAAGGCTAGAATGAAAAACCTTCGTGTTTTAAGAACCATTCAGAAAAGAATTGCTGATTTATTAGAAATAACAAGTCAATCTTTCTTTTGATGACATGGAAAAACTCCCAAGAAATAATAAATAAACGAAAGGATTGCTACATGTTCCCAACCAAAAAAATATGAGGAAAACACATTCCCTTTGTGATTCATGCAAACAACCAACATGTTTGGAGAGCTCCAAGAAACTGTGAGACAATATCTTAGAATATCATTAATTTTAATTTTGAAAGGTATTTTTATTTTCGTTAATAGGTTTTTAATTGTTTAATAATACAGGACTGAAAAGACAAGAAACTGCTCGACGTTTTCGCCCATTTTTACATGACAGTTATCAGACCTTTTTGGACATACGGAGTCGAGGTTTGGGGCTCTACTAAACCATCCAATTCATCTCGTATCCAATCCTTACAATCCAAAATCCTTCGTAAAATCCTCAATGCTCCTTATTATGTCACAAAAAAACTCATCCATCATGATCTCAATATCCCATATGTTGCTGATTTGGCCCAAACTAGATACCTATCCTTCCATGACAAGCTCCATACACACTTGAAACCGCTTGTCTCTCAACTTGCTTCCCATACTATATTCCTGATAACCCTCCGAGGCATCTGAAAAGAAGATGGCCTCGAGATCTTCTACTATAGAACTTCATTGGAGTGCTACCAATGGGTAGTTTCTCCACAAGTGTTTTTTGTTTTCAAATCATTTGTTCATATCAGCAAATTTACTTGATGTAATATTATTACAGTTGTAAATATCAATAAATTAATCTAAAAAAAATGTTTAATATCAAAGTTAAATATATATTGTAATTAATTTGTTATAAATACACAAGTTTTAAAATATGTACTTTTTGATTTTCACTGTTTCCTTCATTGATCTTATTTGTTTTCTGTTTTTTTAACAAAAATGTTTAAATACTTTATTTTGTATTTATTAATGAATTTTTAAATCAGGAGCCTGTGGGATCAGGTGTCAATACTAGCGCAAAGAAAAACTATGTCAGTACAAGAAGGTTAAGTTTATAGCCTATTCAAGAGAGATTAAATTCTTTTTTAACTAAGTTTGGGCGTCATATTTTTTTTCATTTCCATGATATTTCTTTAGCTTTACAAGTTCAATGTCAAAAATTATTCTGGTAAAAAAACTGATATTTAAATAAATAAACAAAAAACTCATATAATTATGAATAACAGAAAATGAAAATGAGATCTCACGTCCACCGACAATCGAGTGATTTAAATAATCTAAAGCCACGTGTTATCTCTCCCATTTAATCATCAACAAACCATACTCCGAAATCATACATTTATTGACCCACTGGTAAAGGTGATATGTATAATAAAATTGGAGCATGATTAAATATTGACAGATGTCATTCGAACGATTCATGCTAAAAAAACATTACGTGAGGGATGTAGATTATTCTCAATATTTCTTTAAAATATAACTGAACATTTTCCAAAATATTTTTTCTTTTAATGTGGTAATTGTTTGTTAATTATAATCATAGAAGTTAAACATTAAATTAACTAAACTAAATATTTAAACGCGTTCGGTTGTAGTATTAAATGAATGATAGATAATTAAAGATTCTATGATTACAAATGTACTATAAAGGGCTCATGAATATATGAACTGTTAAATAAAGTATGAACCTATGTAATGTTCCATAGGTTGTGTTTTCCATTGAAGCCATTACAAATATTGTGTAGTAATTAAGTTATATTTAAAGTCAACGGTATTAACAGGTACTTCTGAAAGCTCGAGTTTGGATAACAAATTTCTGCAACACCCCAGACATTAACATGATTATAATACTTAATTTCACCTCTTTATTACTACTATAGCATAAAATTTGTTTGTAATTATTCCACAAGTTGTCGCTTTGATTTGAGTTTCAATAAGTTTTAACTGTTTATACGTTTCATTTTTAATATTTTTCAAAGATATAAGTGATAGTGAGCTTTAGTATGGAAAAGAGAATGTAATTATGGGAATGAGTGTACTTCGGTGATCATTTCGTCGAGTCAGTTATACTAAGAAGTTAAGTTAGTTGAAACTATTATTTCTAGTAGAAATGATTACCGAAATTTTTTCATTACTCATAATTACATTATTTTTCCACCTTAAAGCTCATGATTACTTGTATTTTTGGAAACTATTAAAAATGAAACGAATAAACAGTTAAAAGTTGTAACTCAACTCGAAACGACATCTTGCAGAACAGATACCACAATACCATCAGCACAAAGTTATTTACTAAAAACCAAACACAGACTATATTACCAGGAATAGTTATTTGTACAAATCTAAAAAAATTCTATCCGTCAAGGAAAGCCTCCACTATATATTTCAAACATGATAAGTGCAAGTTAAACATTGGAAGATATCTACTTAAAAAAATAATTAACGACTGTATTAATAATCATTATTCAGTAACTTATTTATGTCTATAGTCAAACAGCCTATTTTCGTTTTAATTCAAATTATTTTAGGAACCTCCGACCTTTCGTCAATGTTGATTTATTGCTAAAGAAATAAATTATAGAAATATATAGAAAATTGTTTATAAATTTTAATTTGAACACAGAATATTTCCTACTCTAATACACACCTCCAGCTTTCTCTTAAGATTCTTAGTCACTCAGTACAATCGGTCATTGGACCGCAAATCATTAACGTTGATAAATGCAAGGCCACTTCTATGACTAAATGCTCAGTCGGAGTTTCTGGGAATATGCTTGTGTAGGTATATGTGTATATTAGCTAAAGAAACATTAAAAAAAAAACAGTACCAATACAGCATGTGAACGGGTCTGGGGTTCAGTACATAGTAGAGACTGTACTGTTTCATGGACAACGATTCTGCAAGGAGGTGACTTGTTCTAGGTCACGCTCCAACGATTTTCCCCCTTATTTCGGGTACCCTATTATTATAATATTTTATAGAGACTGGGTGAGCCCCAGGAGGGTCCTAGATTCTATATGATCCAGTTTCGGCTGCAAACAGGCTACATGCCTATAACAATAAACTCTTATTTTAATGTTACTCATACTTTCACATTTATCTATATATAAATATATTGTGTAGCCTTTGAAATAAATATTGTGTAACAAAAAAAAAAATAAGGTAAGCCGGTAAACTAATAAAATGGAAGTGAAGCCTTCAACTTGGGATGGAAGTAAAGACAATTAATCACTGATTCGATGGAGCGGGGCCAATTAATTTTGAAAGCAAAGTTTGATATATGTGCCCTTATAAGGGATATTAAAACTTTTCTTTTAAAAATTATTTTTTCCATTAAATAACAAATAAAGTCGCTGATGCCTTTGTTTTTTTTATTAAAACAAAAATATATTTAATTACACAAAGCAGGTAGGTACTTTTAGTAGTTATAATTTGAATAAACTATATTTGCAACATTAATTTAGCTGTCAGAAGTATTTCAACAAATCGATTTCGTTAGTTCATTGATCATTCACTTTAAGTCTATTAGGCAGTTGAAAAGAATAAGAAAAGAAGAATAAATTTTAAAACACTAACAATGAAAATAATTAAATTATAGTTTAATTTAAAGTGCTTACTTTTGATACGTCTCTCAAACATTAACATTTTTTACTCAACACGTGGCCATATTCTTCTCAGACGCTTAGGAGAATTATCAGTAATTAAAAAGGTTACTAAGTTTAAAATTAGTGAGTTTGAGTGGGAATAAATCTTGTCATGAAAGGAATGATATCGAGTTCGGGTTAAATATGCATCAAATGGGCCATTAAGAGAGGAATTCATTGGCTTATTAAAGCACCAATGTTCTACATATACCCGAATTTGTGAGTCGAAATAGGTTTTATAACAGTCATGTATTGACTCTTGTCTTTTTAATTGGGAGCTGAGAACATTCATCTAGTAAGTGCCAAAGTAGCCTGAAACTAAGGCAACTTCTTAATGTTTCAGTTCTTGTGATTTGGAAAGTTATTTTGTTTCTTTTATTTTTTTGTTAGTTGTTATAATTTTTAAATATTTTTATTTGAAAAGAAAAGATATGAACAGTACTGGGACTCGAACCCGTGTCTCCAACATATATGCGAGAACACGGAGATATAGGATCAGTGAAAAGAAAGGATATGTCTGGCCGAGAACCGAACCAGGATGCCTTAGTTGGTAAACCACCACAACGGATACGTCGGAGACCCAGGTTCGAGTACCATACCTGATCATATCTTTTCTTTTCAAATAAAAATATTTAAAGTTATTTTGGTTCATTTATTATGTTATCATTGTCTTCATTTATTTTTGTGACTCATCCTATACCACTACAATTCATTAAGTCTTGGTTTCAGTATATTGTAGAGACTATACTGTTTCTTTGACAACGGTTGTGCAGGGTGGTGATTTGTCGTAGATCACGCTTAAACGCCAGTTTTTTCGTCCAATTAAGGTGACCCATATTATAGAGGCTGAGCCCCAGGAGGGCTCCAGATCCCAAGAACTGGGAGAAAAATTATCCATCTCCGACTGTTAACAGATTAAAGAAAAACTGTCAATAAATAATAAATAAAGTCGGATTTGAACCCTTGAACTTCTGGCCGGCAACTTAGAGATCTACCAATGAGCCGCTTTACTCACTCTTTGGTCATTCTTGACTATAAAAGTTTGTCAACTGTTTTTTTTAGGTATGGATTTAATTAATTGTAAAGTTATATTAGCTTGTTATATTTTATGTGTCTCTTCTAACATGGTGTAACTAATGATGATAATAATATTTTGCAAGATCATTAAACGTAATTACAGCCTAAAATACAATTAAAAATAATAAATGAAGTGTTAAATATTTTATTTTGCTTTTCCAAATTTCTTCCTTCGCAATGTATGGTCTGTCATTTGACAAGGAACGATGAATAAATATAGAGGACTTAGTAGTACGCACCCCCCCCCCCCGAAGAGAAGCGGGATTCCCAGGGCTTTACGGATTCAGATAAGCATTAGTCATTCATTTAATTTTCCAACGACGCGGGGGTTCCTTAAGTGTGGCGCCGCCCAATTCGCCCTTCTTATGGATTCGCCCCTGTTAAAGTATATATTGTAAGTGTCTCGTTCGTAATATAGAACCTCACCCCACAAGTGCAATGCCATGATGTTACTTTAATATAACTCATTTACTATTATCTGTTAATAATCATTAACAGCGAAATCGTTTCAATCTCTATTATACAAATAGAACAAGGACGTTTCGTAATTATTTTATTTCCTTTTTGAAGTATCGAAAAAAACATCACCGAAATAATCAAAGAGAAACAAAAAACTTTGAGTAATTATTTCAACAAATCGATTGTTGGATTTTAGGTAAACAAATAATTATTTTTTGTTAATCATTATTCATTTTATTATCATGGCTAAGTTTGAAATATGTGTGGAACTCACATGGCAAGTTTATATTCTATTCTACAATGCTATTCTGCACTGATGGTTCGGTGATCTTAAGCGATCCAACAGTATATTAAATTCCTTTTCTTATATTCAGATATTTGTTTACAACGTGGTGTAATATTTCTTCTTTAGTTATTTATCCAATATCTTCCTTCAAAAAAATGTATTACTACAATCCATGAATTTCCGGGTTCACTACTTGCTAGTTTGTTCGAGATTATAGTCAACTGCCAGGTTATATCTATTTTATAGTGGCTGAGGCCGATAAGAGTTTGCATTGCAGTGCGGAGTTTAATCAAAATCGTTAATGCCTTTTTCGAGTGTAATTTCATATTTGTAGAAAATCAATGGTATTAAGAGGATCTTCTGTAAGGTCGATTTTGGTAAAAAGGGTTTGCAATACCCTAGACATTAACAACTCTGTCTAAAATGGGTAATTTCACTTTTACATTTTTTAACTTAACGTCTTTATTGTTACCATAACATACAAATCTCATCAGCACAAGACTGTTCACAAAACCACACTCAGTTCACAGTATAACCAGATTTTATTTGGAGGAGTCTAAAAGTTCTTCCTAAGACGTTAGCAATACTTTTCCTCACAACATATTTCATGCATTAATAAATACAAAGTAAACATTTGAAGTTATCATTAAACGACTGATTCTCGATTATGTAACTAATTAATACGCATTAAAGTGTAACAGTTTTTATTGTTTAGTTTTCACAAGATAAATTTCGATTATTGTTATACAGAATTGAATTCCGTGAAAGCGACTTTTAATGAAGCAGACGTTTCGAAGGTATTTTAAAACCCGTCAGGCTTACTTTTCGATATATTTTTCTCAGTACACAATTTTATTTATAAAAGTTAATTTAAATGAATTCGGAAAGTGAAATTTCAAGAGAATTGATATCATCCAAAGTATTAATTTGATTCTGATGAAATAAAAATTTTGAAATGTATTGGGTGGTTTTAGGCGTATGCAATAAATTTTATTTTTATTATTTTACATATTAATGGACACTTAATTGCGGATTGTCTTCGAAGCCCCGAGAAGGTCACACTTGTCCAACTTCTAGACTCATCAGTCTCAGCATGTCCTAGTTAACCTTTTTTTTTTTTTTAAGTTGTTCTCTCATATCCGTATATTTCCTAGATTCATTCTTATACCAAACCATCAACTCATAATATCCCTCAAACATCTATAGTCTCTTACGATTCCAATCCTCTATCCAATCCCAGAGCACAAGATCTCGCCTTTCCCACTTTTACATTCGATATCAGAGAAACAAAACACTCGAGAGCTCCTGTCTCGCCCGTACCATAACATTTTGGAACTCAGTCTCCCCTAATATCCGCCATGCTTATTCCTTAACCATATTGAAACCTATGCTTTTCCTACATCTCCTAATGTCCCTAACAGATCAGCTATAGATAACGTCCTAATCAGTTACAATTAATAGCTCATATCCAACAGAAGTGATTTATGACTTACTGCCAATTTTCTTGTAACAATATTATTTTATATAAATGCTACATGCTCTTTTTTTTTTATCTCGTATTTTTTTCAGCATAATTCTTGATATTTTTAATTTTATTAATTTTTTTCCTTTCCCAGAACATACCTTTTAATTTGTATGTATATTTATTTTCAAGTACTTAATTAAATACTTCACCAATCTTATTTAATATTGGTCATATATTAAAATAAAATAAAATAGAAAAATAATTTTATTCTGTAACCAGGTCCCTTACGAATAACAAATGTGTACATAATTTAATAAATATATATCTGGCCTAAGGGTCACATTATTAGAACATTACTTTATTTAAATAATATCATGAAAATAAATATGAACTAAAAGGTATGTTCTGGCAGAGAGGAAAAAAAGAATAAAAAGAAATGAAGTTTATTGAAATAAACTAAACATATAAAAATTTATATTTTATTAAGGCATAAAAATCTAAAATATTTATAATTCATCTAAGAGAAAAACAAACAAACATAAAATAGTTATTCAATTATTATTGTTATAAACATCTGTTATTCTTTAGAGACCTGTTCCCAAATTAAAATTATTTTTCATTCTATTTCATTATTTTTATCATTATTATTCTGATATCTAGCATTGAATAATTTAGCTACGAATCAGTTCTGATAGACCTCGCGGTTATGAAGCTTCCAACCAAGATATAGTAGAGAAGATGAACCCCATCACATTACTTGCCAGAAATACAATGTATGCAGTTTAATAAAGGGCTCACTATGGCTGAAGAGGGTTTATTGACAATAAAGCAACTGTTCCCGAAATCTATCTTTAATATATGATCGGCTAAAGTTGGGATCTTGTATGAGGTATGTTCGATATTGTGCGGCATTTGATGGAGTTTGCTAAGTTGGACTATTCCACTAAAGCAATTCAGAGAGAGAGTCTAAACACACAAGCGTCTCAGTTCAATCTGCTACAGTAACAGTGATGATATATATATATATATATATATATATATATATATATATATATATATAAAGAATAAATATAGAAATATAAAGAGACGGTCACCTGTGGTCTAGTGGTTAGCGTAACAACTACTAAACCCAAGTTCGCGGGTTCGTAGCCCGGCAGGTGGCCCTAGGATTTTTTTGAGGGAGTAAAAAATCCTTAGTTAGGCCGTCCTTCGGAAGGGACGTTAAACGGGGGTCCCGAGCCTGTACGATGTCAGGTACTCGTTAAAAATCCCTATCCTGATTAAACCTGGATAGGCAAAATTTAGAGCTCCCACTGTAGCATCGTCCGATTAGCCATAGCAGTATAAAGTGACGTTAAATAAACAGACAGAAATATAAAGATAATATTTTTTTTCTTAAAGTAGTTATAATAATCATATCTCATTCCCATTACAGAATGTTCAATAGGATTTTTCTGAAAACCTATATTTTAACAAAGCTTGTTGATTTTTTTTTTAAAATACCATAATTAAAAAACCAAACACTTTTAAAAAACATGTTATAGAAAAATAAAATAAAACTATCCTTGTCTTTTTAAACTGATTTCCAATTATTTTTTTACACTAATAAAGATAGAAGGTTAAATATTAATAAAACCGTAATCATTTAAAATGTTTATAGAGACTGAAACATTTTTTTAATCAAATATTTCAGGCTAATTCGTACAATTAATTAATTTTTTTAGAATGAAACTGAAAGACGAAAAATACCAGTAAAGTAATAGTAAAAATCAATCATACCAGTTAAGAATTTTTGTAATTATGGAAATCATTTCACCGGATTATAAAAAGTTTGCCTTAAATCCACGGTCAAACGAATAATTTTAGAAAACAAAATAAATAAGAATGAAATGAAATAATTAACAGAGAATTAGCTAAGGCTAGAGGCAATTGGTTTTATTTTCCATTAAAAAAGAAAACCTAAAAAACAACCATAAAAAAAAAATTAACCTTTATTTTCCATGTCTAGTAATAAAAATTTAATTTTTAATTTAACTAAAAAAATATCGAATGGTTAACATTAATAAGCTATAACTTATTCATTACGGAAATATTATTTTTATTAATTAACAATCTCATGCTTATCATAAAATTAATTATTTTATAAATTTAAGTAAAAAATAAAGAAAAACAAATAATAAGGTTAATAGTGTTATAGAGACTGAAATATTTTTTTTTATAAACTAAACATTTCAGGTTAAAGTCTAAAATTATTTTTTTTCAGATGAAACTGAAAGTAATAATAAAAATCAAATATTTAGATTTGCTGATTGAGGAAACCACTTTACTGCATACTAATAAAAATAAAATGTTTTCCTTAAATCTGTGTCGATCTGATTAATTATCAAAACAAAATAAATAGAATGATATATAATAATAAAAATAAAATTCAATATATAGTTGCATTTTTGTTTTATTTACATTGCTGTATGTTTACTGAGGAGAAGTTAAAATTTTTTATAATTTAACTAACAAAACTAGAACGTCAAACATTAAGAAACGAATATTCAATATTAAATTGCTTAATGGCTAATCTTATAAATAATCATTTCGCACTGAATAATAAAATTAATTTATAATTTTATAATAAAATTGAAACACGAAAATTATACCTGTTAAAAAAAATAATAAATATCAAATATTTACCTTTTCTGATTGAGGAAGTTATTTCACAACATACTCTTTGAAATTGCTGCAATTATAATGTCTTCCTTAAACCCATGGCGAACAGAATAATTTAAAAAATAAAATAAATAATAATGAAAAAAATAAAAGCAAGGAATGAATTATTGATAGAGTAAAAAGACTCTGGGTAATACTTCACCGCCTCACCTTTCAAATTCATGATAAGATCACCCGAATTTGTTCTGAATTTTAGATTAAGAATCATCATAAATTAATATCAATCAATATTTACTATTAATTATACTAATAATATTTAATTCAATTATTTTTGGTAGATAGTGGTCACCAACAATGAAAATAAAGAAAAATTATTCCAATTATTAATTCTGAGTTATAAAAAATGACTTAAAAAAAATGTCGATTGTTTTTTCACAAGTTTTAAATCATTGAAAACATTATTTCATCACGCCAATATTGCTATATATTGAAGAATAATATGATATTTTTTTTGCGAAAGATGTTATCCCTTTGAATGGGTATTTGCTACGTATATGGCTCTATTCTTCTTCTTCTTTTGAGCATAAAATTTAACGCTTATATTTATGGCTACATAAAAAACAAACGAGAGGCCATAGAATTAGTGAGAGCCCAATTTAACAAGGTGGAAAAATTGAGATGAAAGTGTGTTATAAATTTATTATCACTAAAATAAGTTTTACTGAGGTAGGCTCAATGTAATTTTGCATAGACATATTAAATAGATGTTAAATATGACAAATCCAGAGCGCCTTTTCTCAATAAATAATTTTTCAAATATAAAAGAAGTAGAATTAGTTAGAAATATAACATATAATTGATAATAATATATTAAATGAAATAAAAGATAATTTTCGCTATTAAAATGGAAAGGTATAAAAAAAATATTATAACGAACCAAGAATTTTTTGAACTATCTGTTAATTTTAAAGTTTAAACAATGATGATAGGATGGGTAAGTAAATATGTTGATAAAACGGGTAAGGGTAAACCATGACGAAAGTAGGGGTAAGTTTCAACTAAGATGATTGTAGGAGTAAGTGAATACCATGGTAACAGTAGCGGTGATTGTAAACATCATGATAATATGAGTAAGGATAAACAGTGATGATAATATGGATAAGGGTAAACAATGACTAAAGAACAAGTAAGTTTTTACTCTGATAGTATAGCTAAGTTTAAACAAAGATGATAAACATGATGTGACAGGTTGGGTAAACATGATGATAGTACAAGTAAGGATAAACTATGATGATAGTAAGGTTAAGTGTGAAGAATGGCAATAGTATGGATATTTATAAATCTGATTATAGTATAGTTAAGTTTAAACCATGATGATAGTAGCGGTAAGTGTGACCTTTGACGGCAGTACGGAATGTATTGGTAAGTGTAAACCAAGATGACAGATAGTAAGAGTAAGGGTAAGCGTAAACAATGCTGATACTATGGGTGGGTAAACGTGATGGTAGTAGAGTAAACCTTCATGAAAGTAGGGGTAAGTCTAAACCATGTTGATAGTATTGGTATGAGTAAACCAAGATGGCAGTATTTAAGTGTAAACCAAGTCTGTAGTACCTGCAAGTGTAAAAACCATGATAGTATAAGTGAAGGTAAACCGTGTTGATAATATGAGCGAGTTTAAACCATGACTATATTTTGAGTGAGTAAACATAGTATGGATAAGGAAAAACCATGGCTAATGTAGAGGTAAGCGTAAACTATGATGGTATAGGTAAGTTTAAATAGTGCTGATAGTATGGATAAGGGTAAACCATGATGAAAGTGGGAACAAGTATAAACCATGGTGTTAGTAGGATTAAGTGTAAATCATGATGATAGCGTAAAATGTAAGCCATGATGATAGTACAGATAAGTGTAAACCATGTTGACAGTACTGGTAAGTGTAAACCATGTTGACAGTACTGGTAAGTGTAAACCAAGTTGATAGAAGGGGTAATTTTAAACCAAGATAAATTAATTAGAAATTAATATGATGTTCTTCCGTAATAAAATTAATTTAATTTTGAGAAAATATCCCCTGTGACCTTCAGATCACGAAGCAACGCCATTTCAAGATAACAATGCTGTTACAACAAAATGACGCCTACAATGACCCATTTGTCACACTTAAGAATATGAAGAGAGCTTTTTACATTTAATTATAGGATAACCTTCTTAATTCTTTGTTCAGTTAATAGAGCTCTTTCATTAAAATAAGTTGTTGTAACTAGTGGATTAATAAATACTGTTATTATACCAGCCTGAAATTTCCATTTCATTACCATGTAGAACAAACACCTTTCTAGCGTATTGTATATTGTTAATAAACAATACCTCAAAGCAAAAGCAATAGTGAATAACCAACAGAACTATCTCTTTCCATACTTATGTCTAATACTTATTGATTATTTAAGTTTAAATTTTTTTTAAAAACGTAGTATTCAAGGGTTCATAGCTATGAGGAGGGAATTAATACATTAGAATTTTGATGAAAAAAACTGAAATAAAAATTATTAATTACCATGACATTCACGCTCAAGTCTGTGATTATAGAGGTACCAATAAGCCATTTTTTCAAATATATTTTTATTTGATGAAGGAAATATTAATGACGATGGAAACATTAATAATATAAACTCTTAGATGATTACCTCCTTGCGGCCCACAAAGGACTACAATATCATAGTAAACAAATTTAAAATATATATAAAAATATAAAATGATATATAAAAATCTTGAACTGCACAAACATTACATTATATATCATATAATGTAATGCCTTATGTATAATGCATGAATGCAAATAAATATTTATTCATTCCTCAGGAACTACTCTTATTATAATATTACATATAATAATTTTTATAACACTAAAACATACACGTTAGATTAATAATTCATAAGTATTTAAAAACAATTTTATAGATATTAAAATCGATGGTCAGTTTATCTTAAATTTGCGTTTTAAAGACTCCATATACTTTCTTATTACTTGTTACAGTCATTATACAATTTTATTAAAAAAAACTAACCATCAAGTATAAAAAAAAAGATATTTTTATTTATTTATGTTTATTATTTTCGTATGTAGCACAATTATGTAATATGCTAACAAGAAAAAACTAAATTCAATAGAACCTTTCACGGGTTAAAATGGAAAGTGGAAAATCCTTCTTATTTTTCAGCCTCGACTTACCTCGCGTCTTTTGCCTCAACATTACAGGAATAGAATTTATAAAAGTGTTATTTTTCCAACAGCTCTTTGTGACTGTCAAACGTGGCAGCTAACTGTCAAGGTATAAAAAAGTTCTTAAGACTTCGGAAAATGAGATAATACGTACAATATTCGGTCCGTGGGAGAACGATCCCAATGGAAAATTTAGATGATTATACAAAGCAGACTTTTGGAGTATAATTGAGGTGACAGAATCGCGAAGAATGATACAGGCTTATAAAATTTTTTGGAAATCCTGTAATGTTAATATGCGCGGAGCCGTATTGTGAAGACCAAGACGTGGGAGAAATGAGCTGAAAGTGATGTTGAGGATCTGAAATTTGGTGGTGTACTTGGACGAAGTACGCCGTTGAAGATTTTTAAACGGATATCAGCATCGAACCTTCGGGTACGCCAAGCTATTTATTATAATTCTTAGCATTGCCGAAGGTTTTGGTTCCAGTGGTAAATAATATAAATTATTTAATCTGTGCCAGTGGGATCTAACAACCCAGCCTCTGAAAACTTGGTACCCTCATTAGGGGGAAAATCTTGAGTGGAGAGATCTCTCTCCAAAATCGTCGTACTATTTCACTTACCTTCATGGGTTGTAGTGGTACAGGATTTTTTGTTAAAGATTATTATCTATTATTTTGATTGATCATTTTTTATAAAGTTATTTCCCATGAAAGGTGATCGTAGTAGCTCAGCGCTGAGTTACCATGATCAAGGTTTGGGTTCAAAACTTGCTCGTTAGCTGATTTTTATGTCACTGTGGTATTTAACGATCATTCTGGAGCTTACCTTGGATGTATGTACTTTTAGGGAGAATATCTATACGCGGATGGGCGTGATAACGGAAAGATCGCTGTAGCAGAAATATTACAGTATCTACCATGGACCAAGACCCATCGTGGGTTCAAAGGATATTTAAGTAAAGGATTTTATCAATATTATTCAGGGGAACGTCAATATCAGGCACAACTGAGGTTCATAATATTATAAATATTGGTATAATTATAAATCCTAAATTCTTCTTTTAAAAATTAATTGTTCTAATAATTCAGGTATCCGGATGGGCTATCATATAGTGTGCTTTATAAACGATAGTGGAATATGATCAAATTTCAAAAGTTATTAGAGTTCCGAGACCTTACGCATACATAAAATAAAGTCTATATACTTGGGTTGGGTACCTTGCAGTTAATTTCGAGATAGTACAATAAATTCCTAAAGGCACCACGAGGGTAAATTTACATCCTTATCGCAGGGAGACTATATACTCAAAAAGGCCTAGATTTACGATAATATCTCAGTTAAATCACCGATACTTTAATCCGAAAATATTACAAAGAGCCAAGGAGACAGTATTTTCGGAAGGGCCTATAAGATTGGAGGGTGGTCGATATGTTGGGAGTAAGGAATGAATTTTATTAGAGGAAGACAGAGAGGGAGTGAGCGAGGGGGGGAGGGAGAGAGAGAGGGAGTGAGTGAGGGGGGGAGGGAGAGAGAGAGGGAGTGAGCGAGGGGGGAGGGAGAGAGAGAGACGCATTAGGTATTCAGGCTGAGGTGCTGTCTCATCGAAGGCCGGGGATCTTTTTAAAAATTTATCTCGGGGACTCCGAAGAGGGAGATTAATGTGGCTTGGGATATCTGAGGAAGCTGGCGGCTCTGCGAGACCTTTTCAACGACTTTATCTCCTTTAGCTCCCTTTGTCCCTGTTTAATGCAGACTCCGCTCTTTTGTTCTGTTGGCGTGAGGTGTAAAAATTCGCAGCTCATCTCGTCTGGTTCTCCAGTCAGTGGAGGAACGGGATACATGTGAAACATTCCAAAACTGGTTTACGATTATATGCTAACATAATATATATATATATATATAGACTATATATGCTAACATAATATGTCTAAAAATCCTTACAATCCAAAATCCATAAGTCAAAGATCTTTATTCTAATTATACCTGGATAGGCAAAATTTAGGACTCCTAATGTCATCCTCCGATTAGCCAAAACAGCATAAAGTAATATTAAACGAATAAACAAACAACTTTAATGATAATCTCTTAAATTGGCACGACCAATATTTTTTATACATTCATTGGGTATTTATTCTTTTTTCGAACTGCGGATACATTCATCTGATTTCATCTTTAGGGCTTAATCTACGCTCGCAGTCTCAGATTATGCCCTGAGGAAGCAAACAGTACATCCATCGAAACGTCGGCAAATACCTTGACGACACGGTCGAAACCAGAAGAAATACAGGATGAATTGATTAGCTTTAATGATCATACAAAATATTATCTTCACTACTTACACAATGTTAGTAGAAGATACACGTAAAATATAACAAGTAATTATAAATATACAATTAAATAATATATAATAAGAGTCGACAAACTTTTATAGCTAAGAATAACCAAAATAAATGTTAATAATAATAATAAAATAAATAATAATATGAATGAAGCAAATTAGCCTTTCAAAACACTAAACTGAAACGATAGCAACTGCTCGCCGTTTCTTGCTATTTTAACAGTTACTGCAGACAAACACTCAAAGCTCCCAATTAATTACATGAGACTCATATGCATGACTATTGTAACATCTATTAGGCTAGGAGCTCTGGAATCCATATGCCATCGAATTTCTCTCGTATCCAATCCTTTAAGTCCAAAATCCTTCATAAAGTTCTTATTACTTCTTATTTTGCTACGAATAAAGTCATCCATAATTGCCTCAATGTACCATTTTTTGCTGGTTTGGCTCGATCCCGGTATTAGTCCTTTCATGGCAAATTTTATTTCAATTCAAACTCACTAGTTTCAAACCTCTTCAATTCAGGATAATCCTCCAAGGCGTCTGAAAAACAGATGACCTCCGCGACCTTGAAGTTGAATTCGTTATTTGATTGGAATTGTATAATTATTCTACTCGCCTTCATCCATGCCATTATGTATCATATTTATTTGTTGTATTGTTATAATACAGTTGTAAGTTTTATTAAATAAATTTCTAAAAAATATATATTGAAATGATTAAGTAAAAAGTGATTTTTTTTCTATCTCAACTGCCAATATATGGGTTAAGTAAAGGATTAGTTCCAAATTTTCTTACTTAGCTAAATTTTCAAAACTTCTTTTGAGGGATTGATCTCATCGAAGTGTTGTAATTCAACCAAAAATATTACTTAATCAAATTTTTCTTTCAGTTACGTTTTCTATTCCCTGTTATCTTGTATATTTTCCTTTCTTTCGTATGGCTTTCTATCCACCTTTTCTGCGTTCTTCCTCGCTCTTTCTCACTCCTGCATTCCAATCGAAAATTAAGTTTTGTAAAATTTCTTTTTCGTAAGTTTTTGTGATCATTCCATTCCAATGAGCTTGCATTTGCACTTTAATTTCAACATTTGATCCACTTTCTTGCCACATAACTTGACAGCTGTCCTCCAACAGTTCTTCCTAAAGCAGCACTCATCATCAAGTGAAATTAGTATATTCACCTAATTCCATTAATGAAGTAGGGACAGATGCGTTTATCATGACCTTACAGACTGCCTCAGGCCCCTTATCGTTAAAAGCTCCTAAACATAAAGAATAAAAAAAGTTACCAAAGTACCTGATAGGAACTGTAATGTTTTTAAATGATTGTGCTGAGAGGCGATTTGGCCGAGTTAAAGCTCAATCCTCAGGGTCTTCTTCTAAATAAATGTACCAAAGCTTATAAGAGAATAAATAGTTTATTGAGCCAAACCCGGTACCTGACTCACACATATCAAAAGTTTATAGGTCTACGCACTGAGATAATCCGTTCCTCTAAAATCAAAAAGAATATCAAAATTATTTCTAACATTTAAGCGGATTACCGTCTCATAGAAAAGTCATTTTCCAAGTCCACTCTTCTAGTATAACATTGGTGTCCAATTATTTTAAGTTATCTTGAATTATATTAGACCTAGAAAATGGTAGATGTTAAAGAATTAATTCCTATTTATAAACTATTTATAGAAATCGACGTTTCGACTCAATTTGCAGGTCTTCTTCAACTCTTGTAATATAGGTCACAAGTAAGTAGGTGAACTGGGACTTTTAAGATTTGCCTCCATACTTCTACACTACAAGCCTTGAGAAAGATCTGCAACAGTAAGTTTATAATAAATCGTTTACCGCTATTTAAGATATTAATTCTTTGGCGTCCACCCATATCATTTTCATCCCTTATTTTGGGTTATCTTCGTTATGCGAGGATGAGGGGGGAGAGCGGATTTGCTGAGTATGTAAGATGAGCGAGCTACATGGATACTGACAGCATCAGCTGTCATATCTAAGCCCCGGTGAATGAATAACTGATTAATTCAAATTTTATCCAAAACGATTTTTTTGTGCTTAGAGAAGCGGAATCGTGTTATTTTGGTAGTGAATAAGGGGCTAAGTAAGCCATTGGCTTGAAAAGAAGTTATTGTTTATATTACAACTCTATTCCGGTTATCTGAAAGCAGTTAACTCTCTCTGGATAAAATCCGAATTAACCATTTATTAACCGGGACTGTAGATTATAGAAACAGTAACTTCCAACAGTACTCCGGAGCCTTTCTGTTTTCCTTGTATTTAATAGTTTAATGTTAATGCGAAACATATAACAAAAAAAAAAAAAACGCTAAAGAAGAGGGTTTCCAGAGTTGATATATACTCTACAGGTTCAACAAAAATTATTTCTCAGCCTGGATGTTTTTGTATAAGGTCATAACAGAAAAAGAAAACTTTGTGTAAAGTGGCAATATATTAGCGTTTGTCAAAGAAATTTGATTTATGCTTTATAAGCGACCTGCGGCTCTTGCAGGCAAGGCGGTTAAGAAACTCCCGTAGCAAAAAAGCTCTCCAACTCGGCCCTAACTGGAAACTTTTCCGGAGGCACAGTTCATTATCGTCGGCCTTTTCCGAGCACCTTTCTACTTTTCTTGCACCTTCCCCCACCCAACCACTCAATTCCCACCACTGGGAAATTCCAGCCTCTACTGATATCATTTATCACAATAAAAATAATGTTGTTGGATAATTCATCAATTTTCTAAAGTTGTATCTGCAGGCTATTTATTGGATCAATTATTAACTAGAATATCAAAAACAATAGCATCTTTCATATTTATCAAGAAAAGTACTTTTCATGTAAACATTTTAAATGTGATAAAAAACATTTTCCAACTTGACTTTGTAAAAAAAAAAAAAATTTTAGATAAAAACTTTACCAATACTACCCATGAAGCGTCTTCAGTTCATTGGAGATGCCCTATTATTTCTTGGACAAAGATTATAAAGGAAAGTGATTTGTGCGAGTTCACGTTTAACTCCAAAATCATAAATGTAAAAGGGTGTAAAGGGTCTCCGGCTCCCAGCAGATTAAATAAATTGCCGGCAGCGGGATTTGAACCAGGATTTTGGGCATGGTAACTCAGTGTTCTTCCACTGAGCAACGCTCCCCTAAGATTTCTTAAAGGGGATAAAAATTATTTGGTTATGCCGTACTTTAAACGGAGTCTGTACGATGTCGGATACTCGATAAAAATCCCTAACTTAATTAAACAAAATTTAAAGCTCCCACTTTAGCATCATCCGATTAGCCGTAGAAACATAAAAGTGACGTTAAATAAACAAACAAACTGAAGTATACTTTTACTCATATTTATACATAGTCATTGTATGTAATAATACTTATACTTATATAATTAAAAACCCTATACCACTACGACCCATGAAGAGTCTTGAGTTCAGTACATTGTAGAGACTGTACTGATTCTAAGGAAACTGCGGGATCACACTCAACCTATAAAGGTTTCCCATCTTTTAGAGGTGGAGTGGGCCCCAGGAATATCTGACGAGGGTAGATGGAGTTGGCAATAATCATAATCAAATAATAAGAACAAAGTTTTAAAAATAAGTGAAATTTTGACCTGAAATAAAAAATAATTTTGTATACTACAACATATTCATTAAAAATATTGCTTTATGTTACATATACAATGTTTTCTTAATAATTCTTAAGTCAGGTATTGAAGAAAGTATCGTAGCTCGATAATGAAGTAAGTATTCAATAAAATAGCAGTCAAAGAGGCTACAGAACATAAAAGAAAACAAGACTGAATTTATGTATTTAAATTTACTATTGATAAACAATTAGCTATGTCTCTTGCTCTTAAATATACGAGTATTTTGAATATTCTGATTTATATTTGGGATGCCAGAGTATCATTTAGGATAATTACTCAAATTATTATTCCTATGCCTTAGCCTTAATTGGATTCTTTTCCAGAGGTCTGTTCTTGTGTTTACCCAGTTACTCATCTATTATGCCTTCAATATATTATTCATAAATAAATAGTGCATCTAGGGTATGTAAGCACCAAAGGAATTATAATCAGTGTAGTTTATTTATTCAATTTCAAACAAGATTAATGATTCAATGGATATATTTTTAGAGGTAGGCTTAATGATTCAGATACAGATGTAGAAAGCGGATTGCCATAAAATGCATAGCAAGAATTAAATTACACTTATCTGTGATACAGGGGTACATCTAGAGTTCTTCTTAGTAGGGTGTGTCTTCAAGTCTCCTTATCTTCTCGGTCCACGTCGTTCGCCGCTCAGTCTCAGGCTCTGTGTAGCGAGTGTTTTTCTCAGTGAAGTCCTCGACCCCCTTTTCCAGCCACCTTGGCCATAAAGGCATGACCCTTTTACCTGCGTGAAGCACCTATCACAAACCAACATTGCTCTTTGGGCAAAACCCGACCGGCAGAAGGTCACGCGGCCATCTTCTTTCCAGGCGCCTCGGAAGGTCATCGGAAATTGAGGAGGAAGATAGGTTTGAAACTAGTGGGGTTGAGTGGGAAAGAAGTTAGTCATGGACAGACTAAAATCGGGTTTGGATCGAATCAGTCGAATCAGCAATATGACATTGAAGTCATTATGGTAGAACTTATTCTTAACAAAGAAGGAGCATTGACGATTTTAAGAAGTATTATGGATAGAGAGAGGTTGGGATGCGTGAGGAATCCATCGCTTAATGAAGCAACATCCCGTGACCAGAAATATAACATTTACACTTAACCTATCTGTAGAGTAAGTCTATCGATATTTCTGCAGCTACTTTATTTTAAAGAGAAATCAAATAAATCTAAATTAATTGAACTGGTTATGTTCAGCCTCAGACCAATTTTCCCTTTGAGCATATAATGATGCTCTCTTATCACAATAAGGAAATTATGGATGTACGTTAACGACACGGAATGGCACCCAAATCGTTAATATATATTCGATTCGAACACCTGAAGATAAGGCTACCCTACAGGGGGTATTACAGAGCTCTGGGGCATAAGGCGCCCGATATGCGGGAATCGAAAAGCAATCTCTGAATCGAATGGGGGTTCCATCAATCCTCCTACTTAGCTCACCTTATGTAGGACATTTCCTATATTATAAAAAAGTTCTCGATAAAGAATTATTTTCTTTAACAATGATATACCTAAATTAAAACATTATAATAGCAATTATTAATTTGTAGATTATTTACGCAAGGGTATATATTCGTACCCTACAACCCATGAAGATTCTTTGATATGTATTAAACTCTTCTTTATTTCGGAAAAAATGTAATTCATCTTCAAGAATAATAAATAAAGACCGTTAATCTGTTATTTCTGTTGTTTATAAGGTAATAACCCCCCTCCCCATATTCCTTAGAGAATTGTGAATCGACTTATGGGAGTTTCTTCCAGGGTTCAACCAGTTTCAACCTCTAATCGCTTACTTACATAATCGTCAATTTGAAAACAGAACAGTCCGTACAATGGACTGAACCTTACTATACAATAATACCTTGGCTAGCGATTGTGCAGAGAGGTGATTTGTCCTAGATCACTCTCAACCCCCAGGTTTTCACCCTACTTCGATTATTCACTTTATAGTGTTGGAGCGAGCCCCAGGAGTCCCAGATCTTAAAGAATATATCCTGGTTGATAAAAACTTAAATAAAATCTGCCAAAGCCGGATTTGAACTTTCGGCACGACAACTAAGCCACTCTGCTCCAAATTGTTACGCATCTAGAAAATGTAAACCTGTAAAAATAAGAGTAGTTGAACCACTACTACTATTGAAGTTCTTAAGGGTAGTATTGTACTTAAGAGCTCTTAAGTTTTGTACATAAAGTAAATGTTAATTGGCTAATGGGTGAACTCTTTTTTTTTTCATCTCAAATTAGTCGAAGGGGTATAGATATGGATACCTGATATACCTGCTCTGTGCACCAACTTGAAGTGGGTATTTAGACAAGGAGAAAACCCGAGGGTTGAGCGCAATACTGAATATATAATCTTCGGTTTAAAATAGAAATCTATTCTATCTTCAAAGCAGAAAACAAGTCTTTCAATTGTGAAAGGGTACAAGTTTATGCAGTACTTTTTTATACGTTGGTTTATATGTTCTATACTTCCTTTTATCATTTTGAGTGTAGACAAATCATATTCTATGGAAAAGGAACTAATTGAATATGGTGCAAAAACATGTATTTCAATATTGAAAAACGAAAAGAGACCTTACATAAATGTTAAGATCGTGGAAAAAATCCCAACGAAAATTCATTTAGTCACCAAACTAAAACAGAAATTGAAATTATCTGTTCAATATTTCGCCCATTCAGGCATCCTCAGGGTAGATACAGAAGAAACAAAAGAACAAAACATGAATAATGCACCCAAGAAGCATCCCACCACAAGGCTCAAATGCAACTAATGAATCATAAGGAAAGTTACTCGACCCCGGCTGGGTAAGGTTAGATCAAAACAGCTGATAAATACTGGAGAATTTGAAAATACACTCAGCAAACTACAAAAAGCACGAGAGGAAAAAATAAATAATTGTAAACAACACGAAAATATAAAACAAAAACCATATGAAAAAATGAAAGTAAGATTGCAATAAAAAGAAAAACAACATTATCAAGACACTAGTGGATTTATGGCTATTCCACAAAATATATAAATATTGAAAAATGAAAAGAGACCGTACATAAATCGGCTGTTTTTATCTAATCTTACCCAGCCAGGGTCGAGTAACCTTCCTTATGATTCATTAGTTGCATTTGAGCCTTGGAGGTGGTGGGATGCTTCTTGGGTGCATTATTCATGTTTTGTTTTGTTTTCGTTCTTTTGTTTTTTCTCTATCCACCCTGAGGATGCCTGAATAGGCAAAATATTGGACAGATAATTTCAATTTCTGTTTTAGTTTGGAGACTAAATGGCTTTTCGTTGGGATTTTTTCCACGGTCTTATGAAATTCAATGTTAGGAGCAGGTCAGAACTGTGCAATATTTTAGAATTTATTAATATACCTTAACGCCCTTAATCTGGTTCTGATGAGTCTATTATGGATCTAATAGCATTATGAGTTGAGTGAAAATATTATCACTAATATTGGACTAAACAGCGAAGTGGTAGAGCTAATATCAGTAAGCCTTAATGGGAGTTCCATAACTTATAATTCCAGGGCTGGCTCAACTGACTAGACTCTGTATCACATTCAGATTGTGGGACAGCTTTATAATGGTAATGCGATCTCTATGCTAATGCACAATGATATTGATCTGATAGCACTTCTGCATTAATAAAATATTTCAACTCCACCACCACTGTGAACAAATCGATGGGAAGTGATGCCATATATTTGTGTAAATGTAACTAGACTTTATGTATCCAAATAATTAAATAAGTATGTAGTATTTAGTAAGTAATTATGTAGTAATTAATTATGTAGTATAGTAGTAAAGATGTAAGTGACATCATATAACGCATTTTTTTATATAAAACCTGGAAGAGTACAATGAATTAAGGATATTAGGTTCAGTGCATGCATGGTACGGACTGTTTTCAAGTAACTATTGTGGTAAGGAATCACGGTCAATCGCTAGGTTTTTTCTCCTAGTTTAGGGTACCAACGTGGCGTGCTGGCTGAGCCCCAGAAGAATTTCCAAATCCCAAATAGCCGATTCATAGTTCTTAAAAGAATATGGGGGTTAATATCTCATAAACAAGATATAACAGATTAACGTTTCTTATATATCTTTCTGAAAGAAGAGTTACACTTTTGCCAAACCAAAAAGAATTTGGTTCTGTTTCGGAAAACGCATGCATATTACTTTTTACTTATCTGTTACTTATTCGGTAATTATAATTACTTATGTGAAATAACTCCATATGTTTGAGGTATTGAACATGCAACCTAATTATAAATCCTAATTAGACCTGGGACAACAATTTATTCTGATTACTGGAAGGCCTATAAGGTAATAAAGCAAATTGTTGAAATCGATGAGTCCTGCAATTCTCCAAAATGAAATATAATGTAGGGAGGATATATCCGCAGCAATGGATGTTCGAAGGCCTATGCAGAGAAACTAGGGAGTATTTCCTATATTCTATCCCACATAGAACAGCTGAAATGCCGACTTCTTGCATTAAAGCAGCAATACGACCTAGGACAACAATATATTCTGATTGCTGGAAGGCCTCTTAGGGATTTCGTTGATTTAAACACAGGCGCTCACCATCCAGAGAGTGGAATCACTTTGTGCTTCAGTCAAACGAAGAAACAAACAATAATTTGGAACGAGTAGAAATATATTGGGTTCATATTTATGCGAATTCATATGGAGGAGAAGGTACGAGAAAGAATGGAGGATGGAAATAGTTGGGGGGTGCAGTCTTAAATAAAAACATATAAGTGAAGACTTATTTTTATTTGTGCCGAAGTTTTTGTGCTCTGTAGGTCATCTTCAGGGTTATGAGAGGAAAAACAAACAAAAAAAAAACTATAAAAATACATTACAGTACCAAGAATATAAAAACATATAGAGTAATAGCAAAGTAAAAAATAGTGATGAATATATTATTAAGGGTAATGAATAAAAAAATTACAAAATAAATGTAAAGAATGGTTAATGTAAACAAAATACAAAGAGAAATAAAAATAAAAAGTAAACCGAAAGATACCAAATGAAAAAGTGTAAATATAAAAAGGTGAGATATAAAAGTATGGAAAACCTAGTTTAATTACAGATAAAATATAAAATGTATGATAATAGAGTCCTAGAGTGTTACATAAGTAAAATGTACGAAAATTGACACAAAATATGATGCCAAAGAATAAATACAGAACAAATATGTAGAATAGCAATGAATAGGAATCTCGTTGAATGACAGGTAGAGATGTAAAAATTGAAAATATAAGTATGGGATGTTATATAAATGTATATAATTAAAATGAAGTTAGAATGAAGTTATGAGAAAGAATGTTTGTTTACTAAGATTTTAAATTTTCTTGCTTATTTTTTCCACCAATTTAATTGGAATTGTTTTGTTTTGAGGTTATTTATAAATATAGACATGATATGAGGTATTTAAAAAATAATATGTCTGCGTTTTCCGAAACATATCCAAGATTTTATACATATCAAGGATAAAATCAATGTGCGTTAATTATACACATGAAGGAATATGAGGTAATCGAGTACCTTGGAACAGAAGGTTACCTGTGCTGTTGTCAGATCTAACAGTGAAACAATGTTAATACCACAAATAAACAATATATTTTATCTGCGACGGCACGAACCCAGAAACATAATGGTCTACTTACATTTTTTTTATAATTCTTTTTTTTTATTTATTGTATAATTTGCTACAATTCACAAAATTAAATGTTGTGACAAATAGACCAGTCACAAATTAAAAACAATTGTACCAATTTAAATGTATCTTAGCAGAATCATAATTTACAATGAAAGAAAAAATGTATAAAAAAACTTCCAATAGATGAAGCTACCCCGCTACCACTTATACTACTATATATTCCCTATTATTTATTTAAATTGTCACATAATAATAATAATATGTATATCATTACAATAGTTACATTACACATATTCGAATCTTCTCTTCATAAAAAGTTCTACAGACTACAGTTTAGTAGTTTAGAAAGATTTAATTCTAGCGTTGTTATAATAATCACGCATAATTACCTTAGTATTTCAACGTCCAACAGAGCAGTTGATCAACAGAGAACAGTGCTATTCTAGCCATGGCTCAACTTTATAAGTATTAAATAATATAATCAACAAAATTAAAGGAATGCCATGAGTGAATAGGATGTACTTACATAAAATAAATACAAGCTTGGAACTTGAAATTTTCCAAATTTGATGCATGTTACTTATGTATGATGACACTAAACCGTGATCAATACTTTATGACCCGGGTGACACTTTTGATAATTTCAGTTGACTCACATTAGTTCCAAAAATAAAATCTTATAAATAAAAGTAGATCGATGAAATAAAATTGATATCGATGAGAACAGTTAGAATAAAGTTCAAATTATGTCTGTATTTATATTCTTAGTAAAATATTTATTTTTATTTACTAAAAATCCATTTAAGATGACCGACCCAAACGTCTCTTTAATTTTTATATTTTAGTTGATTTTTATCCGCTGCCATAAAAGGCTGCCTACTACTACTACGAATGGACAAAATAATTATAGAAGGTAAATTATATTAAAATAAGATATCGTTAATTGAAGAAAGGGGTGGTTCAATGGTAGAGCGCTGAGTTACTGTGCCGAAGTTACCGGGTTCAAATCTAGCTGTCGACATTTTATAATATAATGTAATAATACATATTATGTGTTAATAGCAGAGTATGGATTCTTTGGAGACCCCTAAAATATGGGGGGAAACTGGCGCATGAGCTTGATTCCATACAAATCACCTCCTTGCACCACCGTTCTCCTAGAAACAGTACAGCCTACAACTTAATGAACTCAAGATTCTTCATGAGTTGTAATATTACTGTTTACAGATACCATATTCCATTATCTTGAAATGAGAGACTTATCTTGTTTACATCAGCTCTAGTGGTACTTGAAGTTACATACACCATATGAAAACACCTCTTTCCATTCCATGCGCTGGCTCCTCATTATTCAGCAGCATATTTAATTCAGTTTAATTAAACTTTAATTCAACTAAGTACCTACTGAATATAAAGAAGGAACCGAATTAACCGGAGATGATCAAGCCTTGGGACAACAGGGGCAGGCATTTAGTGAAAGAGCGATGCCACGGATTATGCAAGAGCAAGGAGCCAGAAGGGCATAAAGGACCTTTTCAGCGGGCCCTCCTCAATGGAGGTGTAAAAGCTCCAGGAATCATTAAATCCAGGCTTAAGGATCTCTCAATTGGTCTCTCTCACGGGCTTTTAATAAGGAAAGCAGTTTAAGTGCACAAGCTCTTCATTACTTCCTTAATAAACAATAAATGTCTTTGCGGCCTTCGGATTAGGGCTTCAGGGGGGATGAAGCGGGCAAAGGTTACAGCTTTAATTATAGGTTATTCCCAACATCTAATCCCAAATTTCGATTTTACTTTAAAGGTACTTAAAATTGGATGTTAGCTTTCATTTACGAATATCTCAATGCAGAAAGTCAACTAGCTAATCTTTTGAGATTTTTTAAAATAAAGTTATATCGTTTACTAGGATCGTTTACTACAGAAAAGAAACTTGTCATGGCTGTCGATTGGTAGATTTCATCTTCCAATCAGTGTAGACGATTAGAGGTGGGCATTACTCGCATTAAAATCAGGCATAGTCGTTTGACTCACATAAAAAAGAGGGATCTATCCTGTATACACTTTGTAAAGTTACAATTACAGTGCTGTATATATTTGAGGTTACAGTAGTGAGATGGACATGGCATGCCTCGAAAGGTTTTTGAGGCATTATGTGGTAATAGGAGAGCGGAGTGGCTCAGTGGTAGAGCACTGAGTTTCCATGCCGGAAATCCTGGTTCAAATCCCGCTATCATACCCAGCCTCTATAAAAATAGGGTACCCAAAAAAGGGGGGGGGGATCTGGCGGTTGAGCGTGACCTAGGATGTCACCTCCTTGCAGAACAGTTGTCCATGAAATAGTACAGTCTCTACCATGTACTGAACCACAGTGGTACAGGTTGTTTTTTTTTTGGTTATACATAAATATAGGTATATCTATGCATATAAGTTATAATGACAGTCCATTGTAAGTCAGTCACCTAGTTTATTCATATAACTGAGCCTATTCTATTTCCGTATTTTATCTGTTCAATCTTACTAATATTATAAATCTGAAAGTCTGTATGTTTGTCTCTCTTTCACGCAAAAACTTCTGGACAGATTTGGATGAAACTTGACAGTAATATAGTTATACATCATATTAACATTGTTATTATATTATAGTATACATCAAAATAACACATAGGCTATAGCAAGCGCGGATTTAGGTAGGGGGGGGTGCAAGGGGGCACGTGCTCCCCCCCCCCCGACAGTTTTTAGGTTCTGTGGAGAATCCTTTATAGTACATAATTAAAGGCAAATCACATGATAATAGTTGTTAAAATAACAGAAAGAACATGAGTGAACATATTGTTTTGGTATGCTACTAATATTATAAAAGCGAAAGTTTGTATGTTTGTCTCTCTTTCACGCGAAAACTACTGAATGGATTTTGATGAAACTTTATAGTAATATAGGTTATATATCATAATAACACATAGACTATAGCAAGCGCGGATTTAGGTGGGGGGATGCAAGGGGGCACGTGCTCCCCCCCCCCCCCCGACAGTTTTTTAGGTTCTGTGGAGAATCCTTTATAGTACATAATTAAAGACAAATCACATGATAATAGTTGTTAAAATAACAGAAAGAACATGAGTGAACATATTGTTTTGGTATGCTACTAATATTATAAAAGCGAAAGTTTGTATGTTTGTCTCTCTTTCACGCGAAAACTACTGAATGGATTTTGATGAAACTTTATAGTAATATAGGTTATATATCATAATAACACATAGGCTATAGCAAGCGCGGATTTAGGTGGGGGGATGCAAGGGGGCACGTGCTCCCCCCCCCCCCGACAGTTTTTTAGGTTCTGTGGAGAATCCTTTATAGTACATAATTAAAGGCAAATCACATGATAATAGTTGTTAAAATAACAGAAAGAACATGAGTGAACATATTGTTTTGATATGCTACTAATATTATAAAAGCGAAAGTTTGTATGTTTGTCTCTCTTTCACGCGAAAACTACTGAATGGATTTTGATGAAACTTTATAGTAATATAGGTTATATATCATAATAACACAAAGGCTATAGCAAGCGCGGATTTAGGTGGGGGGATGCAAGGGGGCACGTGCTCCCCCCCCCCCCCCCCGACAGTTTTTTAGGTTCTGTGGAGAATCCTTTACAGTACATAATTAAAGGCAAATCACATGATAATAGTTGTTAAAATAACAGAAAGAACATGAGTGAACATATTGTTTTGATATGCTACTAATATTATAAAAGCGAAAGTTTGTATGTTTGTCTCTCTTTCACGCAAAAACTACTGAATGGATTTTGATGAAACTTTATAGTAATATAGGTTATATATCATAATAACACATAGGCTACAGGAAGGGCGGATTTAGGGGGTGGTTAGGGTTGGACAGTTTTTTGTGTTTTGTGGAAAATCCATAATTAAAGGCAAATCAGGAACTTATCTTGGAATTTGCCGATAGGTTCTTTGTATAATTTAAGAATGAAATTTGGATAGTTCCATCCCCAAGGGTTTCCCCTTTAATAAATAGGAGTTCAAATATTGTTTAGAATCCGTCAGTTTTGGAGTTAGACTTCTAAAATTTTGGATGTAAGAGTAACTTATAGTTAAAAAAAAAATTAAATTATTTATTTAAAATGATCTTTAACGAAACTTTATGTGACAGACCAAATTCGCGCGAGCGAAGCCGCGGGCATAAGCTAGTATTACTATGAATGTAAATCTGTCTTACAAGTTGTCCACCGCTTGTTAGATATAACATGCTCTATCAGTGAAAAACAGAGCGAATTACATATACTGAGTCACACTCTAGCTAAAATATAAAATTGACACTAATACATAAATTGATCTAGCGAATTGATGACATAAGGACATAAGGACAATAATGTTATACAGGTATTTTGATTGAGTGATGTGGTGCTAAACATTTAAGCTGTCACGAAATGTAGCCGAAAGATCGGGTATACTACTAAATATCAAGAACTGAAAGTAAACTGTTTTATTAACAGTCATGAAAAGTAAATAGGCAATATACATATGTACACATATATATGTAATATATGGAAGTCATTTTCAACTATTCGCGCAGTAGCGTACACAAAAAAGTATCTGAGAGGTTATCTTTTCCTTAGTTAAAAAAAATATATGATTTTTATAAACACCAATTCATTCTGTATTTTTTTAAATGTTCTTGTCTATCTTTTTGTGAAAATATTCGTTCATAAACGTTAATTAAGATTTATTTTAAGAGACTAATTTTAAATAAAATGTATTGTTTAGTAATTATAGCTGAAAAAAAATAAAAGTAATATAAAACCAGACCACTTTAAGCCGATACGAATTAATTACTGCTGGAGGGGCTACAACATTATACTTAAATAAGTCACTAAATATCGATTCGCCTCCCGGACTGTAAGATATATTGCGAACCCAGTTCAACATCTAGAACAGATGAAACTAAGGCAGAGAACTGGTTTTTTGCGAACCAACGGGAGGATCATCAAGTAAATGAAGCACATTCGTCATGTTTTTTGTAGCAACCGCACTCATCTCCAAACCTCTGTATGTCTGTTTCCCCATCTTCTTTCTCAGGCTGCTAAACCCGTACGCTTAATCCAAAGATTTGCCAGCGTTTAGTTATTAATTGAAACACTCATGAGTCTTGCAGTAGTTATTATTATTAAATATTAATAAAGTTAAACTATATAGTTTTTTATATTTACAACCTCAGGCCAAATATACATAATATGTATACAATTTTAAACTTACAACCTCAGGCCAAATATACATAATATGTATACAATTTTAAGCTGTAATAAATCTACAAACAATAAAGAAAACTAAAACTAACTTATTAATACTTCCAAATTAAAATAATTAAATTATAATATCTAATTAATTAAATATTCTTAAAATTATTATGACTGTATACTAATAGCATTTGTTTATCCTTAAAAGAATAGAAATTATGAATACAAATTATTTTAAATAATTACAACTGATCACATTTAAAACATCAATACTATAGGGATATCTTAATTTTTTCCGATCAGAAATGAAAGAAAAATGGAAAAAGATATGGAAAAGAACGATATACCTAACAGTCTAAATAAAATGGGCGAGAGAAAAATGGTTAGATCAAAGAAAAAAAACATTAGAATTAGCACTGTTAGTTTGCGTTTGATGTGTAATAGCCATTAGAAGATATCCTAATTAATAGTTTGAAAGTAATGGTACGAAAATGTAAAAAAAACTTTATTGAAATGATGAAGTTTAAAATTAAGTATAAATCACCACTCGAATCTAATTCAACGAAATAATCTTTATCGCTGTAACCTTCAGGTAAAATTTAAAAAAATAGCTGGTTTAAGAAGCGATAATTACCTCTCATAAACACTACTAAAAAAATAAAATTATTTAAGCATACTGTCACAATATCACTCATTGTCCCTTGTACATAACTAACAAATCATTACACAAAGGCTTGGAAATACCACTCGTTAATTACACAACTAAGAAACACTGTAAAACATTCATGACTCACTTTGTGGACATCCAAACTTACAGGTACAAACATTACTGACCAACATATTACCACAGAATCCGACTAGGAGACAGAATGTCTCCTGTTGTATCTAGAGCAGGCAGGTGTCTGCTACAGATACAACAAACACTTAGTCCAGGCAACGAAGGAACGAAGGAAAATGGCGAAGCAAAATAATTCATGTAGAAGCCAATTTTGGCACACTTGTTGGGATAGGTGTCCTGAACAACATACTAAAAGTACTGAGGGGTGGGGGTGAAGCTAAGGGTGAGGGCCTCTAAAGTTTTTTGTTAATAACTCAAAAAATACTGCCTCTAGCGAAAGAATGGTAATATATTAAATTAATCTACATAAAATTGTCTATATAAAAGGTTCTGTACACTTTTTTGCTAGGATCTCTGGGAATGCCTTCAATTGCCAATTCAATTCTGGAAATGCCTGGGAGGTTTCTCCATCCACGCTTACATGTGTATCCCAATGGGGGAGGTTTTCGAAAGAAGAGATAAAATATTAAACATAAATTAAAAAATAAAATTATTTAAACAGTTATTAAAAAATACTTTTCGAAACGCCTTTCAAATCTGAAATAGAGATACTTTAGTGTCACCGGAGTTATTCTTAGGATGACGGGCAGAAATGGAGAGTCAGGATTTTAATATCAAATTAATTCCTGATATTAAATTTAATAGCAGTTCAATAAAATAAAAAAATCATTTTCTTCTCCTCTCGTGAGCCTTGGAATGCGGCATTAGAACTATTTGTAATGTTATATAGTCAACTCTAGAAGGAGGGTAACAAGAAAAAAAAGATACATGACTCCAATTTTTTACCTAAATTTAACCTTACTTGAAATGTAAAGTCCTAATTTTTTTTATGTGATTTTAATATCAAATTTGGTGTATTGCATTAATTGTTCATCAAAATGTTATGAGTACTGAAATCAACAAAGAATTGAGACAAATAAATGAACTAAATGTAGTCATCCATGGTCCACTAAATACAATAACTTGTTATTAAGTGAATTAAATCATTATTGTTTATTAAAAAAAAAAAGTGTATCTTATTTTATCGAGCACTGATCAACTGATGGACTAACAGGTACAATATTCTGATTCAATGAACATTGGAAAAACGTATGAATATTTACTAACTTATGTACGGTTAGTACAATATCGAACAACGCTAGAGCAATTTTGTTTCAGAGCATATTCACAATACGTTTTGAAGAGAATGAACTGTTATTCCACGATCACAATAACACAGACGAATGATTACGAAATGAACGTCAGTTGGTTTCAAAGCAACGATATTCTATAAAATGTTTCACCATGAGCAAATATTATCCTGACGAATAAATAACAGAATGTAGGAACAATGCAAAAATTATATTAAATCCCATCCATCTATATTGGAGCTTCGTATGAATTAATGTTAAATGTAAACTGAATGAAAGTTGCTATACCTCAAAAAGCAAAGTTTATCCGCTTCTATTAATATATAGCCTATAAATATCCGTTTATTTTTATCAGTAATAAAAATCATGTACTCCACAATGCATTATTTATATATATAAGAATCGAAGCTTCAACAGATACCAACAAGTAAAGCAATATATATATATATATATATTGCTTTACTTGTTGGTATCTGTTGTAGCTTTAATTTTAATTACAAGTTTTAACCGTTTATTCGTTTTTAAAAAAATATGCATTATCATGAGCTTAGTATGGGAAAAAGAACGTAATCGTGGGTAATGAGTATATTTCTGTAATCATTTCATCATGCAATTAAAGTTTCAACTAACATTTCGAAGTATATAAGATATATGTTTGTTGAAAAATTCATTTCTAGATGAAAGGACGCCGAAGTATTACTAATTTCCCATAATTATATTCTATTTTCCATCATACAGACTTTGATAAATTGTATTTTTGGAAAATATTAATCAGGAAATGAGTGAAAAATTAAAACTTGTTTTAACTCAATTTCAATTGATAACCTGTAGAATATTTACCAAAAAAATGTTAATAACCATTAATACATGATCTAGCAACTATCAAAAGTTGATTTATCAAATAGTAAATATTAATTATTTAAGCAAGAATTTTTACCTTATTTCAACTTCCAAGATGAACCGTTTTAACTTATTCGATTATTAAATGCAATAATTTAATTTTAAATTTAATATACTCGATCCATAGCCAATGATGGTAAAATTAAGTTCGATATGAATCTGTTCATAGCTCGACCGACAATGAGGACCAAGTACTTTGAACCTGCACAAACCTGTAAAGTCCAATGTTCAAAAAAGAAAAAATAAAATATTCTGTAATTGTATATTCTTAGTATATATTCTCATTGACGAACTACATTTTATATGATTATTCAATTTTATAATATAGAAATTTTATAAAAAACATACACTATAAATCTAATTTGATAGCCAGATTTTTTTTTTCTTTTTTATAATAACACAGTACAGAGTGTGTTATACTGAAAACTCTGAAATTTTGCATAAGTATTCTTTCTGAACACTGTTTATTTTATAGGTAAATGTGAACTTCAGTCTAATGATCTGTTGTTTCCTGATAATAGTTAATGCCCACTGATACAGTTTGATAACAATACTGATATGATTTAAAAACAGTTTAAAGCCCATCTAAAGGCGAAAACAGTGAAAGAAAGCTACTGTTAATAGGAATAGCTATAAATTATACAGGCGAAAAATATTTTGATGAAACAAAAGTACTATGATATATTAAATTATACAAAGAAAAACTTTGATTTGACTTGGCATTTACGGATAGTAAAAACTGATATTTATCTGGGTAAATTTTACAAAGTATATTACACACATGTCTTGCATTTATCCGTAAATTAATAAAGACTGGCATTTATCTAGGCCCGGTGGACCATGTTTAAAATAGAAATCGGAGGACCATGTTTACGTTTGAGGTGGTGCTTCTGGGTACGGATATGGTGCTTCTGGTAAAAGTGAATGGACTGTATGTTACTTTAAATATAAAATGAAAGGCCTTTTCTTTACACATATTATAATAATTATATAGAACATTACATATTAGGAATTTACTGATGGTTTTATCTGCGTGGCTGTGTCGTGCCCTCCAACTGGTTACCGGTCTCCTCATACTCCCGGCTCTGCCGGCCCTCTGTTCTGTATCTACTCCATGTGGCCGGAACACATATTCGCTCGTACAAGCTCTTGATCCAACTGGGCTTTCTCTACCAGGAGCAGCCCTAGGGGGGATGATAGAGGGCACTGCCTCTGTGGCAAGGAGGTAGAGGAGAGCAAGGAACAATGCGTGGATGTACATTAAACAACCGCCCGCCTAAATTGATTGTGATCAATTTAAGAGTATGGCCGCTCAGTTCGAGGTGATATGCACCTTTCACAGTATGCACTAAACACTCACGAAGCCACTCACAAACACACAATGATCAGTGAACTACACAAACAACTGGATAATACATGACAACAAAATTTTATAAATATATAAATGAATAAGAATTAAAACATTATATAAATAAATAAGTTAATTAGAATTATAAACAATTACATAAATCTATAGATAGATTAGAATTAGCAAAAACAAATTATATAAATATAAATATGGGTTCAAAATTATACAATTAGATGACAGAGATGTAATAAATATCTAACAAATAAGGTCATCTTGTATTGTTGTGTGAACAGAAGGATATTTTCCTAACGGTTAGGCCCATCCGAATCGTCATAAAACAGGCGAATAAGAGACGTGGCTGCCCTAGTTAATGTAGTACCGGAGGGAGTGCGAACGACGACGGTTCGAGTGACACCGTCCCTGCCTGGGAACGTTTCAACGATTCGAGCCACCGGCCATTCCCCGACTACGAACCTTTTTTCCAACAGGACGACCAAATCGCCTACTTGAAGATTAGGAGTGTTGGTGTTCCACTTCCTCCTCAGGTGAAGGCTGTGGAGGTACTCCTTCCTCCATCGGTCCCAGACAGTAGCGATCTGGGTCTTCATAAGTTCCCAACGAGCCAGCGCAGAGCGAGGTGCTTCGATGGCAGATGACTCCGGTAGAGATAGGAGAGGAGCGCCGATGATGAAATGCCCAGGCGTTAGAAAATCGAAGTTTTCGGGGTCATCAGTTAACGCACATAGGGGCCTTGAGTTGAGTATAGCCTCTATCCTTGTGAAAGCAGTGGACAGCTCTTCATATGTGTAAGGCTGTTTGCCCATAGTGCTGATGAGGAGTGACTTGACTGATTTTACTCCCGCTTCCCATATACCTCCAAAATGGGGAGCGCGGGGTGGTATAAACTTCCACTCGACTCCAAGGGGGGAGAGAGCATCAGTGAAACGACATTCTTCTCGAGATAAGAAGGCGTATACGTCCTTTATGAATCGGGAAGCTCCGACGAAGTTGGTCGCGTTGTCCGACCGCATGATTTTTGGAAGGCCTCTACGTGATGTGAATCGTTCGAAAGCAGCCAAGAAACTAACGGTAGAGAGAGATGTTACTGTCTCCAAGTGTAAAGCCTTTGTGGCCAGGCAAACAAATAAACAGAGGTACGCTTTACCTTGTGAGGCATTTCTACGCGAAGATTCCTTTATACAGAAGGGTCCTGCATAGTCGACGCCCACCTGCATAAACGTTCTTGATTGGGCGAATCGATCCTTCGGAAGGGGTGCCATTATAGGAGTCATTGGTTTGGCCTTTACCTTTCGACAGTGTACGCATCGAAGAATGCAAGCGCGAATGGCCTTTGAAGCTTGCGGAATCCAGTATGAGTTCCGTAGGATTGCCAAGACGAGAGACTGTCCGGCATGAAAATGCCTTTCATGTGCGTCCCTAATTATTAATTTGGCGAAGTGGGAGCGCGACGGAATCAATATGGGGTGCTTTGTGGAGTAGCGGACAGGAGCATTTTGTAGTCTGCCGCCCACCCTGACAATCCCGTGCCTGTCGAGGAATGGAGATAGCTGTTGAAATTCCGCAGGAGTAGGAGAGGCTGAAGAAAATAGATTCGCGGGAAGGTGAGTTCGTTGAACCGTCCTGATGAGCTGAGTTTTAGCGTTGTTCAGGTCAGAGGTATCGAGACTTCTAGACAAACGAAGCCCTACGGATTTCCTGGCGTCCTTCCATCTGAGAATGCGTGCGGTGGTCCTGACGAGGCTTAAATAACTAGAAAATCGCGATGTCCAACCATCAGAAGGGTTGTCCTGAGCCTTGCCGGCAGTGTCAGCGAGCAAATTGACCACAATAGGGGGCTTGGATTCTGGCCATGAACTGATTGGCATCTGAAGCCAATGAGGCCCGTGCCACCAAAGTTTAGACTCCCTTATTCCGGATGGGGAGCATCCACGAGATCCAATATCGCATGGGTTTTCCTCGGATCGCACGTGACTCCATGATTCCAATGGTGTGGAGGTCAGAATCTGGCTGACTCTATTGGCCTCGAACACTTTCAGATTGTAAGCGGGAAGCCTCAGCCATGCGAGAACGGTGTTGGAGTCGGTGAAGCATCTGAACCCTGTGTGGGGAATTTCATCGACGACTGATGAGAGAAGCCTAGCGAGAAGAAGTGCCGAGCACAATTCCAAGCGAGCAATGGAAACGTATTTCACTGGTGCGACTTTAGTTTTGGCCTTGATCAAGGAGACTTTAACGTGCCGATTGGGACCTTCCGACCTGAGATATACAGCTGCGGCGTATCCCTTAGTGCTTGCATCACAGAATCCAATGAGTACATGAAGTGCGCCGATCGATGTGATGTAGCGAGGAATAGATATCGACGAAAGGGATGGCCACTCGTCGAAGACGACATTCCACTGATGTATCAGCTTAGGAGGGAGAGGATCATCCCAGTCCAGTTTTGCCTTCCACTTTTCTTGAAGGAGAATCCTCGCCAAAAGAATTACTGGTGACAAGAATCCTAGTGGATCGAATATTCTTGCAACAGCCGAGAGGACAACGCGCTTTGTGAGCCTAGGTTGAAGAGGAGTCTTAATTGAATACGAAAATGAGTCACTTTTGGTGTTCCACACAAGACCAAGGATTTTAATGACTGAACCCAAGGACTCCTCACCCTGCTTGATAGGAATCACTTCCAAGATCTTCTCTCCTCCACTGGGAAGTAGTGATCGCTCGGTGGACGCCCACTTGCTTAAGGCAAATCCTCCCTTTGCGAAGAAATCACATAACTCCTGCTTGAGGACGTGAGCTTCGTCGACAGTGTCTGCTCCGGATACTATGTCATCCACTAGCATGTCCTTAGATGCCCGATCAGCAGCTAGGGGAAAGTTCGCACCTTCCTCAAGAATATGTTGCTTGATTACCTTCAATGCCTGATAGGGGCTGGATCTAACGCCATATGTTACAGTGTTGAGGTCCCAGACCATCAAAGGAGCGCCAGGGTTCTCGCGCCAGAGAATTTGTTGATGTAAGCGGTCTTCAGGATGAATGAGAATCTGCCTATACATTTTGACCAGGTCGGCGCACAGAGGAACAGCGTACAACCTAAAGCGCGCAAGCACAAGGCAGATGTCCTGTTGAAGCTTTGGACCAGAGAAGAGAGCGTCATTGAGACTAGTTCCGTTGGAAGAAGGGCAAGATGCGTCAAAAACCACTCTCAATTTCGAGCCCTGCCAGATTCCGTGGTGCGGAATAAAGTAGTCACCAGGCCTTTCGGCAACCGTCATGTGCCCGAGATCCCTGTACTCGTTCATGAAACTTAAGTACATCTGTTGCAGTGTGGGATTGCCAATTAATCGTCTCTCTAAATTCAAAAACCGCCTTGTGGCCAAATCCCGGTTTTCCCTATGTGGATTAGGGATGCATTTAAATGGGAGACGCACCATATAGCGTCCTCCTTGGGTACGAGTGTAAGTGGCTTTGAAGTGTTCCTCACACTGCAAATCGTCAGGATGGGATCCATTTACGTTGATGGGTTCCTCCATTTCCCAAAATAGTTTGAGTTGCTTCTCGATGGCGTCATTGGGTTGCGTGAACAAAGCTACTGTTCCGTTTGAAGGTTGGTTGGTCAATTTACCCATGACCACCAGACCAAACACCGTTGGCAGGAGAAATAATTCGGGTACAGGTGATGAATATGGCGCCCCGTTTACGACTTTAAAGTAAATGTCAGCGCCTATCAACAAGTCTATCGTGCCTGGCGTATCAAATGATCGGTCTGCTAGTTCCAGGCGAGCCATTTTCTTCACCGTTTGTTCTGGCAATTTATAGGCGGGTAAACTCGGACCTATCTGGTCGACTACAACTGCGGTGGTCACTATTTCAGCAGAGCCACGAAACGCATTGATGGTACTGGTGATAGATCCTACTGGTTTGACGACAGCGACGCCACCGAGACCCATTATTTGTCCTTCATAAGCTTCGATAGGGTAGCCCAACCTTTGAGCCAGAGATTTGGACATAAACGTTTGCTGGCTGCCCGAGTCGATTACTGCTCTTGCAAGATGGAGGCCATCGTAACGGTCTTTAATGAAGCATTGTGCAGTGCCGAGGAGAACCATGTTTTGAGGCGGCGTCCCGTTAACAGACGATCCGAATGCGTTAAAGCTGTCGGCTACATTAGAATGTTCCTGTTCTGTCCTCGTGGCATCGTTGACCGGTCCAGCAGGTTGATGCAGAAGACTGTGATGCCTTTTGTTGCATTTTCTACAATTCCATCGAGATGGACAATCGGACACCTTATGACTTTCGTATAAACAGTTCCTGCATCCTTTCCAACCATTAACGAATCCAACCCGACGATCAACAGGGAGATTGAAGAACTCCCGGCACTTGCTCAAACTGTGAACACCTTTGCACAGCGGACAGTGAGAAGTTAGTCGGACAGGGTGAGTCGGTGATGAATCAGGCGTCGCGTTAAGACCTGGTGAATTCTTAAAGCTGGAGTTCTTCGTGGACCTTCTCGAGCCAGTAATATGAAGTGCGATTGGATTATATTTGCGTGAGGAACTATCTGGAAACTTCGGTCTGCGGAATGAGGCGGAAACGTCGGAATTCATAAAGGTAGGAGATGAGCCAGAAGAGAATGAGTCCCTTGACATTTTGATGGCGCTCATCCTTTTGCGCACGAATTCAATTACCATATCTGCTGTAGGGGCTGTATCCTGCGATGTGAGCGACATCTCAATTTCATTGCGCGTTTTGACGTCCAAGGCTCGTAGGGCCAGGTACGAAAGAAGAAAGTCCATTTTGTCGGCAATGAGGAGAGCTCGAAATCCTTCAATTCCATCAGCTACATTGTTAAGGAAGGCCTCATACCGCTGAAGATCAGACTTGCATGACTTCGTGTCGCAATCTAAAATCCTTTGGACATACAAGCTTGCGAGTGTGCGCGGGTTATCGTAGGCCTTCATCAATTTTGCCCAAGCTTGATTGTATGAGTCCTCGCCAACTGGGATACGGCTGATCAACATGGCCGCATCACCCTTCAGAGCGCTTCGAAGATGATGGAATTTTTTGATGTTCGAAAGAGTCGGAACATTATGGACCATCGACATAAATGTGTCCTTAAAACTGATCCAATGGCGCAGATCACCCGAGTAGGACGGTATGTTGATTTTGGGCAGGTGCAATTCAGCCAAGGATGTGCCAACTGAAGTAGGATCGGAGCGACTTTGATTCGCTGTGATCTCGAGCTTTATGCGAGCCTGGTTCTCGTCCAGCTGTATGTGGATAGCTGCTGCCTCACAGAGTTCATCCCGCACTCTATCGTAGTCCGCGTACCATGTCTCATCAGGCCAAGAGCCGGGATGTTCCACGTGTACCTGAATGGAATCTCTTTCATCCCATACCCTTTGATATTGTTCCCAATCAGCCTGGGCGCAAGCAAGTTTCGCCTTGAAAATTGGAATCTTGCTCGAGTCACTGAGCGCCTCTTTCCCAGCATTAGTGATCCCTAAAATATTTCGTTTTAGCCCGCGTAGTTTCCTCTCATAGACCTGACAAGAGGTCTGAATGTCTGGTAAAGAGTCAGGCATTACAATGTTTGTTTACAATATATATTAGTAAACAATATATATGTATATATAAATATAATTTATATGAAATAAATATAGATATTTGGGAGTACGAGAGCCAACAGAGAAGAGAGGAATCGGATAAACCAGCCAACCAAAGAGGGACATCTAGAAATGGCAATACCAGCTCACAAACGAAATCAATTTTATCCAACAAAGGAATCACGATTTATAAAAGAAATGTTATAGAAATATAGTGATAAGGAGACATCGAGACTGGTGAAGGTTGAACATGACGTGAAATAGGGTGACGTCATGATGCTACTCTAAACGTGAGTTGGAGGTAGCGGAAAAATATAAATCAACCTTTTATAATTTTACAGCAGGCATAAATATACAAAGAAAGATTGAGAAAGAGATCACCGAAAGATGGTGAAGGTAAACAGGCGTACTATTTGAGTGACGACATGTTTACGCAACTCTAAACGTAAGTTAGAGGAGCAGAGGTGTATAGGAACCTCTTTGGGCCTCGCGCCCTGGGAGTGGGGAGGCAGTATAGAACCTTACGATGTGTAGGTTACATGTTGATAACAGACTGTGCAATGTGCTCTGCTGAAAATTATCTGGAATGCTGTATTTTGATACATTATGATAGAAATGCATTTAGTGTAGTATTTAAATGTTTGTTAATAATTGTTTAACTCCTGAAATATAAATGTTTATAAAATTAATTATGTTAATCATATGATGAATACAAGTTACGTGATTCATTTATTGTTACTTGATTTGTCTGGACATTAAAATACAATTATTTGATCTAAAGTGATTGCTTTGATTGATTTGATACAATTATTTAAACAGCTATACATGAAATCATGAAATAATTGATTTGTAAATCACCATAGTTGTGAAGTTAAGATTTTCATTTTATCAAATAATCAACAATCAATTTGATTATTCACCAACAGGTAATTAATATAAGCGACATGGTGGTGAATACTTATATGATTATAAATATAAGTGGCTGATAATATTCAACTTCAAAATATTTAAATTATGAGGTCATGATTTTAATTTACATTACAATAATTGGCATTTAGTAATTAATTAATGGCCTTGGTAATTAATAGAAATTGTAAATATAATATAATACAAATGAAAATAGCCCATAAGGAAAAAAAAAAACATACACTATAAATCTAATTTGATAGCCAGATTTTTTTTTTCTTTTTTATAATAACACAGTACAGAGTGTGTTATACTGAAAACTCTGAAATTTTGCATAAGTATTCTTTCTGAACACTGTTTATTTTATAGGTAAATGTGAACTTCAGTCTAATGATCTGTTGTTTCCTGATAATAGTTAATGCCCACTGATACAGTTTGATAACAATACTGATATGATTTAAAAACAGTTTAAAGCCCATCTAAAGGCGAAAACAGTGAAAGAAAGCTACTGTTAATAGGAATAGCTATAAATTATACAGGCGAAAAATATTTTGATGAAACAAAAGTACTATGATATATTAAATTATACAAAGAAAAACTTTGATTTGACTTGGCATTTACGGATAGTAAAAACTGATATTTATCTGGGTAAATTTTACAAAGTATATTACACACATGTCTTGCATTTATCCGTAAATTAATAAAGACTGGCATTTATCTAGGCCCGGTGGACCATGTTTAAAATAGAAATCGGAGGACCATGTTTACGTTTGAGGTGGTGCTTCTGGGTACGGATATGGTGCTTCTGGTAAAAGTGAATGGACTGTATGTTACTTTAAATATAAAATGAAAGGCCTTTTCTTTACACATATTATAATAATTATATAGAACATTACATATTAGGAATTTACTGATGGTTTTATCTGCGTGGCTGTGTCGTGCCCTCCAACTGGTTACCGGTCTCCTCATACTCCCGGCTCTGCCGGCCCTCTGTTCTGTATCTACTCCATGTGGCCGGAACACATATTCGCTCGTACAAGCTCTTGATCCAACTGGGCTTTCTCTACCAGGAGCAGCCCTAGGGGGGATGATAGAGGGCACTGCCTCTGTGGCAAGGAGGTAGAGGAGAGCAAGGAACAATGCGTGGATGTACATTAAACAGTAGTAATAAAAATCTTAAAAATCATTGCACATGCTGTATCGTATCAAACAGGAAATACTAATTGTTTCAGTAGTGAATTACTATCTCAATTATATTTTTAAGATGAAAAATTCAATGATTTCTCTGATAGTTAATTACAATAATCGGAACATTGGTTGAAGAAATTCGATACATAACTAATGACTGCGAAACTTCATTTGAAATGAATCGGTTCATAGCACGGCAAACACTGAGAACCAAGAACTGCCTATGATCCTGCACAATCCTGTAGAGTACAATGTTCAAAGTAGATAAAGTAAAGTGGCGTCTTAAAATACATATATTCTGAACTACATATTATATAATAATTTCTTTTTATAATAAAAAATTAATAATTATATGTAGTAATAAAACGTTAAGAACCATTTTATACCTTCTATTCAAAAGAACAACGCCAAAACTAAAAACAAATTCAATAGAGATATTTGAAAGCTACATATAAGTTAAAAAAATAATAATTTAAGTATTAATTAACCCCTGTTGTAATGATGGTATTAACCATTATAATTTTTTTTAAAGCTGGAAACATTTTTGATTTTAATTTATGTAATTATTCCCATAAAACTTCAAGTTGAAACTTAACAAAAAGTTTCATAAAATTAATATTTTGATACAACTCAAAATATGACCGTATGAAATAAAAATCTTGGAAATGGTAAATCAGATATGTCGTTTCTGAATTAAAAAGCTTTAACCTAAAAAATATCTAATGAAGGCCTAACTCAAAAATAACAATTTTAGAGCTATTTGTTTTTTAACGTGCGGTATGTCTTGTTGTACAACAATGAACACAATAAATTATTATCTCATTTCTTTTAAGAAGATGGTTAACTATAATATTCACAACAGAATAGCCTAGGTTTATGTTCAATTTGTACAGATACAAATTGAACATAAACAAATTAAAGATAGAAATATTTCTGGGTGCAGGAAATTAAGTGTATCACCTTCCCGGTTTGCAAAGGTATATAAAATATTACTTTAGAACTAATAACTTTTTATATAATAGAATGATTTGTTGGTATCTCCATTATTAGGGGGTCTTAAGGTGTTACAACCTTTTATGCTCAATATGGTACGAGAAAGGTGGCCTCAGGACTTTTTAAAGAGAATGAAGAATTCTTAATTATGCTATTCTTCGGAGATCAGCCACCGTACAAAAATTTGATAACCCGTACAAAAAGATTTTTATAAACATGAGTTAGCAATCCGATTTAAATGAAAGACATCTTCTTAGATCTCCCTTTTTTCGGTAGAGCCCTAGAGAAGGGCCCGATATAGGATTCCTGTAGACTAGAGAGATCAAAGACAACCCTACCACAAGAGGATGGTGGCCCTCCGCAGGCATCCCTTCGTGGTTCTCTACCGCTCTTCCTAGCTGCAGATTATCGGCTACTGTTACTGCCCTCTCAAGATCGCTTTGGATAAAACAACCTCTATGAAAGGAGACCTTAAGTGGAAATTCATAGATCGTAACAGGAATTTGTGGGAACCTAATATAAAAATAAGAGATATATATATATATATTACCGGCAACGGAATTTCTGATCTCGATTTTCGGCAATTTGAAAACATCAAATTAAATTGAAACGTTGCACATTTCTCAATCAACGGTGGCAATACAATAATTTAATAATTTTGTCTCAGTATTCTATACCCGATCTTTACCATATCCGGAAACACGAGAACGACTTGTGCCAAGTCCTAAGGCATAAGTGACCAATTCTTTGAGGGATGGAAATGACTACTGGCAGGAGCAACTGGGGAGTTTCGTATTTTTTTGTAAATAAAACCAAATAATAGTTTAAAAAATAAAAATACATGCTTATATAACGGTTTATCGACCAAAAAAATAACTAAAAATAATCATTTGAGTTTAAATCGTTGATCCATGTAATAGTGTATCTTTTGGTAAGTCTTTAAAACGTTGAAGACAAAAAAGCAAAATAAAATTAAAAAAAGGTTTATATAGGAAATTAAAAAAAAAAATAGTTTTCAATAAGTTAAAAATAAAGATATTAAAAAAATAATCATTTTATTGTAAAAAGTGCAGGGTGGTTTTTAAGATATTTTCAAAACCAAAACATATTACCAGAAAGCCCAGCACTACTAGATTCATTGGCAATTACACCAAGGCTAGATTGGATTGCTTCGACATTCTGAACAACTGGCTAGGGTTTATCAATTAAAACTAATTTATGTAAAAAGAAATTTAAATTCATGTTTAAATACAACTCATAAAGCAAACAGCAGTGGAAGATGATCTTCATCACACTCAACCGCCAGGTTTTTCCCCCTATTAAGAGGCAGGAGGGTCTGGTGATCACATACGGTCGACCCATAACTGTTTATAGATTCAATAATATATGTTTAACATCCAGATTTCAATCGGAGAACAACTGCTTAGTTGCTCAGCACTCTATTCCCTAAGAAAGAGTGTATAAGTGTGTAAACTATCCGAGTAATATCTCACACAATTTATAGGGATGCTAGCATCTTACGTTCATAGTTTTAATAATAATTATAATGAGAGGCTCACTGAAACACCAAAAATAAATTAAAGATAAAAATAGTGAGTGAAGTTTGCCCCGGATGAATGTCATAAAATGATATTTAGGGTGGGAAATAGATAACTAAACAAATAAACGAATACAAACAAATAATCGAGAAATTCATTCAGTGACCTCTACCCGGACCAATTTCTTCCACGTAAATATTAATACATCGAATTTTGCAATATATTATGTGCACTCATATTAATATATTATTTTAATTGCGTTAAGATAAATAAATTGAAATACAAAATAAATAAGGGATAAAATAAAACTATTTTCTAATAAACTTGAGACAAAGGAATTATTTTTTATGATAAAATTATTAATTATAGAACAAAAACATTATTTATCATAAATATAAAATATTTGAGATCATTTTCCCACAGTTCATAAAACCAAAACCACGATTATATGTTTCATAATCGGCATCACTACCACAATGGAAACGTGATTAAAATACTTGTTATATAAAAAATGTAATACGAATATTTATGTATATTTAAATATTAAAATAATATCATATTTTACATATTTTTCTTATTAAGTTTTCTTTAGCCCTTACTTCCGAGTTTTTTCTTAACAAATTAAAAAAAACGCGCTCTTCTCCCTCCCCTGTAGAATTCCTGGAATTTGGGAGCCTCTCAAAAGAAAAAAGTAAGATATCTTTTCATGAAAAATGTTACGACATAGCAACTCTGGGAAAAATAAATAAAATTCTTCACATTAAAGCTTCAGCTGTATGCTGAAGAATGATGCGACTGAATTTAAATATCCATTAATCTGTCACTATTGTCAATAAGAATAATCTGTGACTAATTAAAAAACCCGTTATATTGAAGAAATGTTGGACCATACGATTAAAGATAACCAACTTGAAAGATTTTTGAAATAAATGTTCCCATTCTGAAGAGCTAAATGTTCGAAAATTGCTTATCTGTATCCTGCACAATAGTTTACCTTTGAATGTTTTCTTATTTCTTTCCCTCATTGAATACTTCATATACAAACCTATATAGATACAGCTACAAGTATATGGACAAGTTTTCATTAAACCTTTACTTGCCCTCGAGTAGTTTAAGGATTAAATATTTACAAGTTCCGCTGTGTGCAGTGTTTACTATTGAGGCTATCAACGTATTCGTTCTCCACTGAAAATAAAAATACTGACTTATAAATAATTAAACTTCGATGAGATAACTGACCAAATGGAATACTGATCAAATCAAATTAAATAACAAAGTTCCATCAGCAGGTATCACCCTTTAGGGTCTTTTTCATCTACTTTCGTGACATGGTTTTTGTAACCGTCTTTTGCTCATTTTGTAAATGCATACTTTGTTTTATTATAGAGCATTGAACTATAAAACTACTACGCTTTGATTTGATTCATATATAGGGCATTTGAATTAATGTTTGCTTGGCTGTTTGTTCATTTAACATCACTTTATGCAGCAATGACTAATCGGGTGATGCTACATAGGGAACTCTAAATTTTGCATGTTTAATTAGGTTAGGGATTATTGACGAGTATCTCACATCGTATAGGCTCGGGACCCCCGTTTAACGTCCCTTACGAAGGACGGTATAACCAAGGATTTTATTTTTTTTTAACCTGCACCACTACAACCCGTGAAGGGTCTGGGGTTTAGTGCAAGGTATAGACTGTACTGTTTTTCATGGACTACGTTTCTGCAAGGAGGTGACTTGTCCTAGGTCACGCTCATCCACCAGATTTTCCCCCCTCTCTTTGGGTACCCTATTTTTATAATATTTTATAGAGACTGGGTGATTCCCAGGAGGGTCCTAGATCCCATATAATCCATCTCCGGCTGCAAACAGCAGACTAACAGAGTAAATAAAAGTACTGCCTTACAGCGGAATTTGCACCAGGATTTCCATCATGACAACTCAGTGCTCTATCTATGAGCCACTCCGCTCGCACTCCGCACAAGGATTTTATACTGCATTTAAAAAATCCTAGGGCCACCTGCCGGGCTACAAACCCGCGACCTGGGGCTTAGTAAATTAAATTAAATTAATGTTTTGGCTTTAAAAATAAACAAAAATTCATGTTTCAGGTTTCAAATTAATGTTTTGAAAGGTGCTCTGTATTGCCAGCACCATGAAAGGGAATGTGTCATGTCGGGACACATGAAAGGGAATATGTTTTGGATCAAGGACAGACCTTTTGCTTATGGAACCTTTATGGACAAGTTCCTGAGAAGGAAGGAGAGGGGGCGGACAGAGGCACTCTTGAGAGACACACGGAGAAGGAGGAGGTACTCTTAAGACGAAGGCGGAGCAGGAAGGAGCACTCTGGAGACGTACAGCAAGGAGGAGAGATCTTGCAGAAGATGGAGAGTCCTGGAGGCGACAAGAAGAAGACCGACCTGTAACCCAATCTACCCCTGTTCACAGATAAGTGTAATTAATTTCCTGTAAGACATTTTATGTCAATCCTTTTTATCTATATAAAATCTGAATCATTAACCTTGTTTGAAATTGAATAAATAAACGATCCTTATATTAATTCTTTAGGTGTTTACATACCCCAAATATACTATTTATTTATAACAATATATTGAAGGTATAATAGATGAGTCAATTGGTAAACACAAGAACAGACCTTTGGAAAGGAACCCAATTAAGATTAAGGCATATTAGTAATAAGTTTACTACTCATCCTAAATGAGACTCTGGCATCCCAAATATCAATATATATTTTCAAGATACATTTAAGAGTAGAAACATAGCAAAGGATAATATAGGTTTTAAAAAAATCGTATTTTCTTTATTATAAATTGAATTTGTTTGATATAGTATTACTCTTTCAAATAATTAATAAAGAATTTAAACTCAGATATTTTATTTAAGATGGTAGTTCAGGTGAGTTGTCTAATATTTTTAAATCAAATATACAAGGGAGGTTGGTGTGTGTGTGTGAGAGAGATCGTGTGATTGCGGTAAAATTTGAAGAAAATCACAGCCAGTGATCTGGAAAACATTGGTGCAATAGAGCAACTTTCAACTTATTTGATGGTTTATGTCGCTCTAGAGTTAGTCGACGAAGGCGATCGGGAAACAAGGGCCAACTTCTTCAAGCGTGAGACCACGTGCTGATGACTCTCAGAAAGTTCCTCACACTTCAATGGCTTCATATACTTTTATGGATTTAGGAAGGAAAGAATTTAGTCATGCCTAAAATACAATTTTGTTTTAGCTCATGAAATATTTAATGATTATGGATTCAGAATGTTGAAACCATTAATTAAGTCCAGAAGCTCTAGGCTGTTCAAACCTTTATTAAAACACAATCAAAATAGCTGAAAAGAAACAGCTTGTAGGAACTTAATTATACTTTTTTTTTTTAAATCATCCAAACGATTATAAACTGGGTGAGTTGTTCAGCTCTGGGGCCTCCTATTTCTCCTTTATCGAATCCTTATGATGTAGCATAACCATATTATTGTTTATATGTTGTGCTATATATGACACTATCTGGAACATTAGGAGTACCTGGATAAGCAGGATAAGGGGCACTAAGCAGATAGTTTAAGTGCCCTTTAAGGTTGGTACTTTTACTCTTTTACTCTTAAGGGACAGGGTGGCAGTTGTAGGCAAGTAGTGGGCAACTCAAATGTAGACTGTCATACATAGCGAAATGGCTCCCTATTCTTTCTTTAAGTAGATGTATAAGAAATCTTGTAATTACGATCAGCAATAAATATAATGCTATCCAATCATATAAAATAGAATCTTAATTTAATAAAAATTCCTGGTCAGTCGACAACGTCAACCTATGGAGAAGAGAAGGATATGTATCTTATTTATTAATGATATAGAATTACTATATCTCAAATATAACAATCTCAAGGTGGGATCCCATTTTATTTTTAAATATTATTCAGACCTAAGGATCTGACATTTCCTTGAGATCATTGCTTGGGCAGTGAAGCTAATATAACAGTTGACGCTTCAGTTTTGGATTATATTAACTAGAAATTATAGTACAGATAGCTTTAAGTGCCACCTGTGATGGCTTTTCCAAATAAAATATTTACTCTGTTAACAGCCAAAGATGAATTCTGTCAGATCTACAGACCCTCCAAAGGCTCACACAGCCTCTATATGGAGCGTACCCATAATGGGGTGAACACCTGGCGGTTGGGCGTGATATGGGGCACATCACATCCCCCAATACCTATGTCCTAGAAGCAGTACAGCTTTTACACTGTACTGAACCCAAGGCCCTCAATAATCAAAGGTTGTAGAGGTACTGTGTTTTTTGTTTTCTTTTTTCACCAAGTTCACATCCCCTGATAACACTATCAACCTGGTTAGCGAACGGAGAATATTTTCATCAAATCCTGCTATACAGGACCCCTGGCAGAAACCAAATCTCACCCCTATTTCAGAACAAGGACATTTTACGACAGTGTATACAGTCAGAAAGGGGTGAGGATTTCAGAGATATTCAGGAATTTCAGTATTCATGGAAGAAAGGTAAGGATTCTTTTCGTTCTTGTTATTATAATAAAATTGTATTTAATTTGTTAAAAAAAAATTCTTATGAAGCATTGTTCAAGTGTTTGAGGCGCTAAAATTTAAGAAGATGTACACACTTACTCGAATGATTGTACACTTACTCATACTAGTAGTGTAGGTTTTAATGCTATAATTATATACTTCAATTGTTCCCTAATACTTAGAATTAAAGATCTATTTAATGTAATTTAACTAAATTTGAACTTAGATAAAAATCGATTTCTCAAACTTAAAAAACAAAACAAACCTCAGTTATTTAGTTCAGATTTAGAACCAACGTTCGAAAAACTCTCCATATACATAAATTAAAACCTAACAACCTTTAACTTGAAGATATTTCGGGATAAGAGACAGCTGAAATCAGAGGGCATATTCGAGTTCGTATGTTGCAAAAATGGACATATCTTTGTGAGGAGAAGTGTTAACACCAAGGTACTACAAATCAGATCATTAGACGACCTCAAAGTATATCGTAAGGCCTGCCCAGAGGACTCCCTATCAGAACAGGAAGAGGACTATAGCGATCGCGGTAGTCAGGTATCTGTCTCATCCTTCAATAGGCAGGAGTTAACTCAGGGCAATCAACCCAAGAAAATGAAGTTAATAGCAACAGAATCATTGGATAATTTTTTAGTCTCAAAATCCAATATTCAGAAGTGAAAGCCTGTCTAAAACCAATCAAATTTATGTTTTGGAATATCATAACAAATAATTGTTTACTACATTAAAAATACCCACAGAATTAATACTGAAGACAATCCTTTTCGATTGTCTATTTTATACAGAATTCAGAAATAAATATATTAGTTCCTAAGATCACAATATGTATACAGTACTGAACCCTAAGCACAACAATGATGTTAATAATCTCTGTAACTTCTTATCTAAAGCTTTAAGTATTAGAATAGATCTGACCCATTGATACATATATGATTGTTTACCCACAGAGTAATAATTTTGAATTATACAAGTTTTATTTCAACTCATTCATATAAAAGAGAAAAAAATATATAATATCTACGAATTAATTCGAATTATTGGTTAGTTTAAATTCAATAAAAAAAAAAATGTGATTAAAATAAAACAAATATTATCCAAAATCAATTAACCTGGGACCGACTACTATCGAAATAAAAAAATCAAATTTGAATTGAAAGGGGTTAATTTAAATTGGTATAACCCATTTTACTTAATCAGTTTCATCCAAATCCGTTCAGTAGTTTCTGCGTGAATGAGTAACAAGCATAAATACAAAATATCGCATATAATATTAGTAGGATATCAAAACAATAGTTTAACTCATGTCCCTTCTGTTATTTTAACCACTATTATCAGGTGATTTGCCTTTAATTATGTACTATAATGGATTCTTCACAGTACCTAAAAAATGTCGGGGGGAGGAGAGAGGGCACGTGCCCCCGTTCATTAGTTTTTGCATGAAAGAGAGACAATCATACAAACTTTCACATTTATAATATTAGTAAGATTATTTTTGTAAAACTTCTAATAAAACTCTCTTTGTATTTTACTATTGTAAAAATCAGAAATTTAATTTAATTTAATTAAATTTATGGCTAAACGAGACATTTTTCGTTAATGAAAATTGGATAACATCAATGTTAGCACTAGAATATTATTATTATTACCAAGAATATTATTATTTCAAATACCTTAACGCTGAAAGAAGGTAGCTCATACTATAAACGAGGACTAATTATTATTATTAAAGGCAAACATTAAATAAAATAATATCATTATTAGCAATCAACGTTGCGGTTCTAAATTTATTTATATTTGTTCTAGAGGAAATCGATAAAACATGAACGCCGCTATGCGGAACCATAACCGTTGCACCCTGATTCATAGATGAATATTTATAAGTCTTTATATTACATCAGGCTAAATCATATATGACCATTCCAACCACCCATCGAGGTAACAAAAATATATAATTAATGAACTCTGTAATAATTAATGCTTTTTTTACTGATTCTCATTGCCTTATCATATAAAACTATACCTAATAAATAACGTTATACGTAATGCAAATACACATTAGTATGCATGAGGTTCAATACGATCAATACTTGCTACCCTTATCATTACTTGTTATATTTAGTTTAAATTTTGTTTTAGATAAATAACTTAACTAAATGCGGAGGTTTGTAAGCAGAGATAGGTATATCGTAATCGAGCCTTCGGGTTCGTCTTATTACTATTAATAAAAAAAACAACTTAACAAATAGTATTAATAACTTAACTTAACAAAATAAAGGGCCCGACTGGGAAGCGTCTGAGAGGTAGACCGAGGCGTTGGTGGGAGGATCACGTTATGAGTGATCTGGGGAATTTAGCTTTGGGCAGGGATTCGTAGACAAAAGTTTGTAAGCAGAGATTGGTATCGGCATCGAACCTTCGGGTTCGCTAAGCCTCATTAATATAATTAAATAAACTATATTAGATATATTAGATACCAAAATAAACAAAAAAAAAATGGGATCGGATAAGAGAAAAGATTTTTCCCCGCCGGTTTGGCGACCCTGGTGGTTCAAATGGATAGAGTGCTGTCACGGAGAGGCACAGGTGCCGGGTTCGAATTCCGGCCTTTTCTCTTTAAAATAAAAATATTTTAATAAACAAAAAAAAGTTTGAATATATGAAATTATTGCAAAATATATAAATAAAAATTAAATTCATTAAATAAAAGAAGAAAAAATACATAACATCTACGAATTAATTCGAATTTTCGGTTAGTTTAAATTCAATTAAAAAAATTGTAATTAAAATAAAAAAGTATCATCTAGAATCAATAAACCTATAACCGACTACTATTGAAATTTAAAAAATCAAATTTGAATTGAAAGGGTTTAATTTGAATTGAAAAATGGTTATTGCTAATTTTTAAAGAGTAACAATTGACTTCTTGATGTCAATACAATTTTACAACATATAAATATAAATATTAATTATTTTCTTTGCACATAAATGTTTTACGAAAGAATGCTACTGATCATCTTTATTTTATTTATGCATTTGTGCTCTTGACAGTTTATTTTTACTAGTAGGTTATATTAGTATGTATTTATATTAATTAAGCATATATAAATAAGTGAAACTTCAAAAACTTAAAAGCAACTTGCAACAGTCGTTTTGCCATTAAAATTTCAGTCTCACTCCAAGAAAAAAAATGTTTATAGCAAAGGCCCCAAACGAAGGCCCAGCAAGTGCTCGTTATACACTTGGAGGCAGCTGTAGCTTAGTCTGATAAGGAGGAAAACACAGAGGGAAAAGTTCTCTTTCTACAATGGCAATTCTTTTATAAAGGGAAGTAAAGAATAAATTATCGGTAACCAATTGGGCGACGATTGGAAAAGAAAAGTCATTTGTCCTTTTTTCCAACGGGAAATACCGGTGGGAAAAATCCTTTCAATTAGAATTTTTAAAAAATACATCACAGAGGGGACTGTTTAAATGGTTCAAAGACGGCGATGTTTTGATATTAAAGAGCTAGTTGGTTCTTACTGTCACCCAGGCCGGTCCGAGATATTCAGAAACTTAATTAGCATAAACAAAAATGTTCCATGTTATGATGAATATAATTCTAAAAAGAAGAGTCTTCGATTCAGTAGATTGTACAGACAAATCTTTCTAAATAAAGGTTGTGTCAGGAGGACTATATCACACTCAACTGCCTAGTATCCCCCAAGAATTAAGGGTTACTACTAGATAGAGGCCGGGTGAGCCCAAGGATGTTCTCCACATCTCCGGCTGTTAATAAAATAGATAAATTAATCGCCACAGCCGGATTTGAAGCTGGGAACTTTAGCACTATATAGCAATATATTGAGAAGTTCACGTAGGCTTCCACGGTCTGCGGTATTGTCCCTATGTTCTTTTTCCGGGATGGACCGTGTGTTGTTGGTAGGCAGACTTCGACCGAGACACCCCCCCTAAGGTATATACACCCTGACTCCTCCATCCGCTCTTCATTTACTGACTAGCCTTGAGCAAGCTCACAACACGATGAGTGAAAGCTTGGCAAACAAAACCAACACCACACGGTCCATCCCGGAAAAAGAACATATGGACAATATATAGAGAATCCAATCCTTAATGAATAATAATGAATATAATTCTAATAAGAAAAACCCAACAATTTTCTATGAAAATATATTATATATATTATAGTCTGTATTGCACATATAATTTTTACGATAGGCCAGTATCAAAAATTTGTTTTCCCTCTGGACGGATTTGATATAAAGAGGGGTATCATCTCTACTGTTGTCCACAACCGTTATTAATCAAGTTTTAATGCTTAGTTATTTTGAACCTATTGGTTTATTTTGCATTAACAGTTATATTATCGTTATATTATATTGTATTATAATATTAGTTGGTGGGTGAAAACCATATTTTCTTTTACTAAAATAGAGCCAAAAACTCAAAAAGAAACACTATTATTTATTATAATGCAATTGGGAAAAACCACAATGAAAAGCCTTATGTTTCAAAAATACACCCACTTACCAATCGACGTTTCGCTTATTCAGGCATTATAAAGACACAAAAACAAAAAAGGGTTATGTGAATCACATCTGGAAGAAAAAGGTGCAATACATCCCAACGATCATCAGCCCAAACAGTCTCCAAACATGAGACAGCACCCCACCACCAAGACGTTCAACATATAACATATTTTCTTTTAATTTTCTTTTTAGAGTAATACCGCTAGGTAGTTTTATACTAGCCTTTATTCATGTCATTAGGTATCATTCATTAAATTTACTTGTTGAATTAATATAATGTATTGTAAATTTCAATAAATAAATTTTTATAAAATATTTTTAAATCGTCTGAGTGCAGAGGATGGGAATATAACACCTTATCCCTCTCCTCTGCAATTGAACATATAACCTCAACCCCTCTGCATTACAGAGAGGAATGCCACAATAGAACATGCGGCACTATTGTGCAAAAACATGTCCAACTGGAGATTATCTGGCATAAAAGCGCAGAGAGGATCGTAAAAGAAAAACTGAACAGTCCTTTCTTTAAAACCATCAATATTATTTGTCGTGTTTTTGTATAAACCCTGAGAAAGAAGAAAAGGCGGAAGCTGTTAGGCAGGACTTAGGCTGGATCAGGACCGGATCCCAAGAGAGAGGTTTTTGTTTTTAATGGTCTTCTCTAACCATGTCGATCCATCCTCGACCATATATCTCTCCTCGATCCCCGCAATCCAGCCACTGATCTTAGCTATCTGTCAAGAGGGAATCGTTGGCAAACAGCATTCCACGGTTACCTTAGGTATATATTTTATGACAGAATTATACCACGTAGAGAGGTATTTGACAAACGGAATATAACATGAAAATGTAAAGTTTATAACTAGAAAATGGTCCCGTAGTTGAGGTTTTCTCCTACAAAATTTTAGTATGAATTTTTTTTCAGGCCTTCCTGCCCGGTACATCTTATTCATTCAGGCCATATCGTGTAATGTCTGGGCTTGGTTAATCAATGAAATTCTTGGAAGCCCTCTTCTTCTTCTTCCATGAGGGCACCAGTGCATTGTAATCTTTGGGATTCTATTATTTTCCATATGTAGTAGGTGTTCAAACCACTCTATGGTAATCGCTTTATTGTGATTTTTCGGGAATAGTATTGTGAGTACCATGAAAAAAAAGAATATTTTATAACTATAAAATAAACGAAGATTTTAATATATCTTTAATAATCAGTTGGATCAAAAAAAATTTATATATAATTATTATTAGGTTAAAACAAGTCCTGAAATTCTTTCTCTGACCTCCACCCAAACCACTCTCTTGCCCTTATATCGCTCCTTCAAATGAAAAATGGCATAACTCAAAAAACCTAATTTTTAAATAGAGGTATTCCAAAGTGCCATGTGAGTAAATACAAAAATTGGGACTAAAGCAAAGCATTCATATTGTAATGATAGTGCTGTAGTTCTTTTACTAACCATTAGAACATTTTTAAAATCTTGAGCCTTTTTTTATTTTAACTTATGTCACTATTCTCAAAAAACTTGAAGTTCAATGATACACAAGTTCAATATGGTACAACTCACAAAAATTACTATTAAAAAAAACATATTGGAAATAAGGCGGCAACGTGTCAAATGTTGTTTGAATAAACCAACGAAAAATGTGAAAAGTCAATATTTTAAATGTTTAAGATACCCAATTTTGCCCCTGAACGCATCATGTTATGTATTTCCATCAGAAATTGCGTTGTGATATAGAAGGATATGAACACCAAAACTACGTTTCAGGAGGGTATGGTTGGGGAGAAGAATAGGTCTCCATTGCTAACCCTGAACAGCCATAATCCTTGGATCTAGAGCAATTTATCTCTGTCCTTGGACTCGAGTGTACGTTCTCCCACATTTAATATACCTGTAAGGCAACATTTTGAAGTCGAAGAAGTGCATGATCTTGCTTGAATAAGCTCTGGTATTTATTATCTTTGTACACTGTAAAGAAAGTATTGTATAATTGAAAAAAATAGGCTTGTTGTCGCGTCAGGCATTATTAGTTTTAGTACGTTTTTTTTAAAAATCATGTTTACCTTTAATGAGACTCGCTGTAACATTATTCATTATCAAAGTGGTCCTGTATAGAAATTTGATTATGCTAGACAAAGTTAATAATAGCTTACATGAATGTTCTTATTGTAATTACCTTTTGAATAATACAGAAAAGATATTCCGACATTAAAAGACATTCCGACAGAATGTAATGTAAAAGATAATCCGACAGAAAAGACATTCCAAATGTTCATTTTCCGAACTGCCTCCGCGAAAAAGATACAAGGGATGTTCGACAACCTAGAACATAAATTTGAATAGTATTTTCTCTAAAATTTTATTTCCAGGAACTACTTCTCTAAAATAACTAGAGATTTAGTTACTATGATGATGAAGTCAACATAAGCAAACTAATGTTCGAACTTTCTTCGTGTTACAACCACATTTCTCCTCTTTTAATTTGTAAATTTCTACAATCCAAATTTTTGTTTATTCGAACCTGACGACATTAGTTCGGATAATCAACCCTATACTTTATATCCAAATATATATCCATCCACCTTCATAAGTCAAAGACAATTATACGGTTATATTTTAAAACGATACCACCATATTAATTATTACGATACCACTATATTAAGCTGAATTTTCCATGTAAATTCAATTTTCTATATCAACAAATACTCGTTCGAAGTTTCACTGGCAGGCACTAAACAAACCAACGCTAATACACTTTATAAAGCAAACAGAAGTTGGTCGAGTTTTTAGGGTGATAGTGTTTATACCACACTAACTAAATAACTAAAATATCAGGCAGTAGAATGCATCGGACGTAATACGCTATAATAAATAAAACAAAAATGATTAGTTAGGAATGTTCAAATTTTCAAATTGATGCTTGAAGTTTGTTCGTTTATTTAATATTTGTTTGACCATTCCAAGATATTTGATGGAAAGAGCTATCACATCCTATATGTTTTCAGACGCCTCCCAGCGCCCCTGTCATCAGTTGTATTAATTTATTGTATATTGTATTTGGTCTATTGATTTATTTTATTATGTTCTGCACAATTTAAGGTGGAAGTGAAGTGAATCGCAGAAATGACTTGAAGATTGCTATAGCCTTGTTTATTGCTTACAAATTTAACGTCACTTTATTACGATTAGACAACGTACTCGTATGAAGATGCTTCGGTGGGAGTCATAAATTGTGTCTATCCGGGTATAATTAAGATAGAAATCTTTATTGAGTAACTTTTATTTATTTATTTAAACAACCTTCCTAGCCTTACGGCAACATGGGTTTTGATAATAATAATTTTTACACAATAATTAAAATATTAATTATCACACAAAAATTGTATTGTCTATAATCTTCTCACTCTAATTTTTAAAGTTTTTCACCATGTCTCCTATTTGCCATTTCCATGGGTTCTTCTTCCGATATTGAAAAGTGTTGTTCCCACTCCCGCTCTCCACTCGTTCACAAACTCTTTGAAGTACGGGTAAATGTCTCGGGTCATTAGCTGAGGGAATTCATTCTCGGAGAGGACGTAAAGTCCGTTTCTTCTTAGCAATTGAGATCTTAGTGACCCAAAGGCGGTGCAGTTTGTGAAAATATGCTCAGCAGACTCCGAAACGCCGCAGCTAGGACATAAGAGATCAACACCCTTTCCTTAGTCATGAAGTTTGGCCGGAAAGCCTCCATGCCCTGTGAGGAATTGCGAAGTCCGGGAGAATCCATGTTGTCGTGACCGGACGGTGGGAAAGTATTTCCTCAACGTAGCAAGTAGTTTTGTGGTTTTCACCCACCGGCGATTCCACTCATCAATTGGGTCTTCTCGTAATATTCCTTTCGATTTTCTGGGGTTTCCGGCTATTTTTGTAAGGATATTGTAGACCTACTGAGCCTTTCTTTTAAGACTAAATTTGTATAAATCTTCACGCAGGAGAATGTCAATAGGAACAGCTCCTACTAATATGTAAACCGCCTCATGAGACACACTCCTATACGCTGTAGAGACTCGCAGAAGAGCCGTCGGCTGAATCGTCGCCAAACAGCTCTTCTGCCGACATGAAAGATTTTCGATTCATGCAGGGGCTGTATACCGTAGAATGCCATGAATCATTCCTTAATAACTGATGATTGTGGTTGGGTATCTGATACCCCAAAAAGCACCCCCCTCCCCAAGCAGCTAGCATTGTTCAAGACCTAAGCTACCCTATTTCCTAGATAGTCTAAGTGAGGGGTGACTTTAAGTCCTCTACTAACCGTTATTCCATGGTCGATCACTGATTCAATTGGAGGTATTCCAAGCTACGTAGAAGATGAGTACCTGATACATCGCACAGGATCAGTGAAGCCACTTTGCATCCCCTTCAAAGGACGTATGAACTACGGATTTTTTACGGCATTGAAATACTTCTAAGGTCACTCCCAATACTCTAAGTGGAAATATACCATCTCTTTACATGAAATATAGAACATTTTCGCTCTTTTATTGTGGACTGTAAATTCGGCAACTGATTGGCTATGAAAACAATTTGGCATCATAAATTACAGCTTATAATTATAATAGAAATATAATGTTAATATTGATTATAATTATGGATGGTGAGACACCTGTGAATGGCTTTCTCCATTTTGGTTGGCTGCTGGCTTCCTCCTTACCATGCTGAGTGTCTGCTGAGAGTTCTACTCCATACTGTACATGCTATGATGTCTTGGTTCTAGCTGTTCTCTGGTAGAAGTAGACAATTTTTTCTTAGTAGCAAGCCTAGGCACATAATTGAGGGCTCCGCCTCAGTTACAAAGAGAACAGACAGAGTAAGGAGAATTCTTGTTTTACATTGAACAATTTAAACTTTTCTAGTTATTGGCCTAACCTAACCTTCCGGGTAAGTTCTGAATGGTATCTTGCAGCATGGCTGGGATTTTTTTTGTTGAATTAGTTATTATTATATTTTTTTTTCTATTATCTTTCTGTTCTGGTGAATAGGAGATGTATCGATAGGAGAAATGTTTTTTTTTACTGATTTTAAAGTGACTTAAGCAAATAGCCTTTGCAAATAGTATTTTTAATTTGTCTACTCACGCCTTTACAATTATTTTCTCTTTCTTTTGAGCTCTTCTATAATTATAAATGTATTTGGCGACAACAGAAAATAAATTGTTAATAGCTTAACCTAACCAGGTAGACTTGAAAATTTTTTTTGAATAAATTAATATTAGTTTACCTACTAGCAACTATTCTCCATTAAAACGAGGAACATTTAAATAAATACTAAATTCAATGTAGTAGGTTCGAGTCGTAGTTTGTTGTTTTGAAGAGCTCTCTCTAACTAGTTTGGGCATCCGTATTGACGCCTACTACATTTCCCTCATGACGATCTCGCTTTACGTCACACTGCAGATGTTTTGAAGTCTGATTATAGTGTGTGTGTGTATATATATATATATATATATATATATATATATATATATATATATACGGTGTTATAAATTAAAAATTATTTGCCAATCAATTATTTATGTTAGAGACGGAACGTTATATAGACGTATTAGGGACACAACAAAGCGATGACTCCAGCATGACAATATCCTATAGAAGGTATCTTATCCCTTTAGGGCACTTGGTCCAGATATCCTGGCGGTTATCCTCGAACAGAATACCTTCCTTGAGTCGATCCCTTCCCACAATGGACCCTGGGGATTTCGATACTCAAGTCGAAGGGGGATAAAGGAGGCTGTATGGTGAGGACAGATATTGTGGGGTTCCTTCCCCAAGCTTCATAGTTAATACCTGACCACTCTACTGTGTTTTATTGGATCATCTAACAATTAGAAGGGAAGATTATATGGATATTTATATATGATATCAGTTATTATAAATGAGTTACAACTAAACTACAATTGTCAAGCAAACAACATATAACTAACTACCTATGTATGTATATAACTTCTACATTGCTTAAATACGTTAAATATTTAACCAATTTTCATTTAATATTTCTTAGTAAAAACTACCACCCGGTGTAAAATAATCTTATTTATGTGAATTCACTTACGAAATGGGTGATTTCCATAGTAAACATGTCTTTTTTATTAAAAATGAACATTTTAAAGACAAAAATAATTTCGCTCCTGGGGACCGTGTATCAAACAGCAGTTCGAATACAAATCGAGTAAACGTAATATTTTATTGTTAATAATTATTATTTTATTTTCATTTGCACCTGCACTATTGCGCATCCAACAAATTTGATCGAAGTGTCTTTCTCTTCGCTTTTCTACATTATCATCGAGTTATTTTGGAAAATAAAAATATCAATTGTTGATTTGGTCTCTTGGCCAATGTCTTTTTAATCTTTTCTTATCAAGTTCAGGTAACAGCGAGTGGGAAAGCGGATGAATGAGTGGGTTTGGGTGATATTGTGTCGATAAGTGGAATGTTATGTATTTGTTATGAATATATGATTTTATAGTGGGAATGTTCATGTCGTTGTGTATAGTGTGATTCGAAATATACCATGGGGCGTTAACAATTTTTTCTGATAATTTTGGACTGTGTTGTTTGTATCTTGTGTATGTGAACTTTTTTGGCTGAACCCCAAAGTTCTGCTCCGTATATCCAAATAGGTTTTAGTATACTATTATAGATTAGTCGTTTTTTCCTCAATTCAAGTGAAGATCTGTAGTCCAGAAGATGTTGTTGTTAACAATTGCTAATAATTGTATACAATAAAATTTGTAAAAAAAGAAAATTATTAATTTAATTAGAAATAGCTTTAAGAGAAAGAAAATGGTAGAGGTAAAAAAAGTCCTCTGAATTAAGAAGGATTATTTATATAAAGGCCAACGTTTCGACCCTTACTGGAGGTCTACTTCAGGGCTTATAGGGGGGCCAAGGGTTGACAGTGAACTACTTTGGGTATTATTCATTTAATATTATAACTTTAATTGTTTCTAAAATATTTTTGATCGCATAAGTTCATTAATAATAGAAGATAAGCATGTTCTACTATTTTAATGAAAAAACCTGTGTCATTACAAACCATAAGGGGCCTTGGGTTCATTACACGGTCAAGGTAGGTTTTTCCTCCAATTAAGGTTTCCCTACTTTATAGAGGCCAAGGAGTTTCTACGGACCCCAGAGGGCCCATAAAGGGTATTAACAGATTAGATAACTAATCTGTCTCAGCCGGATTCGAGCTCGTTACCTCCAGCCCAGTATTTTAGCGCTCTACCAAACTGTATTAAATTAAATTTAAAAAACCTGTACCAATAGAACCCGTGAACCGGTCTGGGGTTCAGTACATGGTAGAGAGTGTACTGTTTCGTGGACTACGGTTCTGCAAGGAGGTGACGTCATAGATCACACTCAACCGTCAGATTTTCCCCCTTATTTTGGGTACCCTATTTTTATAACAATTTATAGAGACTGGACCCCAAGAGGGTCCTCACCCTATATGATCCATTTCCGCCCGCAAACAGACTAAATAAATGGGATTTGAACCATGATTTCCTGCATGGCAACTCAGCGCTCTACCACTGAGCCACTCCGCTCCTGTGTTAAATTAAATAACTAAAACTCAATATCAACAAGTAGAATGGTTCAAAAAATTGTTATATATATATATATATATATATATATATATATATATATATATATATATATATATATATATAAGTTACATTTAGACTAAAAATAAAGCACTTCAATTGATTATGCGTCGTATTTTAGTAACAGATGCTTTCAACTAAGTAATATTAATAATATCTCGAACAAAAAAAAACCCATAAATAAATGAACATAAGATTCTAATTTACATTATGAATTAAGTCTACATTATATCTACAGCTAACTTATATATATATATATATATATATATATATATATATATATATATATATATATATATATATATATATATATATATATATATATATATAAGATTATTATTATATTATAAGATATTATGAGAGCTGAAAATGCGATTATTTTCATACATTGGAGGATTAGTAATCAAATCAACATCTTCCTGAAGCAAGACAGTACAGAATTTCTAAGTATTCAACGGTTTTAATAATTCCCCCCCCGGTAATCAGTTTTAAGCTGCTTCTAATGAAAACAATTTACAATATTTTTCATAACTCGGGGAAAACGGATTGTCCTTTTAAAAATTGCCAGCCGTTCTGTTCAAGAAGAACTCCAATCGACCGTAACAAATTGCTTGGCCCTACCGCTTTTCTTTATAGTACGATTTTTGTTTTTTCCCCTTTCTTCCTGGATTCGAATAAATTAAAGCTCCTTTTCTTCAACTCTACTTTCATTGATCGTCTTATTCCTGTTTTGCTCTTTTTAAACGATTTTATTCAGCGCTTATTATTAAAACTTCAATATTCTTCCGGCCATAATTACAACTTTTTCTTCGTTATATATAAATACGAGGAACTCCTGGGAGGAATTTGGAGAAAAGCTTGACCAGGACCATGGTAAAAACATAAAGCTCTTTTGGAATAAAATAAAATCACTAAGGTGCCGTAAATGTAAAGAAATCAGGAATATTAGGAACATTAAAAATTAGGAAGATAAAACGGTCACATATGATAAAGGCATTCTGAAGGTCTGGAGTAGACATTATGAGAGACAATTCAGTGATGAGTTCCTGAACCATATGAATAACCAAGGTGGACAATGGAATGAGACAGAGTTCGATGAGGAGAAACAGGCCGGCATCAGGCCAGAAAGACAAACTCAAGACCATATATTCTCTCTAAGAAATGGTATACAAAAATTCTGGGAACGAGATAGGATCATGTACCTCGCCTTCTTATTCGATCTTAAAGCAGCATTTGACTCTGTTCTAAGAAACGAAACATTCATAGTTAAGAACATTCCAAAAAGCCTGGTGGATGCTGTAAAGTTCATACATCAAAACCCAAAAGGTATCATTAGACTGAATGGGAAGGAGTCTGTGCACTTTGATATGGCAAAAGGAGTAAAGCAGGGTGACAGTTTAAGCCCGCTGCTATTTATACATTATATGGAAGAAATAGCAGCAATATGCAAAATGCGAACTGAAAGGACGTTCCTGGGGGGAAGAAATCTCCTGTCTGTAGTGATTCAGCTTCTGCTTTATGCGGATGATATTGTTCTCATTGCGGACTCGACAGAAAATTTACAGCAAGCCGTGAATGAATTGGATGAGGAGCTCCGTAGGAAAGGTATGCAGATCAGCATCGGCAAGAGCAAGATCTTGCAAGTAGAAAGGGAACAGGAAGAAATCCATATATACTGCAACGAAGGAGAGATGGAAGCAGTCACGGACTTCACCTACCTCGGAGTAGTAATGAACGGTACTGGAAAATTAGACTTCAAAATCTCAAACAGGAAAACCAATTCAAACTTGGTCTACTACCAGATCTGTAATGCTGATGTTGGGAAGCGAGAAGTAAGCAGAAAAGTGAAGCTCAACATCTTCAAGCCGGTAATCAACCTGTGCTCCTGTATGGTGCCGAAAGTTGGATACTAACGGACAGGCTGTAGAGTAGAGTCATGGCTTCAGAAATGAAATTTCTTCGAAGAATCACAGGAAAAACAAGAAGAGATCGTATTCGCAACGAAATGATCAGGGAAGAACTCAGGATCATAGCAATGAAGGAGGTACTCGAGACCCGCCAATCAAAATGGTTTGGACATGCTCTGAGGATGGAGGACGACAGGGACCCATTGAAGACGATGGACTACGTCCCTGAAGGTAGAAGACCACGAGGATGCCCTAGAATGTCGTTTCTGGAAAATGTTGAGCGTTTGTGCAGGAAAAGAGGCAAAAATATCCGCCAGGCGAGGAACCTAGCTAGAAACAGGGAAGAGTGGCAGTCCTGGTTAAACGCTGAAAGGCACCATTGGGGGGGGGTGCGAAAGAAGAAGAAGAAGTATATAAATAAAGTAAATTTTCGATTGTGAACAGTCATATCCATTTTGAACATCCCTAAATATATTTAAATGGGATTAGTAATCCTTTAAGGGATATACGCAGATTTTATTTTTATTCAATTAGGCTTCTAATAAAGATAACTAACTCTCTCTCGTGACAAAATTCTTCTTGACCGGGACTGCAGACAAATGATATTTTATTTTTAATTTTTTATTAATTGTTTTAATTTTTAAATATTTTTATTTTGAAGAGAAAAGATTTGCCCTGACCGGGATTCGAACCCGGGTCGTCCGCCTCTCCGTGACAGTGCTCTAACCAATTGAGTTACCAGGGGTCGCCTCACAGTCAGGCAAATCCGTTTTCTTCACCGATCCTAATTATATTCCCGTGTTCTCGCAATTTTGCGATGTATACACCAGGAAGAATGTTCATTGAACATTACTTTAATTAGGATCTAGCCACGGAGACGCGGACGACCCGGGTTCGAATCCCTGCCAGGGCAAATCTTTTCTCTTCAGAATAAAAATATTTAGATATTTTATTTCATTATAAGTATCTTTATATTTAAATTAATTTAAATATAATAAAGTGGTTTATTAACCACTAAAAAAAATTCAATAGGAAATATTTAACTTTTTTTTATGATTCTCATTTATTGTATTTCATACATATATATCGACATAACGATAATGTCATAATAATATAAACAATTATTGTAAAAATATATAATGTATACAATTTCCGTATTTATACACTTTCTTATTTTAATTTTTTTCTTATAGAAATGAAAGCATGATTTTTTTAAATGCAAATAGATTTTGAAGTATAAAGGATGAATAAAGTATAACTTCAGATCTAAAATATTTTCCTAGGCAAGCTTAATTATTATTTATACTTTGAAAATTACCACTAAACAAGTATATTAAAGATAATATTTCCATTTTTAAATGAGTAATTACCTTTTTTATTGAATTTTATAATGATTATGTCATGATAATATAAAAAACTATTTTTAAAAGTTATAATTTAGGTAATTTCCGTATTTATACAAGTTTAATAACTTTTTTATTCTAATTTTGTTTTCTATAGTACTATAAAGATGTTACATGTTAATTTTTTTTTTTTTAAATGTACAAATCATAGAGCAAGTAAAGCCTAAAATCAAGAACATTTTCTTTTGCAAGATTAATTATTATTTTTATTTTGAAATTAAGTTCTGAAAAAAGTATTTCATATAAAATATTTTACAATTTTTTAATGAGTAACTCTATTTTTATTGTATTTCATTGTAATGTGTCATAATAATATTAAAAATTATTGTAAAAATATATAATGTAAATAGATTATTTTTTTATACAATTTTAATAAATTTTTATATTATAATTCTGTTTATTTCAGTTGCAGAAAATATTATATAAAAAAAGTAACTAAAAGTACAATAAAGGATCAAGCAAGCGCCGGCAGAAATCTAGGATATTTTCCAGAGCAGAAGGACGATCTTAATTCAACCCCATTTGTGATAAAATAGTTTTATAGTATTATGCGTAATATATTTCATGATACGTATAAATTAGCACATTAAAACAACTTACTTGCTGCAGATCGCGATCATTCAACTTATGTTACTAAAAAAGGACAAGATGTAATGTAAAACCCTTACATTTAGCTGAGAGCGATTAGAATACAGTGTTGAGGTACACGGTCCGTGAAAGGAGATGGTTAGCAAGGGGAAGGATCGAACTTGCCCCATTAAGCTCAGGTATTTGCATAGGGTTTGATATATCCGACTGACTTAATTAAATAGGCACTACCTCGGGGGGGGGGGGAAGGGCAATATAGCTCTAATCCTCCCCCCCCAACTGTGAATATATGAAATTTAATTGTCAGCTAAAGGTGGCGGTTCAGGGCCTACTTTATTAGGATCGGATTTACTAGAACTCTCAACCCTTCTCATCTTAATGAACTCTCTTCCAGGGCTGGTTTCTGATGAGGGGGATAACAAAACGTGTTCTTTGCTTCTTTATTGATGTAGGACGCCATTAGCTAAGAACTAAAGACAGTTGAGAACATCTAATCAACTTGGCAAACATTTAAGAGAAATTAAGTCTCGAAATGTTGCGAAAACGTTTAGCAAATATTACAAGAACCAAAGGAAAACACACCCACACACATACAAATATTACAAGAACCAAAGGAAAACACACCCACACACATACACGAAAATATTTTTTAAAAAAGTTATGCAAAATAACTTTATAATTCGAGAAAAAAAGGTGCTAATCACAGATAAAAAACATATATTTGCGTCATGTTACCTACACTAAGGACAACAAAAGAAATATATTTTAGGGGGATTGTGGCTATAAGTGTTGCGGTCCACAACCGGAAAAGTTACAGTGTTATTCCACATGGAGTTTTTTATTTAACTTTATTTGGACTTTTTCTCAAAAAAAAAAGTGTAACATTATAAAGGTAGAGCGTAGCGCTGCTCTCCCCGGTCCAAACATATGATTGTCTCCTTTCCCATTAGGTCAGAGTGGGTTTTTCCTTCATGAATTTTCTCAATGTAGGGAGGGGTGATTGGACTATTAGCCCCTTTGAGGCAATAAATACCAAATAGGGAATGTTAGGTTATCTTAGCAAGATGGCCGCATTACTCCGCAACACATCTCCCTAATACATAACCAAATGTATAAAAAAAAATTTTATGAACGACTACTTAAAAAATAGGAGTCAACTTTTATGTTGGTTAGCATTACAAACCCCTATACCCAAAGTTGCTGGTTCGCAGTACGGCAGATGGCTCTAGAATATTTTAAAGGTGGTAAAAAGTCCTATATTATGCCGTCCTTTTGGGAGCGACTTATAATGGGTCCAGGGCCTGTGAAGAATCTATTTAAGTTACAATTTTATTATAATTATACCTGGATAGGCAAAATTTAGGACTCTAGCCGAAGCATCATTCGATTAGTCATAATAGGATTAATGTAACGTTAAATTAAACAAACAAGCTATAAGGGAACCAAGGTTCTCTAGGCTAGCAGTGCTTTCGAGAATTATGCATGTCGCCAAGCATACCACATTACCCTGCTAAAGATCTCCATGGTAACGTCAACCAAATATGAGAGATATAGTGGATGACTATATTTAAAAAAAAAAATGGATATGTAAAAAATAAGTACCTATTTCGTAAAGAATGGCCCATCTAATTAAAAAATGTTAATTAAAAGCAAAGAAGATGGCGTCGTAAAAAAAATCAGAAATCTGATAAATTCAAAAAGTTCTTCGTCATTGAATTACACTAAGAGGCCAGACGAGAACTGAGAATACTCAGCAGCCTCGGGGGAAACGCCACCTCTGATGGCTAAAGTTTTATCAGGTATGGGACGCTGGATAACAACTTCATCTGGGCCGCTGCCTCTGTTTCTCAGGGGCTTAGAAGGATTGAGCTCGGAGGTGTAGCCCACAAGAAATGGTTTACCTCAATTATAGAAACAAGTAAAAAAAAAAGTTGCATTCTTCATAAAAGTACTTTAGCAAGACGAAAAAGGAAATTCACCAATTATAATGCAATTGGGAAAAGCCACAATGCAAAGCCTTATGTTTCAAAAAATACACCTACTTACCATTCGACGTTTCGCCTATTCAGGCATTATCAAGACACCAAAATCAAAAAGAGGTTATGTGAATCGCATCTCGAAGAAAAAGGTGCAAAACATCCCAACGATCAACAGCCCAAACAGGCTCCAAACATGAGACAGCACCCCGCCACCAAGACGTTCCACGCCACTTTTTTTGAAACATAAGGCTTTGCATTGCGGCTTTTCCCAATTGCATTATAATAAATAATAGTGTTTCTTTTTGAGTTTTTGGCTCTATTTTAGTGAAATTCACCAATATTTAGTATAATATACTAATACATCTATATAAATAATACACAAAACTTCAAGACCCAATTTTGTCTTCGTTATACACTTATGCATCTGTAGTCCGAATATTTATAAAATAACCTTTTGCGAAATTGGAGGCGGAGAGGGTGTGATGGGAACTGTCATTGATTACCAACAATTAATGTATATTATCGGTTATCCAGGTTATAAGCCTGTATCACGAAATGGGATGCCAATGCCTCCTCACCGCTCCCGAACTAATTTAGTTATAACCTATAGCCTTATCATTTATAGCAATAAAATAATTTAGACTATTATAATATAATTGTAACAACGATGAGGACAAAGGAGAATGAAGCAAGCTGGGTTGTTGGGGAAAGAGCGTAACTTCCCTGTGCGCGGCAGGTGCGAGTTGACCTATGCACATATTGTTTATTTGTTATAACGTACCCAGTAAAAACTATTAAGTCCCAAATTGCTGGTTCGTAGCCCGGCAGGTGGCGCTAGGATTTTTTAAAGGGAGTAAACATCCTTAGTTAGGCTGTCCTTCGAAAGGGACGTTAAATGGGGGTCCTGAGCATTTACAATGTCAGGCACTCGTTAAAAATCCTTAACCTAATTAAATCTGGATAGGCAAAATTTATAGCTCCCAACGCATGACAATGTATAAGAGTGACGTTAAATGAACAAACAAACAACAAGAAACGAACCCAGTGATCCCACGTAAGAATATTCTAAGTCCATTTGATTTAATGCAGATACATACACATACATTACATATTATATGTGAGAAATTTCGTTGGCATGAATCAGATCACACCTCAATGAATCAGATCACACCTCAGTTGTGACCATTTCTTTTTTATAGAATAAAAAGTCAATATACCTCCTTGCTTCTATATTCTGCTCAAATTTGTAATATTAGCAATCTCAAAACTAAAAACATAAAAGATATAAAATGAATCTAATATGGGTAGAGATTTGGGCCCAACAGCTGACGACAGGTGGAACTAAACAGAGCGAATAATATTGACCGTTTTGGCGGAAACTGTTGGGTGCGTGGAGGCTTGAAGGAGAAACGGGTGGTACGACATTGAATGCAAGAAAGAGATTAAGGGAAGCGGGCCTTTAGGTAGGGGATTCCAACTGCCAAACAAGCTAATGTACGGAGAAGCAAAGTAAGAAGCGATGATCATCGTCAAAGAAAGAAAAATAACAATTTGGAATCATAAATTAGTTTTTGAAGAAGCGACCAACAAATAATAGAATCAATCAAGAAAGAATATTCGCGCTTATAAGATAATAAGCATATATAATAACTTTATAGATTGGAAGAATTTATAATTCATAATGGCGTATTTGCAAATGTTCTGTATTGGGGTTGTGTTGAATTTCGGTGTGTAGCTCTCTGTTTTCTTCACAACACCTGAAGTATCTAGCTGAATGGAGCGTGATCGTGGACAAATCACCTTCCTGTAGAACTGTATTCCTAAAAATTGTAATGTCTCCACCTATGACGCTTCATGGGTTATGTTGGTGCAGGATTTTTTTTTCTAACTGAATTAAAGATCCTAAATTTAAATATGAAATTGGCATAGCAATTAAGTATAAATGTATTCAGTTGCACAAATTAAAGGTATCGCTTTGACTTTTGGAATGCCAATTTGTCATTAATAATGAAAAAACAAAATAATAATATTCAAACTGAAATGAAGGGACCAGCAAAGAA